>CM022490.1:28325991-28485447 GCA_011952105.1 Coreoperca whiteheadi | reverse complement strand
ATGTATTACATGTACACTACCCTCCTCCACTGGGCCTTATGACGTAGTTTCAATGTGTATGTGAAGTTCCACACTCACAGAGGATGTAGAAACCCCACACACAGTGTGTTTGTGTGTTTATGTGTGAACCCGTCCTAAAAGTGAAGCGGCAGGACTGAAGAACAGAACTGGTGGGAATGGATTCGCTTAGCTCCCTCCTCTTGTTATTCCTGCCATCTTGCATGCAAAGGCATTCAGTCCCTGCATGCAGAAGAAATCCTCCCTCATTACCGAAATCTCTCGTGAATTGAAATGTGCGGCCTTCGGCGACCCGGCCGCCCAGCATCGCCACCTCGTCCAGCAGCAGGACGTCCGGGCTGAATCTCCATACAGCAGCACTTCCTTTACTCCACTCCGCTAATTAGCCGGAGTCACGGCGCGCTGAGCTGTCTCCAGGGTTTTATTTTGTTATGTTTGTTTTTCCCTCCATCTCTTCTGTGTGACAGTCTGTGTTTTTATTTATCTCTGTTTTTAATGAGAGCGCCGCTCTTTTTCACCACAAGCCCGACGCCGACTATTCATTTTCCCTTCTCTTTTCTTCTGTCATTTTTATTTATTTATTTTTGCAGAAGGGGCAGCATGGAAAGCGTTCACACTGTCTGATAACCTGAATGGAAATGTATTGATCTATCCAGAACCCAATGCAGTTCTGTCACCGGTGAATTGCCACCAATGGAAACGACCTCTGCCGAACATAATTACCGTCGTGAGTGTGTGGTGTCATACACGGGAAATTAAATAGTCCTTTTAGAGCCTGAGGGTACATCCAGACACATTGGAATATAATTCTGCTCTGTTAAAAAACCCATTAATCTCTAGTGAATAGGTTTTTCCTTGTGCTAATGGGCAGCATTGTCTCTCAGCTCTCTAAATGACACATCCACAAATAAAGGACGTGGCTCTCAAACGTTTCTCTTTGAAGCCTAATTGGTCACAAAGAGAGGGTTTGGCCATTTAACGCGTCACGTCAAAGACCGCCCTTTCAATCCAGCCCAGTTGGAGGTGAGAGGAGGCCCAGTGGGGCAGGTGAACCCGGCCGTCTCTGCTGCATTGACTGATGTGATGTACCTACAGTAGGCACGCCAGTCAATAATTCAGACTCACTTGTTAAAATGGTCCAACTGGAATTAAGATGCATGTTTTTTGCAACATCATATCGATCTCCTTTGCAGCTCACATGTCCTCAGTCCTCTGAGGAAAAATTAAAAACTGACAAATTAACATTGGTTTCACGCCGACTCCCTTTGTCTGAGTGTGTAGCAGTAGAGGAGCCTTTGGGTATCCTACATAGACAGAGAACTTCTTTGCATGTGTTCTCAATAAAAATAGTGAATTTGAATTCATATTCACATAAAGCAGTTCCCTTCTATCATCAGCGTGACGGTGACCCTGACAACACAGCGCAGTGGTAAATAACTGCACGTATTAGCTTTCTACCTAATGTCTCCTTCTTATGTACAAGAATGGACACATTTCTTGGAGACGGCAGCATGAGTCATTTCAGCGAGGGGCCCAAAATGACGAAGGCCTTTAGCAGCCGTAGTAATTATGGCGGAAGCAAAGGAGGAAGTCAGGCAACAACAGCCGCGGTGTGTCTCCTGAATTTAAGGTTCCACATGTTTTACCTTTCAATGTTACAGCAAAAAAGAAAACAATAATGCAGGTGGCTTTTTCGATCCTCAATAGTTGCATTATTTTAGTTTGTAGTGGGTAAGTTTGAATAATGGTATCCGTCAGCAGGGTCAGTGCATTGTTACCAATTAGCAAATGAAGGCCGGTTCAGTCAGGACATTAAATGGACGTCCAGCATAGTACTGATATCAAGATACAAAAACATGGTACAAACACTTCAGCAAGTACAGTACATGTCATGCTCATATTCATAAAACAGAAGTGTTTTTAACGGCATAGTCTTATAAAACACTGTTGACTGTGTGGGCAGGCATGTTTCAAAAGAACAGACCCAACCTTCTGAGGAGGAACATAAATGCTTGTTTTCATTTTAGTTTTCAGAATTACAACCTGTAAGTGTAACTTCCTGGAAAATCTTTAACGGTGACCTCATGTTACACGAGTGGGTGTGCAAATCAAAACCGTCCATACTTCTTCCCTTTTGAACACACGTCTTCTTCTGCGCTCAGTAGCTGTCGAAGCAGACAAGGACAGAGCGTTTCTGTTGAGGCGGAAAAATACTGAAGAGCCCTCCGACCCGCGGACACAGCTGTATGGTGATCTTATGATTCACCGTGTTTCGGCCCCCCTCAACAAACAGAAGCTTGACTGCAGACGGAAACATCTAAAGGATGCGAAGACCAGCTACAGGAGAAAAAAAGCTTTATTCAAGAAAAATAACCACACGCAAAAGTTCAAAGGAAGGGAAACAAAAAGGGGTTGGAGATCCCAGCCAAACAGAACACGTTGTGTGGAAGTCACTGAGCCAGGCACGCAGTGGGCCGTTGTACCCAACTGATCCACCCCTCACCTACCTAACGACAAAAAGGCCAAAAATTGAATCAAACCAAAACCGATAACTGGACTCACGGTGATCTCCAGCCCAAAGTTAAACAACGACAGCCAGCCCTCGACAACATGCTGAGGACAAACAACTGGAAAAACTGGACTGTGTGAGAGCGTTAACTCCTCTCAGGTGCGCCACTCCTCAACAAGAAGCCAGGGAGAGGAGAGAGATGGACGGATGAACTGAGTCGTCTTCTCATTTATGAAATTCATTTCAGGTGTGTTGTATTCAAGAGTTGCCAACAACTTCCAAAAAACGTAAATATCTCACTCAACAGGTGCCCACCTCCCCCTTTCCTCCCTTTCCCTTTCCTTTCTAACCCTCCTTTTTACTTTCCAACCTCCTTTTCTTCCCCACTTCTTTCTTTAATTTTCTACATCCTCCTTCCTCCATCGGGCCAGTCCTCCCACCTCTCTGAATCCCCACCTTTAGTCCCTTATATCTTTCTTTCTGTCCTTTCCGGTTACCTCCTTTCCTTACCAAACTTGGCGTTACATTTGTCATTTGGACTACGCTCTGAGGTGCAATCCGAGTCCCAGAAGATCAAGGCGAAGCCTTAGAAAACAAGTGCTGGAACACTCCACCTGACACAAGAGACACAAGGTTGCAGGTGCATGAAGTTAGAAGTGCATAGCAAAATAGATTACCTGCCCTCTTTGTTTCCTTTCCTATCTTCTTTTCTTCCTCCAATTTTCTCCTCATTTCTACCTTCCTCCTCTACATTTCCTTTCCTACCCCTTTCTTCCCTTCCTCCCCTAACACGCTCTTTCCTTTCCTTTCCTGTGCCGTCCTTTGCTTCCCCTTCCTGCCTCACCTCACCTCACCTCACCTCACCTCACCTCACCCAGGCACGTGTGCTCAGTGACGTACAGGCCAAGCCTTATAATGAGGTTCGCAGGCTATTAAAAACCACATTTCCTACATGCAGTTTGGTTTGTCTGCTGAGTGGCGACATGAACGTGTAAATAAAACTCCTTTTGATTCAATTCATTTCAGTTCTGTTCCAAATTCAGTTTAACTTGAAAAACACAAGTTGCCAATTAGTGCCCTTAAGAAATCAGAGTGTATAAAAAATAACAGAACTGAAAGCAGTATCAGTCGTATCAGTTCAACACGGAGTTTTTTTTTGTCCTCCTCCTCAGAGCGCCCGTCTCCATCATCACCCCCCACCGCTGCCGTCGCCTCATCAATAACACGACTCCCAGCGATCGATTGCCGCCCCACTTTAAAACTTATCAGCCAATTGACACAGTGGCTGTGTTTTTCAAGGTGCGGCCTACGGTCCAATCAGAGCTGAGTGTGTAATCCGTCTCATCTTCTGTTGCCTTCAGCTCTCCATCACGCCACGGGAACAAGGAGGAAGTAGATTTTAAAAGCCGCCTCTCATATTTCCTGCTCTCTCGTCTGTCTCCGGGTTGTTGTCCTGATGGTTTCTATCAATACCAATCTCTGCTCAGACGTCTCGAATCAAACAAGATCTTTGGATGGAGTTTTTATTTGGGCTATTTCAAACACAACAGCCTCAAACTACTTTTTGTCGTCTCTAGGCTGATATTTATTCAATTCAGATTTCGCTCTTGTCACCCACCAGATGGTTGTTAAGAAAACACGAGGTTACATAAAACTACATTTCAGGGTTTCTGTGAACTGCGAGCTCTCAGTGTAATACAGAGGAAGTGATCGTATTGCCATCTGTCATCTCTAAACAGACAATATCACATTGTTTTCTTTCAAGGCACAAGGAGAAAGTCAGTTAAGACGAAAGCTGCAGGCAGCGACGAACGGGCCCTCGTGCCTGACGGCTCGTCAGGGTGCAGCTCGCTGCTGGAGGTCGGGCGACACGTCGCACTAAATAGTTAAGTGCAACTTCCTGTTTCCACTACGTGGCGCTAGAGAGCACCCACTGACTATACGTTCCAGCATATGAGGTGTGTGGACCACACCCTGAACATTTTACGTACAGTAAATGAAAGGATGATTGTCACTCGAAGTATGATTATTGTGGCCAGTAGGTGGCGCAATGACTATAACTCCTAACAGGTATGTAGATGTCCTCAGGCCGGGACTCTTATCAAATGTGTGAGATTTGGGACAGATTGGACAATGTACACTGAATTTACAACAACTTCCTGTTTCATGGCAAAAGTATAAAGATAATACATAAATTCTCTTCCACCTTTTTATGAGGTGCATTTCTCTTTCATTCCCTCCGTCCTTCCTTCCCTCCTCGACCTGGGTTTTTCTTCCCTCATTATTTTCTTTGCATCCTTTTTTCCCCCTTCCCGTTTTCCTTTTCCTTTTTAGAAGCCAGGGTAGGTAACGTTGCAGAAACTGGCTCGAGACAACTGAGCCCCGCCCCCACCCCGCAGGTAGGCCAGCCAATCATTTTATTAGGGCCGAATTAAATGATTGGATGGACTTATTACAGTCCTGCAACAGAAACAGACACCAGATTTTTTTCATTTGATTTACTGATGTGGAGGTGTAAAGAGAATCTCAACAAATATTTAAAACTTGCTTCTGAAATACATTTCCTTCCCTAGCTTTAACCTTTCACCTTTTCTACTTCGTCTACCTCTTTCTTTACTTTCCTACCTCCTCCCTTTCCCCCCTACATCCTTGCTTCCTTTCTTAGCTCCTTCTTTCTCTTTTAATCACTCTTCTTTCTTTCTTTGCTTCCTTATACATTGTTCTTTTATTTCCAACAAACTATCCTTCCTTTCTTTTTTTTGGCCTACGTCCACCTTTACCCCCTACCTTTTTCTTTCCTTTGTACTTCTACCTTTTGTACATCCTTCTTTCCTTTCTTACCACCTTATTTTTTCTTACCAACTTCCACATGTACTTCCACATTTTCTTCCCTACATCCTTGCTTCCTATCCCACCTTTCTTTCCTATCTTCTTTTTCAAATTTTACCTGCCTCTTCCTCCCTATATCCTTACTCATCTTCATTTCCTTCTTACCTTCTATATCTCCACCTTTCCTCCCCTATACCCTTCTTAACTTTCCTGCCTCCTCCTCGCCCTTCCCTTCCTACTTTCTTCTCTCCCCTCTCTCCCTCTTTCCTTTCTTCCATATTACAAGATGTCTCAAATGACAAATACGCTGCACAGTTATTTACCCGGGCAGAGGCACTGTTTGGGTTTCTTGCTCAAGGAAATGTGACCAGGTCGAGCAGGGTTTAGAACCACCCACCCAACAGGCTTTACCTCCAGAGCCACAACCCCCTCATCGACCACAGAGCCACCGTTCCTCTCTGCTGTGTGAATAAATGAGAGCAAACAGAGAGCTGACGTGAACAAGTTGCTTCTTGAGCCTGTTGATCATTTGCATCATTTGAAATATTACAGGAGGGAGCGGACTGTAATCTTCAGAACAAACTGGACTCCTTTCCAATTTTCAGATCATCTCCCTCCTCCTCTCAATGTAACATTAGCCCGTGTAGCTGTCTGCTCTGATATATTACTGCTGCAGCCGCCTGGCTGGCCGCTGGTCGGGGCTTCCCCTCACTGATTCTTTATGCCGACCGAACAGCATCTAATCTTGGCGGGAGTGCAGCGGGGCTCCTCATCAGGCAGACAGCGGCTGTAAACAATGCAGATTGATTACCGCCCGGAGTGCATTTAATCCTGCTCCTGCAGGACTCAGACAGAGTCTTCTTAACGCGTGTTGTTTTACTGTCACGCTACACTAACACCGGCCTGTCATTAAGAAGAAGATCGCAAATTTCCCATTAAGTTTTTTCCCGGGGATGGCGGTGATAAGAGCGCTCCTCTGACCGAGCATCTTATCAAACTCGCCGTAATTACATTAACAGAGAAGTCGACGCGGCGTCTTCTCTGGATTAGCGCGACGAACTCTTCCCCATGGTCGACCCGAGCGCTGGCGCGGTAATAACAAATCTGGATTTAATTTGTCGTATATCTTGGCGAGAGCAGGAGGAGGCCGACCGGGATCATCAACCACCAGGGCCTCTAATGTGATGCGTCGCTCCTCGCGACGCTAATGCAGGAAGTTGGTGAACGCTGGGTGAAAGTGACACTAATTCATGACCAGTCGCTGTCTCGGAGCACTTAAGACTGCAGCAGGAAGATGTTTTCACCCCCTGAGGCTGCATCTTAATCCTCCCGACATCCCTCCCACTGAGCTGGATTCAGACTCCAGCGACACTTCAGGGGCCACGGATGTGACCGGTGGTCTGATCCCAATGTGTTTTATCATGACTCTATCAGCTCACACTTCATACTGCTGCAGATTAGATAAGAGCGGATCCACTTTATTTCAGCCTGCGGGGAAATTCATCTTCACCACGAAACATCCAGCAGCTTCGAGGACGTGACAGAAAGACATAAAGCACACAGACACATCACGAACACAGAATGAAATTTAAAACTCATCATACATCCAGTTTGTTGGTTCACGGTAACACATCACACGCACACTTCTGTCTTCTGCCTTTCTCATTTGCTTTCACCTAAAGGTTTTTACCATTTGGATTTTAAAACAGTAAACTAATTACTCCACATGATGAGCTCCCGTTTATGCCACATCTTGTCAATCATCTCCTTCTGAATGTCCACCTTTTCTCACTTATCTCCTTCCTTTCTTCCCTACATCCTTACTCACATTCATACCTTTTCCTCTCCTTTCCTTTCCTACTATTTTCTTTTCTTTCCTACCTCCTCCTAGCCTGCCTTTTACTCCACTATCATTATTACTCTTTCTTCCTTCTCCTTTTATTTACTGCCTTTTTCTTTTCCATCCTAGAGGCCTTTCCTACCAATTTCTCTTGTTTCCTACCTCCTCCTTTCCTTTCCTATTGTTATCTTTTGTTTTATTTATTATTATTATTATTATTATTATTATTATTGTTAGTGACCTTTATTTAGCCAGGGAAAACCCATTGAGACAGAGGTCTCATTTTCAATGAGGCCCTGGTTACATGTGATACATATAATTATTTTAAAATCACAAAAAATAAGATAAAACATTTAAAATTAGAAATAAGAGGAGGATATCTACATTGAAGAGGTCACAGAGGCGATCAGGAGTATGCAAAGCAGCAGCTCCCCAGGACCTGATGGCTATCCGTCCGAATTTTTTAACATTCTCGGAAATACTTGCCCTTCTTCTTCTCTCTTTTTTCAATGAATCGTTTTTCTTAAATTCTCTTCCCCCAACTATGTGCGAGGTGACCATCTCTCTTAGCTTAAAGAAAGACAAAAATCCCCTTCCATGTAGCTCATACTGCCTGATTTCTCTCCTGAACACAGACGTAAAGCTTCTTGCGAAATCTCTTGGTCCATAGTCTTGAGGTATCCCTCTCTTTAAGACCAAAAAGGCTTTATGAAGAACTGGTGTTCACTCTTTAATATTAGACTTTATCTTAATACTCTTTATAGTCCCTCTCCACCCTATACTCCAGAGATTTTACTATCACTCGATGCTGAGAAAGCTTTTGATCGGGTGAAGTGGGACTACCCTTTTTATACTGTCAAAAGATTTGGTTTTGGACCAACGTTTTTATGCTGATTAAGATTCTTTATTCCTCCCCGATGGCTGTGATGCATACCAACAATAACCTCTCTGCTTATTTTAATCTGCAACGAGGTAATAGACAAGGTTGTCCGATGTCTCAGACAGGATACTAATATTAAAGGATACAAATATTAAAGGAATTGCACAAGGCAGTCAGGAGTGTAAAATCTCACTTTACGCAGATGATGTGCTGTTGTACCTCTTGGATACTCTGCCAAGCCTCCCTAGAGTAATAGAGGCATTACAGAACTTTGGCAAAATATCTGGCTATAAAACAAACCTTCAAAAAAGTGAGTTAATGCCAATTAACATATAACATAAGATGAATGCATTATGTAGGCTGCTTTATCTTTTTCAAAGTCTCCCTATATTTCTGACTAAATTCTTTTTTAGCTCCATAGGTACGCTTATATCAACCTTAATCTGGAACAAAAAAAACCCTGCGTATACTGAGATGCATGCTACAGAGGCATCATTTCCAGGGCAGTATGGTAATTTCAAATGTTCTATATTACTACTGGGCAGCCAACATTAGGGCAATGACATACTGTATGAGACATACATATATACCTTTGATACCCTTAAATTGTTGATCTTAGAAAATACATCCTGTAGGCTCACCTTTTTGCCAGCCTTACTGTGTTCTGAACTCTCTCTATTATTATACCACTAATGCCATTGTTGCTCAGACAGTAAGAATTTAAAACCAGTTTAGTAGGGCATTTAATCTCCGCCGTCTGTCCCTCTCTGCTCCGATAGTTAAAAACCATATGTTTACCCCTTCAACGTTCGATGGAGCCTTTGACATCTGGCCTAAGATTGGGATATCCCTAAGACTTATTTTTATCGATACCTACAATTGGGGGACTTTATAGCCTCTCACTCTAATTGCTTCTGTTTATATCCCCCTACATCTCTGTTAGACGCTACTTCAAAGTTCAGGACGGACTTAAAGCAGATTAAAGGTAGGATATACAGTACCAGTCAAAAGTTTGGACACACTTTCTAAGTCAAATAAATGGAAAAGTGTGTCCAAACCTTTGACAGGTACTGTATAACCTTCTCAATCTACATAATTTAGCAACTTTAATTCACCTTAAAAACAAATGGGAAAAAGTCTTAAAATTAACAAATTCCAGATACAATTTGGCAGAAAATTTTACGCAGGTTCTTGTCAATGGCATGCTGTTGTACAATTATAGATAGAAGTACAGAGACTTCATTGGTCGAAGGTTAGGCTGCAGAGAATTAGACCAGATTTGGACCCTACATGCGATAGATGCAAGCAAGCACCAGAAACTTATTGCTTAACTTAACTTCATTGCTTATGTTCTGGTCATGTCCAAGATCATTTCTGGCAGTCTATTGTCGATACTTTCTCTAAAATGTTTGAGCAGCCGATGGATCCGTGCCTGTCTATGGCTGTATTTGGTGTTGCTCCAGAGAGTGCGCATTTAAGTGCTTAAACGAGCAACATTATCAATGGATCAGAGAGATTATGCATTATGTCAAACTAGAGAAAATAAGATTTTCTCTCCAAGGGTCTGTTCTGAGATTCTATGCAATTTGGCACCATTTCTTGACGCTTGTAGAAAAAATGGGATTGGAGAATGTAACACCATAATATGTATAAACTTCTGACCTCTGTCTATTTGTGTGCCCCTCTTTGGCAAATGTGTATAATGACTTGATTTTAATCTAGCTGTGTAGGTCTGGCTGGTGGGCGGGAGGGCGGGTGGTCACTTGGGGTGAGTTTGGACACAGTTCTGTTTGTGTTTTTTTATATTGTGAAAAGTTGCAATAAAAGGACCTTGACCAAAAAGAAAGACGTATGGTATCACTGTTACAACAGAGTCCTCAACATCAAAATGAGTTAACACATCTTTGAATTTGCATTTATTTGTTCCTCTTCTCCTTTTTTGCGTTTCCTACATCTTCCTTTCATTCCCGATCTTTCTTTTTTCACTCCAACCTCCTCCTTTCCTTGTTTCCTACCTTCTCTTTTCCTTTCCTTTCCTACCCCTCTTTTCTTACCTTAGCTCCCCTACATATTCCAAATCTCTCCTACCTTTTGTTTTTCAATTTTGATTGTGTGAAAAAAAAAATAATGTTGCTTTTGATGGAATTAAGTTTCCAATGAGCTCTTATTGTTTGCTTTCATCTTTTGTTATCAGTTGTCATTTATTTACAGACATCTCTTATTAATATTAATTTACATGCTGTGCTGTTACTACAAGTGCTAATAATGCTTGCAGTGAAAATTCACCTTTATTTTTATGCTTCTGATTAAAATGACATAAATTAGGAATTGACTCAGACGCGTATGGTGACTTGAATACAACACTGCGTAGGTGGTTAAGAGTTATTGGTTTTCATGTTGTTGAGATGAACAGTGTCTTTTTTCTTCTTCAGTGTGTGAGATGCTGCGTGGGAGAGACAGGAAGCTGCTGCAACAATTGTTCCGTTGTTGGAAAGATGTGTGCGTCTCGCTGCTTAATACTGTAGGAAGACAGTTTGACAGCAACATATGATGGTGATACAGTATGTGTCAGTCTGTCAATCCGCAGGACAGACAGATAGTTGTCAAGTAAAAACACAAAGAGTGGGAATTTAAAAAAAGAGGGAGATTTTTAATGTATTTATTTAATATTTGTTGTAATAATGATTTTGATGAATTTGTGATTTATTTACATTTGTTATGAGTATCTATAGTCAATATACTATACAAAAGAGAAGTCCTGAGTCTCAGGGTCAATCAGGGTAGATTTTAATGGCTCTGTATTGGCTAAAATAAGCGCCGCTCTCCTTTAGGATAGCTGGGCTCTACAGTGCAGCATTTCACTGCATCTATGAGTGGAAATTAGAGTGTGTGAATGTGAAAAAATGATTTGGCCAGTCTCTGAGTTCTGACACCCGGACTGGCAAAGGGGATTCACTCACGTTACGATCTGACACTAACAAATCTGTTATTGACTCCTTTATCTCTACTGTCTTTTTCTGAATAGCAAACAGCACAAAACATTCATGTCTGTTGTTTGTTCGTGCTCGTGTAGTCGGACGATCATTTTTTGAGGGAAGAACCTCCACTCTGTAACACCGCTGTACAATCAGAGTGTTCCTATAGTTCCCATATAGCCACCTGAGTGATACTTCTTCTCTACAGAAAGGATCAGCTGATCACATCGCATCCAGGGGTCGCCGTCTCAAAGTTAAACTTTCATTCACATTATTGGGTATTTTCAGCCGGGACTGACAGTGTTTGGTTTAGTATGTGAAAAATAAGGTGCGCCTGTTATTTCAATGTGCAAGACACATATTTTAATCAACACTGCATATCTTTTGCATATATACTTTTTTTTACCATGTATACTGGGCATCTTAGCTTGAGTGTGCACTGGGGAGTGGCGGGAGGAGCACTCAGATCTGTTACTTGAGTAGAAATACTCAAAGTCCTGCATTCAAAATCTTACTTTAGTAAAAGTACAAAAACTATTAGCATTGAAATATGCTTAAAGTACAAAAAGGGTTAGTACTCATTATGCTAAATGGTCCATTTCAGAATCATATATATTGTATTAGTGAATTATAATTATCCGTGCATTAATGATTTCATCACTTTAATGTTGCAGCTGGTAAAGGTGGAGATTATTTGAATGTTTTATATACTTTACATACTGCTGGGTAGCTTGTGAGTTTCACCAAGGGATCAATAAAGTCTTATCTTAACCTATAACAACACATCATCATTTATTTGTTGATTATATTTTGTGTCATTAATCTAATTCTGCCAAGTAACTAAAGGTGTCAAATAAATGTGGTGGAGTAGAGGTATAAAGTAACACGAAACAGAAATACGCAGATGAAGTATAACTGGGCAGCGGTGTCATGTGTCATGGTTTTGTTTAGTTACCTTCTGTATAGTTGAGATTCCCCTCATCCTTAATTTTTGCGTATCGTTCCTGCCTTTAGTTTTCCATGCCCTGAAATAACCCCTGTGTGCTCCACTACCCACACACCTGTTTCCACTCCCCTTCGTCAGCCTGCAGTGTGTTGGTCCTGTCCTCACCTGCACTTCCCTCTCTCATCAGGTCTCTCTGCATATACCGTTTCCACTTCCCTCGTTCCTTTGTCAGTTCGTGAAGCTTGGGTACTGTGTTGTTTCCGACCCGTTTGCCTGCCTGTTACCTGGTTGTCGCCCACTATCAAGTGATAAAATAAATCACTGACTACATCCGTCCGCCGGTGCTGTCTGCATTCGGGTTCTCTCCCTGCGCTCTGCTTGCCAAACCCTCACATCATGTAGGTAAATCAAAGTAGTGGATCTGACTTGGTATCGGCAGATACCCAATATTAAAGAACTCAGATCAGGGCCAAAAAAACTTAATCGTGACATCCCTACGCAGTACATCATCACTTTGAATGTATTTTTTAATATTATGTATTTGTATATATTCATGCTCTTATGCAGTTTGTTTTAGCAGAACCTCATGCCAATAAAGCTTCAAAGTTAAATAATGATGAAGAAAAACCGAGGTGTGTTCAGGGATGTGTGTATATTCATTTATTCATATTTCTGTGCCCCGTGTGAGTGTGTGTGTGTGTGTGTGTGTGTGTGTGTGTGACAGTTGGCACACCACTTTTCCCAGGAGGAGTTCCTCCTAAGCAAACTGATCTGACAGCAGTGTGTGTGTGTAGAAAAGCTCTTGTACCTTTTTATCTTTGTGAGGACCAATATTTTAGACCTTAAGAGTAAGGACACATTGGAGGACATTTTTTGAAAACTAAGAGCATGTTTGGAAACTGAGGGTGTTTTAAGGTCAGGATGAGGGCATACGGAGCACTTCATGTCAGTGGGGGTCCTCACAAGTATAGAGCACAAATGTGTGTGTGTGTGTGTGTGTGTGTGTGTGTGGAGCTGCCAGGCCGCTGCAGCCGGAGAACATGACATTAACATCAAAGAGCAGTGCTGTGATGATGATGACGCTCGCTCGTCCTCTTTAACTCTGAATCTCTCATCTTCATCATCATCGTACAAGCCACACGGAGCTGAAATGTTGAGATGTCAGGGCTTTTGGAGGATTTTTCATGGATCCAGATGGGGTTGTTGAGCTAATGATCAAACAGTGAACAGAAACCACATCGTCTCTCTGCAGAGTCAACAACCTGAACACGACATATCATCAGTGCCCCTAGAGGCTGCAGTGTTCATGCTCATTGTCTAATGCCGGGTTCGGACTACACGGTTTTTGTCTCTTAAGATGGTTGCTGTGTCAGATTAGGCGATTATAGAGTCTTACATTCTTGCTGTGACTTGGGCCTAGAGACTTGACAAACAACACACCTTGGTCCCTGACCAATCGTAGCTTGCCGTCTCTCACGATATGCGTCACGTTATCGGGAAGGACGTTTTTATTCTAAATGATTCTAAGGTTAGGTTAAATTTAAGAGGTTACTGGGAATTCAATAACTCTCTCCTCCAGGACATCCACTTTAATGATAGTACTAAAGAAAAAATTGAAGAAATATATCTTGGTAATACAAATGGTGAATACAAACAAAAGTGGGAATACTTTAAATATATGGCAAGGTGTGCTGCTATAAAGAGACGTAAATATTTAAAGGTCCTCACAAATCACAAAGGATCTGAAACATTAAATAGAATAAACACCCTTTAATCTGAAACTAAGAAGTGGAATTAAAGGAGATACAACTGAAAATAGATACAATTTATAACGATTTAGCAAAAGGTGCATTTATAAGATCTAGCGCTAAATGGCTGGAAGATGGAGAAACCAACTCAGGTTATTTTTTGCTCTTTAAAAAAGAAATGGAAGGAGGAAATCACTGGATAATCTTAATATTAATGGAACTCACTGTGCGGAGACAAAGGAGATTTCCAGCTTTGTTTCTTCACTTTACGCTAACCTTTACACTTCCAAATCCGATTGCCGCTCACGTGAACATGTCATCTCTAAATTAAAGAAAGATGTTCCCGTTATCGAGGGGGGCCTTAAAATCCTTTGTGACTCAGAGGTGACGACAAATGATATTAAAACAGCACTTCAAAAATCACCAGGTTATGATGGTCTTCCAGTTGAATTTTATATTCATTATAAGGAATGTATCAGTCAGAGATGAAACAAGTTATTATCTCCTTTAATACCAAAGCCTGATAAAGACTTTTCACCAATAGATAACTGTCATTGCTCTATTAACTATTGAAAATAAACTCTTGGCTTTAGCTTTTGCAAACAGATTAACTGTTGGGACTTGGGACTTGATCATATTGTTGCGGACACCCAGTCAGGCTTTATTTGGGGTCGACACATTAGTAAAAATATTAGACTTGCTTTAGACCTATTGCACTATCCAGACTCAGTACATTCAAAAGCTTTCATTCTTTTTTGGACTTATAAAGCCTTCGACACCTTTTGAACATGGTTTTCTTATAGAATGTCTCAGCCTGTCTGGTTTCGGGAGAACATTTATAGACATAATAGATATTTTGTTTTATCAAAGAATGAATGGTTCTGTAATAATGAACCTCAACACATCTCAAAGGTTCGATATAAAGGGTGCTAGACAAGGTTGCCCTTTTTATTTATCTTTATTGTTGAGTTGTTATCTATAAGTATTGCCCACAATCCAGACCTTAAGGGCATTTCTATATTTGATGGAGGAATAAAGATTTTGCAACTGGCAACACTTTCCCTTAAAGGCGATGAGTTACCGAGGGCTATTGAGCTAGTTGAGCAGTTTTCTTCTGCCTCAGGTTTAAAGCTTAATACATCAAAATGTGAATCATTGCCTTTGGATGATTGTGAAGATGCATCATTAGAAAATGTTCCTGTAAAGTATTCCTGTTAATACTTATCTTTTATCCAAAGTGGTTCCAAGTGGTCTCGATTTGATGATCATGGCTCAATAATTTCCTATGAGAATTTTATAACTAAGCACAATATTCCCATTCCTTTTAAGGAATACAATGTTGTAACTTCAGGATTGATCCTGTTAATCAAGAGTCATGTTTGGTTTAATGAAGTAAATACCTCATATGCTCAACCTGCATTGTCCTTGAATGGCATCGAATTACTTTCTAAAAAATGTAATTATGAAAATATTCGTCAGATTTTACAAAGTAAAAATTACCTTTTTTTCGTTCAAGAGAAAAGTTTTATTGGAATTGTCTTTTGGAAGATATAAATTTGGGGGGGGGGGGATTCGTTTTAAAATTTCACATAATGTCTATCTAGTAAACCTTGTAATAGCCAGACATATGCTTGTTGATGGCTCCTGCTCCTTTTGTGGACGCGCTGATGAAATGTGTTCATCTTTTCTTTCAATGTGAATCTACAAAGAAATGTTTGGTTCTGATTTTTAAATCGTTTCATTTTCCATCCCCCCATGGCCATTCATGCTTTTACTCTTAAGGATGTAGGTTACTATGACAACAGTAAGGATAATTCTCAAATGTATGTGGTTAACTTTTTCATTTTACTGGGAACATTTTTCATTCATTAGCGAAGATTCTTAGGTTCCCAACCCTCAATCCCTCTTTTTTGTGTGGAATTTAAGTCACTTCTCAAGTCCCTTTCCCTGATTAATGATTAAGAAAAAAGCAAAGGATTTATAGACTGTTACAAGGATGTATTTGATGAGCCTTCTTGATACCATGTCGGTTGCTTTATCCTCTTGTGTAAGGAATTTACCCCTGTGGTTCTGTGATTTATGTATTTTTGTTAACGTAGGTCCTCCTTTTATGTTGTTTTTTCTTTCCCCCCTTCAGACTTGTTTTTTTGGGCGTGTGTATGACTGTTATTGTAATTTTTTGTATGATACTTCCCCAACTGGGAACTCCGGGCCCAGGTGTTCCCAGTTGGCACTGACAATCCCCTGCCCCACCCACCAGGTATCTGAAAAACAGGCAGACAAGACAGAATTGGCAGGGCAGGGCAGGGGTCATCACACCCTACACTAACCTACTACACTACATTTCAGAGCCATAGACTGTACTTTTTGTTTCACAACATTTATTTGACAGTTAGAGTTACGAAACATTATGTTGTGTGAAAGTAATCTAAATGTAATGTGAGTATAAATACCGTATTCTGACTGCCTTTAGGCTGAAATTTATAAATGTTCAGGCACTAAATACTTAGTATTAATGTTTACTAATTATAGCCTGTCAAATGTGGTGAGATCATTGTTCCCCCGCTTTGCTTAAACTAGGAGTAATCAAGAGTAAATTACATTTAAAATCCTGATGTGAATTATACAGCCCAAGAAATTATGTTAAAATTGTGGGCTGCACTATTACTAGCTGTGAATATGACCAACATTACTCATAAAGAAATGTTGGTCAGAATATTTTGGTAACAAAATGGATGTATTTACCAGAACGGAGATTATTAAATGTGTAAAGACTGAAGCACCGAGAGCCTAGGTGGGAGAAGTGGGTCACTGGTGAATGTCGGGCAGTTTGGTAGTTTCTCCGTATCACCAAATAAGGTAACAAGTGAAGCAGTGTGTGCCAACGGCGGCAAGTGAGTCTCTCCATAGGATGTAAGTGATGTCGAAATATCCGTTGTAATATGGAGAAGCGGCAGTTCAAGTTAGGTGAGGCAAAATAGTGAAGAGAGAGTTGAAATAATGAGTAATGTTCAAAATAATAATAAAGTTCAGTGAGACAACTGGTGAAATGAATTGAATAGCATTCTACCCCAGCTTTGCATGTGACATCTGAAATCCAATTGTGAGTTGTGTAACACATGAGCGTGTGCTGAATTGTGTGCTGCGCTGATACCTAAAGTGAATATAATTAACTTGAATTGTACGACCAAAGATCGTGGGTTCGAATCCCGGACCAGACCAACTGACTGACTGACTGTATGACCAATATTAATCATAAGGAAATGTAAGTGAGCGTGTTTTAAAAACTACATTAATGAAGTCATTAGGAGTTACTGTGTTTGTGTCGAGGAAGGAAGGGGTGGCGACATGGCAGGTGACGTGTTAGACGTTATTGTGTAAGAGCGGTGAGAGGTGGAAGAGAGTTTTTGTCTGTGTCGTGCACCAAGCGGCATAAAAGAGAGAGACAGAGAGAAGTTCGAGGTTACATCCTGGTGCCTCTTCTTCGGAACACATCATGCGAAGGAGAAACGTGAGCTGTTACATCTACGAAAAAGGACTTTGAGAACTCGGTCACCAACGGAGGATTTGAGCACGAAAAAGGATGAACCATTACCCGGTGACAGAGAATCAAATATTTAGACTGAAGTTCCTTTTCGCTGCCTCTGTGGACGTGGACGTGAGATGCTGAGAACAGTCTTGTGAGCTTTGGACGGAGCTGTGAACTGTTCATCAGAGACTTGCTCCTCTACAGGAAGAGTGGGATCGCTCAGGCCAAGAGAGACTCACTCGCTCCCTCACCCAAAAGCAGATAAATATTGAGTTTAAACTCAGCTGATTTATTGTTCTTGTGATTTATTTTGTGATTTATTTTATGAGTCACTCGAATGACTTAGTTGAAGTCTGAAATGTGAATTGAGTTGTTTACCACTGCCCTTGCTAAAGCTCATTGCAATAAATAACCAAATTATAGACACGGTATTTGTGTAACATTGAGTATGAGTTCATCGATGGCAGCAAAGAGTTAGGTTGTTGTGTGTGTGTGTGTAACATCGTAACAGGTTCTTACAGGTTACACTAGCCAATCAAATTAACAGTCCCTTGGGGTTCGCCACTAAAACCCATCCTAGCACCAGAACAAGAGCCCAGACTATTTAGAGCGCGGCTGGTGTTGGTAACTGACGCACAAGGGCTATTCGGTCGGTTGCCACATCAGAGGACGCAGGTTAGACGCTCGGACGTAGGCAGTTAGAAGCTAGGCGAGTCTCGTCGCCACCAGCTTAAACAGTCCTTATTCAATGCTTTAGGGTGATACTCTGAGAGTGTAAGGATCGGACCTTAGAAACGGAGTGCTGGTCCAGTACCACCTGTACGGGGGTTCACCAGAATCTGACAAGCCATACACTGGTTACTGTCACTGCTGCTAGTCCTGATACCAATGCTTCTATGCCAACGCATACAAACATTAGTACTGTTGGTTACTATTGGCTGTCGCTACCACTGCTGCTACTACAACTATTCCCGCTGCTACTATTGCGTTATCGGTTGGTTGCTCCCACCAAACGTCGGAAGCAGACTCGTGGAAAGCCCACCCATACTTGAAGAGGATAAATAACCTTTTTTTGTAAGAAGAGGTCTGATCTGGAAGGGACCCCGACGACAGTCAGAACTAGTCCGAGATTGGCTCAGGAAAGCCGACTCCAGAATGCGATCCACCATCACGATGTCAAAAAGAGACGCATCACCAACACTTGCAGCATGTGTTAGTGTGTTATACGCTGTGCAGATTGTACAGCCCTCTGAGGCGAACCTGTGATTTTATACCAAATTAATACAACTGATTTGCCATAAAGCACCACCAAGTAACCAGCAGGTGCTGTGAATCTACCTGGGTATTAGACATACTGACACACAGACCTGAGACCTGCAGCAATACAATGGGACCATATCCGAACCCAGGTAGACTAGATTTAATGTGGTTAATAGGAACCAAAAGGATCCATGAAGATCATTTCACTTATTACTAATACTGATACTACAACTACTGTCCCTAACACTCCTTCTCCTCCTATACTGCTACTATTACTATCTCTCCTACTGCTTGTACTACTACTTCTACAGGATTGCAAGTCATTGTGTTGTGCTTGCAGTGTTATTAGCTGTGCGCTTTCTGCAGCTCTCTTTCTCTCCGTGTGTGTTTGTGAAATTGCCTTTGATTACAGAGCTTCATTACATTTCATTACAGCAGCCACTGCTCTCTACAGTACATTAAAAACTCAAGCAGCCTCAACTTTTAAGGATGCGGGATATTAGCACTGACTGCCGTCTCCACATCTCCATTCACAAGTTGTTTTTATTGTCAATTACAGAGGCGCTCTCTGTATGTTAGTTACAGCTTTATGGCTTTTTTAAAACTCTGTTGGTGCAGTCGTACAGGCTCCACTATGAATTATGGGTCTAATATTGAAGGAATTTTCAGAGTTTCCTTTGGAGAGCAGTTTCAATCGTACCTCAGCCGCTGAGTGTCATCAGATTCAACAGTAAAATTACAGTTATACACCATCAGTGTAACGTATGAGTGTTTCCTCCACGTCTACACTCCGTGTGACCTGAAGAGAGTCTAATCAAAACTGAGGGTGTAAAAAAACCTCAGGTGCATCACTGTGAATCAGTTAGAGGTTGTTGGCCTGTTGCAGTTGCTAGAAATGTTCTATTCAATTTGGTGCCCAGTCACACCAGAAAGTGCCGTTGGAAGCTCTGTGACAGAGTGACTACTTGTGGGTTGGCGAGCTAATGCCGCATTCATGTCATATCGGTCAGGCAGTAATTACGAGCAGCCGAGTCTTAAAAGCCGTTCGTGTTAGCCCTCTAGTTGTAATTCCAAGTTGAGGACATCAAGAATTTCTGACAGCTACGATTCCTCCCTCAGCTGTGGGCCAACTGAAAACGGCTTGGTATTTATTTTGTCTGAGTGGACCAGCAAGCGGCGTGTTGTGCGTACGCTAATCAGGCAATCAGGAGGACGAATCACATGTGTGATGTACAATCACAGTACACAGTCAGACCTCTTAAGAAAATGCGTTGCATCTATGTCAATAAAATTCCAATAAATCTATATTTTCACCCCCCAAAAAAACACGTACAATGTTATAATTCAAAGTCGACCTCAAAGAAAATTGGTTAAAGTAAGCGCTTTATCCCAATTTTAGATTACAAGTAACTTTGGAATAAAACTTCATCACTATTCCACTGAGGGTTTTCGCCGTCGTGCAGTTTATTCAAACTGGTTCACATTTAAAAGAGCAAATATATCGCAGTGCTACCCGCCTGTTGCTTTTTGAAATGCTGTCTCACATACATTAACTTTGGACGACATTATGAGGAAATGGAAAGCTACTGCACAAACACTTCAGTGTATTGCAGTTATAGAAAGGGCCTATTTTGGAGTAAAGCTGGGTTTTGCTGGGAATGAGTCACAGGCACATGGTGGGTTTTTTTTTTTTTTTTTTCCCCCGCTAGCTCTTAAAGAAACTATTTTCAGAGCTTTGTTGACTCATTCCAGGTGTAAATCGTAGTGTTCAGCCTCGACGGAGGCACAGTGACACAGAGCGGCGACGATTGCTCATCAGACGAGTTTCCACTCTCAGGCTGTGAGACAGTTCTGCAGGGAGGAAGAGGGGGACGGAGACGAGGAGGGAGCGAGGGAGGAAAGAGGTCTTTGTACACGAGTGCCTTCTTTTATCTTCGTGGACCAAACTGAGAGGAGAAAGTGACAGACGGGGACGGCGGCTGGGTTTTCCAGCTTTTGTATTAGCACTCCATTTAGCAGAAATCAAAGGTAGTAGCTTGACATTTAATTTCCTCCTGAGCACCACTGTCATTATCCGCTGGATGGAACGTAATGCTGCAGACGCTCCGTGTAAGACCGGCCAGCACCAAGATCCACACTGATTCTTGGCATTTTAAGACGCCTAGTGCAGTTATTATCTGAATGCCCAGTAATTAGTGTGAAGAGGTGATTTTGTATTGGATTTTTGTTGTTTTGGAAGGGAAAATTAAAAGGTACATTTGACAAACATTTTAATACAATGGTCACCAGCTGAGACAAGCCCTCTGAATAGTATAATTTCAAGAAATCTTTGGGACGAGAGGGAGAGAGAATTGCAATTATGCATCAATTGAAATGAGCGTCAGCGCTCAAGATAAGCAGAGAAGAAAGGCAGGTGTTGCAGTAGCAGAAGGACGGAAATCAGAGAGAAAGTAAAAAAAGAAATAATTATATGTATATAAAATAAAAATAGAAATAAAAGCATAAAGTATAGAAGAGAAATTAAGAGACTTAGTGATTAATAGCAGCAAAGTCAGCAAGTAAAGTAATAATATGATTAAGAAATATCATATTGATGATGACTTTGTGTATTAATATAGAAGACGGCAGAGATCTGATTCCTTCTCTTTTTAATCAAAAAAACTTAAATGATCTATCATTTCACAAAAGTCATTAAACTGATGAACGACGATTGGCCTGATTTTTGGGAGTAAAACAATTATTTTTCAAACATTAGTCGCAGCTCTTGGCCACGTTGCTCTAGAGGTGGCGGTGTCTGTCGGCTGGTCATGATATTTTCACGATCCCCACAGGATGAATCCCTCTGGCTTTTCATTCAGCTCAGAGTTTTCTGCTATCCTCAATATCTACTGGATGGACTGGTGCAGACATTCAGGGCTTAGAGACTAACGATGAGATCAACATCAGCATGACGGCCCTGTCGTTTGCTCAAAGCACTACTGTGCCTTAGAGCAGCCTCACGGATCTGCCGGCATGGTGGTCGACATTTGAGCACAAGTTATACTTTCTGTGTCCACGTAGCCGCACTGGCGTGATTTAAATTTTGACTGCAAAGGCCAGACACCGTACAAACCGACCGTAGTGTGAAGGCCTCTGCCTACGCCCTCCCAAATCTAGTTTTAATTCGAGTTGTTTTCTGAAGTGTTGCGACACCAGAGTTGTTTTTTTTGTTTTGTTTTTTTTTTCCTTTTTACCGATTGTTTTCCCTCCTTCACTTCTGTTGTTGTGGGACAACAGTGTCCAGCTGGCATCCTTCCATTTTTTAACTAAACTTAATTTTAGTTCTTTATTTTTTCTAGTGAACCAGTAACTTCCATTTATTCTCAAATTTCTTTTTGACAAACAGACACAAATCACAGCATAGAAACTCTCCCAAATATTTACAACCCCCATCCGTCTGCCTGTGGTTCATTTTATTCATTTTTATTTCTTGCGTTCATCAACATGTTTATGCCCTTATTCTTATTTGAATGTTTTCTTTTAGTAGAAAACATTAGTAGATATTCTTTATGTTACGGCAGAGTTCTTATCATTATGGCGAGGGTTTGTATGTTACTGGATAATGGCTGTTTTTGGTTTACATTTTGCTAGATATATGATATTTATTCAATAGAGCAACCTATTATTTTTATGGCAGACATTTATGGCTGACCTCACAAAGCAGCCGTCTGATTGGCTGCAGAAACAAGCCCCTGATGGCGGCCTGAGGAAAATAAAACCCCCTTTTTAGTGTAGGAAGTAAATTCAGTGCGGCAGGTTGAATCAGAAACACTCGAGCCTCCATCCATCTTTAATCGAAGCATCAGTTCACTGCTGCAGAGCCGCGCTTCGTCGCTCAGTGAAGAGTGTTTTTATCAGCCGCCGCAGAGTTATTAGATCAGGGACAAGGATCCGCCAGGGGAGCCCGGACGCTGCTGGAAACCAGCAGAACGACCAAAAGGAGGCTCAGACTCATTCCGGCCAACAACTATGTCACACAGTGGAGGTTTTATGGACTGAGAAACCGGAACCAGACAGCAGCCGGTTGAGGAGGACGAAACATCAAGTCGCCATCTATAACGCCATTTGACATGGAAGAAACATAATTTAAGTTCTGGGGTGGGTGGGGGTGACAGTCGAGGCCCAACAGAAAATGTTTGCCCACGGGTTGAGGTCAGGGCTCTGTGCAGGACAGCCAGGTTCTTCCACGCCAAACTGGGAAAATAATTCCTATATGGAGCTGGCTTTGTGCACGGGGACATTGTACACGGTCATTTATTTATCATTAATAAATAAAGGGGAAGCTGGGCGGTAGCAGACTGGCACACAGCCATGGTTAGACTGTGTAGCCTAAAGCTGTGGTGTAGCTGTGGAGAGGCGAGGCGGAGACACGCTAGTCTTGCCACAGCTTGTTTAATTCTTACAGTCAATCAGTTATCTCATCCTCACAAAAATCAATTCACAAAAAGATAAAGGGCAATAAATAATTTAACACATATTTGGTAAGACAGTAAATTAATATCTAAATTGACTAAAAACAGCAGAGCGGTCTGCATGGCGGCTGCCTTAACTTGAATTTTTGTAACATTTACAATTAAAACACTATAAACGGGCATATTACTAAGCACTTGAGCAAATGACATCCCTTAAATAAAGGCTTTCAATATGTCATTAGCTACTACATTGATACTGAACATGGCGGACACGTGGTGAAAACGAGACGATATGAAACAGTAACAAAAATACACTTTACTTCGAAACTAAACTCTCTGGAACATTTACAGTTTGTTCAAAACCTTTACACAGCAACCCGAATTATTTTGGGACCAAGTCTGCGTTAATAAAATAACTTTTTTTGTCATACCTGTGGAGAGGCAAGTTAGTTAGTCTTACATACGTTAGTCTTGCCACAGCTTGTTTAATTCTGAAGCCGCGCAGTAGCGCTTACAGCACCCTCTAGTGGTTTGGATGTACCCAAAATTAAAGACACATGAGAAAAATACAAAAAAAAAGAGAGGGGGTGTCTGTTTCTTCAACCTACTACAGAAGCTTATTGCTGCCACGCCGGAAAAAGAACTGATCAGTATCACGTTATAACGGGAATACAAGATAATATCGCGTTACTACATACAAACTTATCATGTTATAACAAGAAACCTTTCTTTTTATAACATAAGTTATTACGTTATAAAAGTTTCTTTTTAGAACAAGATGTTTTTCACGTTATAACATATTTCCACGTCATCACGACATACAAACTTATCATGTTATAGCAAGAAAAACAAGATAAACAGTATATTGATAGTATACAAACACAAACTGCATACAAACACAAACAAAGTTGGAAGAACACTATTGTCTCCCTTAACTGGAAGTAAGAGTCCCAAACAAACCAGACCCCAGGTTTTCTTATCAACTGAGCTGTGATAAGAGGTAGCTTGAGAAAGAGTTTGAGGATGAGGCGAGGCCTTCGGCCCCTGGAGATTACCTCTGCCCCCCCACCCCCCAGAGAGCACCTTACCCCCACCCTCCTGCTCTTCAGCTGCCACAGAGGGAATCGGATGTCGTAACGCTCTGCTAGGCCCTGCTAAGTCATGCAGGAGGGAGGAGACGAGCTGTCAGAAACTCCCATCATCCTCTCTGGAAATACTCCCCCCAGGGACTGCTGAAAATCTAGGGGCTGGACGAAATAATGGCAACCAAAAAAGGACTTTAATGGCTTTGAACCACCGAACCACAATTACACCAGCGTAAAATGTATCTTTTCATCATCAAATCCTAAAAAACAACTGTGAACTTATTAATTTCCCAGCAGGTTTGATGCTATGCGTTTGTTGCAGCTCTTCATTGAAGCTGCTGAGTGAAATATTCAATTCCAATTAAATTTTATGGCGGCACCATTCTACATGTATTTTTCCCACAATCCAGCCACATTTGGTATGTTTGGAAATTTCAACCAGAATTTAAAACTACTGGTTCCATTGAGTAGCCGTTGAAAGCCAAAGTGTAGCTTTCAATCATATCACATGATCTTCATCACCAGACTGATTTTGCCCATTTTTTGAGAGCTTTAAGAACTTCCTGTCCAGGTTGGCTTAAATGTTTTACTATTATATAAAATAAGAGTTTCAAAGTTCATCATTTACCTCACAGTATTATCACCCCAAGGCTCATTTAGTAGCTGTTCTGGAGCTTTCAATCCCATCACATAATCATTTATGTAATTTTTTTGTCAACAATCGCTGTGTCCGAGGTCAAGAAAGAACTTTGAAATTATTTCCAGATTTTTAATAATAATAATGGCCCAAATGGAACCTGAAAGGGCTCATGTGTGGTAGGAAATCCACGGGGAATTAACAACTCTGTCCCAGAAACCAGAGAGCAAATACTGAACTTAGCACTTTGGCTACTATTCATCAGGTGGAAACCAACCTGACTCCAACGGCTCGATCGTGTTCCTCTGTATCTGCTGGATGAGAGTGTAGGGAATCGCTTGCTAGGACTTGAGCCATAACAGCTCTGTAAGACAACGAAATGTGTGTTAGAGTTCTTCTGCCCCGAGAAGTTTGAGCTATTATCAGAAAAACAGCGCCAGTTTGTAAAGACGGAGCCACTGGTTGATCCAGCAGGGTTGAATTGATCAAAGTTATGTAATTTTCCATTACACAGCCCTGTGTTGAGCTCCCAGTGTGAATGTGAAGCGGAGTTCAAGCAGAACAAGGAGAAACATTAGTTTTAAGGGTAAAATGGAATCCTGCATCCTTCATGGTGAAAGACAAAGTGGAGCTAATGAAAGCCAACAGGAGTGTAATGCTGTGTGACTGATACTGGGCTCGCTGTCAGACTGATTCTACTGGGAGAAGTGGGATGATGACAGATGAATTAGCGCGCTGACAGCCGGCGTGGAGGGACGGGTAATTGTTGCTGAGAGATGGCGAGTGTTTTCTGTCTCGCGCCACGTTAGCCGAGGCCAATCAATCAGCGCTTTTTCTTTTTTTTTTTTATCCGAACACACCGACTCCGGCGTGTGCGACACAAACCGGCTCCATGTAAACGGGCGTTGCAGGGGTCACGCCTCTTACTGTTGAGGGTGTCACGGGTGATGCTGCGGTGGATGATGCCGAAGGGGGGGTGTCATCTCCAGAGTGGACTTGAGCTGATGGGACGTGTTCCGGCAGCTTTTCTCTCTCCGCGGTCCAGAGTGCAGAAGACAACAACAGGCACTGACCCCATCAGGCGCAGATTTGCAAATAATTCTCCGCATCTGTTCTGGACGCAGACGCCTCGGATCCGGAAAAGGCCGCCAGGCATCTATAAGCTGCCTCATAGTCAGACTACAAGGCGGTTTCATCTCGATATATAACACGGCCACTCGCTCACAGACTTAAAGACGGGAGGGTAAGGAAAAGAAAAGACCCAGATCTTTAACCCCAACCAGTGTTTCACTGGCTTTGTTCACAGCTGCTAGTCTTAGCATCTCTGGTCTCTTCTGCTGCTGTGTCAGTGCGATCATTGAGTTTTCCTCTTGTGTGTCTGTTCTCTTACCAGGTCTTTGTGGTACAAAGGAAGTTGTGTGGGCCAGGTCCTGACCGTGCTTGGTGGTACAATTTTACTCATTGCTCACTCAACCGTTAACAAAAGCTATTATATGTTTAGACTTTCCACACTGTAATTCTACTACTGCAACTTGTGTCGACTCCACTCTGGGTATACTGCATGTCTGTCCATCCTGGAGAATGTCACAAATAAATAATTGATGATGAGCATTATTAGTCCAGACAGTCACTGGCCTTTAAATGTTATGAATTATGACGGATAGTTGGAAACAAGGCTAGCAAAAAATTAAGGTCTTGTACCTTTAATTTGATCTCCTTTTCATTCTCCCCATTGATCAGGGAAGGCCAACGCAGTCACATGGTGACGTGCATACGTTCTACCGTTGATAGAAAAAATCTCGCTCGCTGCCTTGATAGCTCCCTCGGTCAGCAGATGGACTTAATAGAAGGCTCGTTTTAGAATTCATGCTAAAGTCATATGCAATGTCTTTCTGTGTTTCTGCATTAGACCTTTGTTTCGCTGTTGGAGGGAACGAGGAATTTTGCACCCACTGACCCCGCAGGGTTGTTCATCAGGCTGCCATAAACTGTAGAGACACACTATCAACTCTAATCTCGTGCACAAATAAAAAATAACTCCTTTTGAGAGATTTTATCTAACAGTTGGGGTGAGATTTCAATTTCTAGAGCAGCAGGGTGTGGGGGGGGGGGGGCTTATGCACTCTACCTGCACCTTATGGAAGACATCCACGTGTTGTGCAAAGGTAAATAAATACTGTGCCGTAAATTAGTGCTTTAAATAGCTAGAATTTGTTTTCAGGTGACTGGCAAAAGAGATCATGATCTTAATCGGACTAAAAGAGGCAGCTCAGTAGCTCTGCGGGTGCATTTTAAATGAACAATATCACAAAGGAATGAGTGAGACACTCAAGGCCAAAATTTGAAAATGTTTGTTTGTTTTGTTCAACAGATATTTGAGATGATCTACTCGAGTCCTGACTTTGGACACCTCTGCTCATTTTGGGTCGGGATAAGGAACAACAAAAACTCGCCACGCTCACCAGGTGCTGTGTTGGCAGCGTCTTGTCTAAAGAAAAACGTTCACAATAAAACCGTCTTTCAGCCGTCTGTGTTGGGTGCATCCCGCCCTGCTCTCAGGGGTCCGCGGAGCATCTCTGATCTGCAGTCTGATTCTGGTTCCTCCATCTTCATCCATCCGACTCGTCTCACTCCCAGTTCACTATAATCTCTCTGAGGCTCCCATTATGCTTAGTCCTCATTAAAATTTTATCAGCCATGGCAAATTGCAAAGATTAGAGAGGGAGGGAGGGAGCTTTCAGGCTCTCTAGCCTGTTCACAGATTTATTTATTGTTGCGGATCATCCGGGCTTATCTGCTCCCCAAAGCAAAGACAAGTTCCCATCGGATGGCAAAGGTCATGAAATCTGATCTCCCAGCATGCATAATGGCGAGGAAGTAAAGGAGGAGGAGCGTGTAGTTTGTCTAAAGTGTTCTCGCCCACACATTAATATTGTAATACTTTAATATCATAGTTTTGTTCTGCCCTATTGATTTCTCAGAGATGCATATGAATATTTATGCTGTTGAGTGCAGCTTGTAAACTTTGAGTCAGTGATGCTTTGGCTAATTATAGGCTGAAGGCGGCTGCAGGTAATGAGTTACACTCCCCCTGTTTGCCTCCACCTGCCTCTCAGGTTCACTGACGGTGAATAGCACGAAGCCGGAGGAGGAAGACGAGTTGAGATGGCGGCTGTTTTTCTTAAATAACGGGAGACCTTAGCGGCCGTGCGAGGTCGACGGTGTCGACAGCAACAAACTCGCAGATGCTTTAAAGCTTTAATGAGAGGGATTGAGCAACAAACCGAAACCAAACAGTGTCGGCGTTCAGAGGGAAAGGCCGGAGGTGTGACAGTGTGTCTTTGAGATGAAAAGATGAATCTGTTCACACTCGGATTTCTGCTCTCAGAGTCTTGAAACTGGAGCTCTGTGTTGCTGCTCAGACAACCCGCAGTTGAATGTCGAGGGACAAAAAAAAGAAAAGATTTCCTTTTGGATCGCAGCCACATGCACAGTAAGTAAGGACGGAGAGTGGGCTAGAAGAGGGCCAAAGCAGGCCACAACAGTAACGAGACAAAATGGAAAAAAATTGATGGATTTTTAATAAAAGCTAAATAGATTTTTCTGTGTTGAAGGCCAAAAACTCTGGATTGAATTCAACTTTTAATAAATATTAAAGTATAAATATTCATTTCTTATATAATTTTGTTATACAGAATACATAACGTAGTTCTGAATCATACACCAAACAGACGGGATAAAATGAAGAACAAATCACTGCAGAACCGACGGATGATGTCTTCTCACCCACATTTCAGACAAAACAAAAAGTTTAATCTAATCCTGCAGGTCTTTAGAAAACAACACTAAAGCAGCTGGGAAAGTTACATAAAAGTTCTACTCCTTACGTATTACTCATTAAAAACTAATTAATACATTCTACTTATAACTTAACATGAAAGGTCTTATTTGAATGACTTATAACATTATTTTTGGCAGACTGAACTGATTCAAATTGTCTCTTCGTTGGTGTTTTTGTTGGCTCGGTGCTACGTTCAATGGAACGCAACACTTCTTACACGCATGTTTTACGTTAAATGCCTTGCAGTGGCTCTGTAGGGATTGTATGGATCATTTCCATAATGTTGTCCGACACTTAGAATAACAATCGGAGCCTTTTTGCCAGTGGCTAAAACAGGCTCTTGCAGTGGACGTACTTTGACGGGCGCAGTTCCGCCGAAGGACTACGTTCCAGCCGCCGCAAAATATGTTAAAATACTAGAATTAATCTTTAAGTCAATGAACTGTGTACTTTTTCTACCACTGATACAGTAACTATTAAAGTATCAAAAGTACTCATCTATCATAGTGTTTTATTTGTATAGTTTATGTAATAATGTGAAATCCTTATCCACAAAGTAACTAGTATGTATAGTTCTGAAACGGAGAAGGAAAAGGTACCTCAACGCTGTACTTAAGTACAGTCAGTACAGTTACTGTCGTGGAAATTGGTCAAATACCATCTTCCTGAGCCTTGCATCATAAGCAGTTAAGTAAAAAAAACATATATATGTTGTCCTGCTCTCTATTTTACAGGCTATCTGATAAGATCCAGATATCTGCTAACAGCGGCATTATACTGTATCTGCCAACACTGTCTAGTGTCGGACCTGCTATGTGACGCTGAGAGTCAGTGCAGAAACAGGATTCTCTCCTGCTGTTTGCTGAGTTGACGCCGAGCTGCTGGTGTAAACACAAACTGCTGACCCGAGCTGACGGAGACGAAACACACGTCCTCGCTGAACTATGGGCTTATTACCTCAGGCAGACGGTGTTTGTGTCGGTGTGTCGTGCGTGTGTTTGTGGACGTGTCTGCTAAATGGCCGCCGAGGGTCAGAGTGGATGCTCCGGTAATGAAGCATTATGGGATGAGCTCAGCGGCGGCCGAAGTGAAAACACGGTGGTTTACAGTCGGGAACGCTCGAACTCTGTGACCCCGTCAGGAGGAGAAAATCTGTGAACGCTGACCGGCAACCAGCTGCTCCAAAGGTTCAAGGCTGGGAAATCTATTCACAAATCTCAGTTTTTGCCACAACTTTTCACTTTTCATGCATGAATTAATAAATCAAAAAGCAATGGGGTTTTTTTTTATGTTTGTTGTGACTTTTAAAGAAGCGAGAATCATGCCAATACCCTTTTTTTTTTTAAATTTATTTTATTTTGATATCTGTCTACTGCAGTAGACACCATGCATCAATGGTATAGAAAGTGACTCAATGGAACTCAATATGGGTCTGAAAAAAACACGTTTTTCATACATGTACTAAGAGCAAGTTGTATGATTGCACATAAGTGTAAATTATATCATAATTTTAAATGAAACATACAAAATAAAGCAGCGGCTCATAATGTCCACTGGAGTGGACTTTTCAGTCACAGAAAGAAAATGTATAAGAAAAGTATTATCTGTATAAAAGTATTTCTAACTTCTTATTTATTTATTTTTATTTTTTTCTGGTCTGGATTTCTGAGAATAAATGGATTTTACAGTTCTCCCTGAGGTACTTGGTGCATTGTCTCCTCCCTCTTCTTTGGTGGGATTTTCAGAAATTGAACGTGAATTTTCAGGATTTGTTTGACGCCCCGATCTGTACTCTTGATACGGGATCAGGAATACATTTCCACCTGTATAGGGAAATATCAAAATCTTTACAGACAGATTGCCATTTACTCAACACGTCCATGTTTCCCCAGAGGATGAACCCTTTTCATTTTCGCACTTTTCTCTAGAGCCAACCTGAGAATAAAATAATCAGCTTTGCACAAGATACTGGATCTCAGAGTCCGGTAAGTAGACTGAGATCATACTGAGAACATTCAAACTCCCAACAGGATAAACCAGGATCACTGATCTTTTTTTGGCAATTTAGAGTCTTGCTATTTTAACATTTTTATTTTGAAATGTAACCATAAAATGACGACATATCAATCTTCGTTCTCTTGTGAGCCCATCTGCATATCCGGTGAGGTCCAGCCCTCAAGGTTGGTCATCAGTGTGGCGTTTGCTCACATGTGGAGCCTTAAAGGGACAACAGAAGGATTTTCAACTGTTACGACTTTCCAAGTCTGTTGCAACTGTCAGACGCTGGCTGACGTTGAGAAATACATACTGCCTAATGTGACAATTGGACAAAAAGAACAGATAAACTCTCCAAATATCTGCCGCATATAGTTTCAGTTTTTCTCCAATAAAACGCTCCAATGAGGTGAACTCGCTGATTAAACCTTACCTTACCTAACAGGAAAATCAACTGGGTTGTAATTGATCTGGTTCTTTTACAATGTGTCAAAATGGGCCACACTTTCTATTGTCTCGCAGTACATACAAAAGACGGCAAGTTTTTAATCGCCAGTGTTCGACTGGTAGATTGAAAAATAATTGAAGGCATCTTGATCACCTAATCTGACATAGTGACCACCCTGAAGAACATTAATGCCATGTACCCAGTGGTGGAGAGTAACTGTACGTGTACTTTACTTGAGCATTTTCTGCTACTTTATTACTTCACCACAATTCAGAGGCAAATATTGGACTTTTTACTCCACTACATTTGATAACTTTATTTAGTAGTTACTTTGGCAGATTGAGATTAATAAAACAAAATATACAGCAATCAACAAATACATTCTGATATATTAGTATAGGCTAAACAACCTAGCAGTATATAAAGTATTTAAAATGAACTCCACTGTTTCCAGCTGCAACATGAAAGTGATGATCACCTCACTGCATCAATAATTATAATCCAGTCATATAAACAGGTACATTCTTTTGAAATGAGCCATTCTGCATCATGAGTTGGATTCCTAGACTTGGAGGAGAAATCACAGGCTACCATTTGCTTCGGTGTTTTCTGTCCTCCAAGAGCAGCTATGTAACTGGCCCATAGTGGTTTGTGTTCCTTTATAAGTGTGTATTTGATGATGAAGTAACACAAACACACACACCTTCTTGTAACAGTGCAGATGTGCAGATTTGAGCCTGAGGTGATGACAGCTCATCTGTGATTCAGAGGTGAAGCTCCTCGCCGCCCTGAGTCATTGTTTACAGATGGATGTCCCTCTGGATCGCTCTCCGTAGATCCGTATCACCGATCAATACTCCCCCTGAAGTCCCTCCGATGTGATCTTAGACCCCCACCCCCCCCCGCCCTGCTCGTCCACCACGATGCCTCCCAGACTGCGAATTCAATTACACCGAAAACAAAAACAATATTTTCAAGCGGGGGAGCTGGAGCGGCTCCTTTTTTTTCCCTTTTCTTTTTTCATCTCCTTGAACGGCTCGAATAAAACCAACATCCATTCAATAATGCATGACCTGCGGTTTTGTTAATAGGCTTTGCAGTGGCAGTAATGTACTTTCCTACATGGCTGATGGAGATTATGGCCAGCTCCCTCCGCCATGCCAGATATCGATCCACCTTAATGCCCCCGGTGTCCCCTCGGCCCCTGGCCTCGACCCCGAAACCACACACAGGTGGGTGTGTGAAAGAGAGAGAGAAATCCATATCAATGGTCCTGTCAAAATAATCCGACATTATGAGTAACTGGGCCTGATTTGAACAGTCAGTCTTTCTATACAAGTCAATTCATAGAAACAGCTGTGTGCAACGTCATTAATAATGACCCACGCATTAATGACATGTGGTGCAGTAGAAACCGCAGTAAGAGATGAGTAAAGACCAGCTGACTGGCAGCCAGGCCAGGTGAGCTGAATTCTACCTGACGACCTGACTCCACCCACCAGACTCCTGCAGGGAGAGGGCCTGTCCACAGAGGTGCATCACAATATAAGGGATTTTTAAACACAGGTGATGTGGATTCTTTTGGCTGAACTGAGGTCTAACCAGCCAGAAGAGGCGAAAACACCTGTGCAAGCTTGTAGGGCCTTCAGCACTTTTTGTCATTTTCTTATGAACTCCAGTACTAATCTGACTGAAATAAATATTTCATATCACTGTCTGCACTTTGATGCAGGTCAGACTACACAATTAAATAAAGTTGCTTTTACTAATTTAAAAAATAATAAAAGATAAAATATAAAAAGGGGCATTTATTCATTCTTGATCATGTGGCAACATAATAATTTAGTACAATAATGGAATGTAATAATCTAAGTATTATTTATATATTCAATGACATGTTTAACACTTTTTTGGGATCATATTAAAATGAACTGAGGGGGAAAGACAGAGAGAGAGATCTGAGTTTTCCTTTGGCCTAGTTTTTGTTTAATCCGATCATTGTGACTCTTAATATTGATATTTAAATTATTGATAATTATCTATATTGCACTTCCTTGCGTAGGAGATATTGTTTGAAAACTTCGGTGCCAATAAAGCTGATTGAATCGAAGTGAATTGAATAAGGCGAGGCAGATAGAGAAGAGGAGATGGTTTGCGTTAGAGGATCGTCTCGGCTAATCCAATAAGCAAGCCCTCTCCTTTCCTTCAATCTGATTATTCCAATAATTAAGAGAAATTGCTGGAGCGTAGCTTCAATAAGGCTTTACATATTCAGCAGCCAGCGCTGATATGTTCTGCTTCTGGACTCTGATTACAATCCTGTTGAGGAAGACAGCTGACTCCAGATCAGCCGCAGAGAGCAAACTGACCGCTACAGCAGCGTCACAGACTCTGAATAATGAACTTTATTAGGTAAAGAAGTCTTCTGAACAAACAACAAACTGCACTGATCATGGGATGACTGGTGCCTTCAATTAGGACCCGTTGACTTGTTGAACTTCAGCATGGGAACTTTAGAATATAACTGGCATTCAAGTTGTTTATGGGTCCAGTTGAAACCAGTTCCTTTCAATTGAATTTCTGCTTTCGGATAAAGTTAAACTCAAATTCCTGCTGCTGAGCAGGTGCAAACTCTTCCTGTGCTGAGCTCTGACGGAACCGACAACGGCTGAGGCCCAAAATAAAAAAAAAAGAAGTGGTATCATCTGTGTAATACAATGGAATATTGTATAGCCCCGCTGTGCCGGAGTCTGTTACTCCACAAGAGAGACGCAGCATGCTCTGCGGTCGGTCGCGAGAGAGGAGAAACTCGGTGACCCGCGACGTAGCCAGAGCCACTGGGCCGACATGAGACCCCCCCTAGAATCCCAAATTGTCGTTTTTACGACCGATGAAACGAACCAGTCGCAAGGTGTTTATTAGTGAGCTTTGGAGCTTTAAACATTTTTTAAAACCCTGTCAGACATTTTGAAGGAGACAGACACATATGCAGTACTAATGCACCAACGTACTAATGCGGGTTGGACTTCGGATAAAAGCTGCAATTTGTATTAAAGGAAAGTACATATTTTTGTAAAATTCCTTCAATAATAATGTTTTTTTTTAAGACATCAATTACAAAACTAATAATGTTTTGAGAAGAAATAAGTTAACATTTTGCGATGAAGGTTGTTTCTTAGTTTACTCCCGGTGTGCCCAGGGACCCCAGTCGGCGGTCCTTGTACGTTAAATACGTTGGTGGCGAGTAATTACACAAAACCACTTAAATTCAGAGCAGCCAACAGATTTTTAATTTTTTAATTTTCATGTCTCGAGGACGGAATGAAAAGATCTTCTCTGGAAAAAGACAAAAAACAGGCATTGCAATTAATACTATGCGACCAGAATCAATTGATAATATAGAGGACTTGGTGTAAAGATGAACTGAAATTGGTTCCATGCATTACGAAAGAATCACTTTTCAGATTGTTTCAATCTTTCTTGCTCTTTCTTTAACTGATGCAGAAATGTGAAAATCTAAAGTGGAGGTACAAGGTTTTTACCCAACAGCAAAACTAAAACTCTACACTTCCTCCCAACAAGTACTTGGGAGTGACTTCAGAGACTTGAGTGCTTTTACAAGCAAAAGTGCTGAATGCAGGGGTATTTTTTTCATTAGCACTTTTAACAGTTTCGAGTTGTTGTTTTTTTTTTTTTTAAAGTTGTGGCCTGATGGAGGGATGAAGTGAGAGGAAGACAAGAAGAAGAAGAAGGAGAGAGAGTGAAGGAGGTGTGATGTCAGTGATGCAGGTAGCGCGGTGAGGCCAGATGGCAGCAGCAGCAGCTGCAGCAGCGCTCTGCCTCGCTGATTAGCGGCGAGCAGACAAAGAGTGGCCATGTTTCACTTGTTCATCACTTAAGTGCAGAGCCCAAGGTGGAGGCAGGGAGATTTCCCTGGGGGAAATGTGCCTCCCAAAGATAAGGCCGAGGCCCGTATTGCTCTCCGGGGGTGGCGAGGTACGACGAGGCAGTCGGGGGATCCAAACCTCTGAAGAAAAACAAAATGAAAGACGAAAGAAAAGGCTCTGTGGTGTGGAACGCAGACAGCAGCGAGGAGCCCAAGTTAAACAGCTAAACTTCAGGGAAAAGTTCAGTTTCCTTTTCCCATTAACTCCAACTCTGGGGAGACAAAAGTCCACTCGCAAGTTTCTGGCTGGAAGTTGTTCGCTTAGTTTGGAGATCCTCGGGGGGCCGGCAGGATCATTGGGAGAACAATGACTGTAATATGCTGCGCTCGGCCTCTGACCTCGGCCGCAGCCAGACGCTCGCTGCTCTGTAATTAGGACCGTCTGCTGCTGAGGATTATTATTACTGCTCGACCGAATTCAAGGCAGCGGCCAACAGATTTCAGCTCAACTCAGTGAGAGGAGGAACTCAGCCGCCACAAGCGCTCAACATGTTTACCTCTGCCCGCGGCGAGCTGAACACCGTCAAATGGGGATGAGTGATTGTGGAGAGAATGAGCGTCCAAAGCTGTTCATTGCTGTCTGACACGTTTCCCTCACTGGTGATTGTTCCATTGTCAAGACTCCGATATACCTCGGAAACATGAATTTAAAAAAAAGGAAGACATTTCAGCGTCTAGTCAGAGGTGAAAGTACGTGGCTTGTACCAAGAAAACAACACTGAAACACACAAAAACATTTGTCTTTCTATACTTGTGAGAACCCTCATTGACATAATGCATTCACTAGCCCGAAACCATCAAAATAAATGTCTAACCCCAACCCTTACCCCAATCTAAATCTTATTCTAACCATAACCTTCAAACCAAGTTTTAACCTTCAAACAGTGCTTTGAAGTAATGAGGACCAGCCAAAAATGTCCTCACAATGCACAAATGTCCTCACCAAGATGGTTTCAAACTGAAGTTGGTCCTCACATTGACAGCACACGCGCTTGCCAGGAGGTCTTTGATGTGTTGCTCACGTCACTCTTTATCTGAAACGCAGGTCTGCTCATGTTGAATCTGATCTGAATCTGTTTGACAAGAACAATCGTAACTCAAGGTCCACTCTGGAGCTCTCAGCCGCATCGCATGGTCCTCACCAGTGGTTCGAGTTTGCTTTTTTGTCGTCACGTGACCCAAGTACGCAACTCTGTTGTTTGTATACTCATGTTTTTATGCTACTAATATGATTTGTTGTTCAGTGTCCTGCAGGATACTTATTCTGCCCATCTACCAAATATTGTCATTCTCTTTCTCCATAGTGTTGTTTCACTTTTGATTTTTCTGTCTGGTCTGTACATAAGACATATATTGTATTTGTGTCCGTCCTGGAAGAGGGATCCCTCCTCTGTTGCTCTTCTTAAGGTTTCTCCCTTTTGTCCCTGTTAAAGGGTTTTTTGTAGGGGTTTTTTTCTGATCCAAATCGAGGGTCTGAGGATTGTTGTACCCTTTGTAAAGCCCTTTGAGGCAAATTTGGGGTTTTGGGCTTTATGAATATAATTGACTTTGACACCGCAGACCAGATGCCAGCGTGTAGTTATACTTTGGTTAAGTTTAGGGAAAGACTGAAAGCTTGACACACACTGTGTTTACTTTCGTAATATTTAATCAAATTACAGTCACTTCTGATTTTGTCAGTAGCCAACCACCGTGACCACGGTCGTCCCCTAACCTAAGTGCTGAGTGCCTAAAAATAAACAGAAAATAGTTGGATTTATCACGCTTTAGTTGCTACTAGCAGTCACTGCAGGAAAATAAGATATGTAGAAATACGTTGTCAGCTAACGTTTTGCAGATATGCTCAGTATCAACATTTTGTGACTTGGTAAGATGGCATTGGGAATTAAGGAAAACCCTCATGTTGATAAAAATGTCACCCAGGTGGCATCCCATTTCTCTCAAAACATACTATATTTGCTGTTGTTAACAATATAGTCATACCCCATCTCTCTCTCTCTCCACCCTAATTTCCTGCCACCTCTCTTCCATAAGCTCTCTGATAAAAGTACCATCAAACTATCATTTTAACTTGGTGGGTACAATGTTTTCATAATTAATCGGAACGATGGCCAAACCTGTGGAAAAAACATTCAAGTTGTAATAAATCAGAATTCTCAGACGACAAATTATGGGTGGAACTTTAATCTTTGGAGAAGAGGCTTCTGGAGAAAGTCACAACATGCTAATTGCATTTAATTTTAGCTGTATTGTCAGGTAAATTATTCAAAAAGTTATCATTTCACAGTTATTATTCAGAATATCTGAGCCCCATCGGTGATGTTAAACAGCATTTAGCGGCCGTTAAAAGCAGCTAATGGTCGTCTGTAGCAAAGGTTGAAGCTAAAAGGACGAACATTAAAGTTAGTAAGGCACAGCGAGCAGGAGGCTCCTCACAGCTCCTGCTTTTACATCCCGACTCTGCTGACACACTGCTCTGCTGGAAGCTCAACAGCTCCTGAATAGTAATGCTATTTCAACACATACACACACCTAAAAAATCCTTGTAGATTGCATGCAAAGACCTCTATTACTCAAACTTGGCCAACCACAAAATGAACAAAGTCAGCCGTTGTGCAGCAGTAGGCGGAGATGTGAGGCGAGATCGCAGCTGAAATTGAAATTAATGGCTTTTCTAATTGGAGCACATGTTTGTCAAAGTGAAGGAGTGCCGCTGACACGGACTACATCCGCTCACCTGCCCTGAAGGCGCACCCTGCTTCCTCTGATTGGCCGACAGCCACGGTCAGGATGGATGATGTCGTACGTGATTACAGGAGCTGGGGACGTTTGACACGTCATACTGAGCAGCCATGCGGGCTACACTCCTTTTACGAAACCTGAAAATTGCATCACAGTATGTCATTACTCCAGTTTTATGCTGCTTTACAGTGAGAAATAAGTCAGAATGTAGTAGTAAACACAGATCTGCTGTCAGTGTTTAGGATAACACTGTAAACTTTTAACATTTAAATTCCGTTTGAAAATTAGATCATTTTAATCAGGGATTTGTTTCTTTTTAATCATGCTAGACTAGAATGACTAATGACTAGTACTAAGTCCCCAAATTGACCCTAGTGGATGAATGTGAGTGTGAATGGTTGTCTGTCTCTGTGTCAGCCCTGCGACGAGTTGGCCACTGTCCAGGGTGTACCCCCCCCTGTACCCCGCCTAAGGCCCGAAGCCACTGGGATAGGCTCCAGTCACCCGCGACCCCCAACGGTGAACAAGCACTAGAAAATGACTGACTAGTACTTATATTCCTCAGTATGTTGCGTATATTTTAAACAGCTAAATTGAGGTTTTCTATCAGTTGAGCAGCAAAATCAAAAGGCTGTAAGGCTGACACATTTTTTACACAGTCGGCATCAAAAGCCCATTTTGTTTTGCATAAATGTGCACATTTTACATTTTGATTTCATGATACATACTAAAGTATCTTAAGTTTCAGCATACAGTGTTGGCTACATTTTAATAACTGAGACATTAAACATGATTTTGGGGTTTCTTTGCAGAAAATTTTTCACTTGATTTGCGCTTAATCCATGTGTAAAACATAAATTATGTGTGAATAAAACGTATGTGTAAATTACTTCACTTTCAGCTTTGAATTGACCATCTGGATGCTTGTCAGAGCGTGGCTGTGTGCACTTGTCATCGAGCGTCAACATCAGGGCACATTTTGTATTTGTCCAATCATTTAGTTTATGACCAAATACCTAAAGAAAGTAATGGCCTTCTCAGGTGTACTTTGTGTTTAGCGCTAATTAGCAAATGTTAGCATGCAAACAAACTAAACTAAGATGGGGAAAATGGTAAACATTAGCATTAGCATCAGCATTTTCATTGTGGGCGTGTTAGCAGTCTGCGATTGGCATTTAGTACAACGCACCATTGTGCTGCTTTGTATGATAAATGACTTCTCTATATCTAAATAATTCAAACAATCTTTAAAACAAAAAGCCAGCTGGTTGATTGATTTTTAGGCATATTCCCATCTTGAAAAGTAAAGAAAAAGTGCATCTGGTCAATTAGAATGACATGACATGAAACGCAAGCAGCATGTGAGGCAGCGTGTAGGAGTTTTTCCACTTTTATTCAAGCTCTCCAGCCGTCACATCTTTCACACATTCAGGTGTGCCAAGATGGTGTAGTTTATCACTATTTTTAAGGCATACTAACACCCCAAAACCTCACATCATCCGTTTTATAGCAGTTCTTTTGAAACAAGGCTACATATCTCTGGGGACGGCTCTCTTGCAGCATGAAAACATTTCACATTTGAAAAACATTTTAGCATTCCACTTGGTATAGGTGTGATACAGTTTCAATAATGTGTCATTGCAATATGTTATGATACCCTGACATGTATCTGTTAAAGCTCCTAAAAGCCAATAGTTTGGACTGATATGTAAAACTGTGCTCTTTGATATCGTAGGTGTGTTTTGGTGCTTTAATTGGAAGTTGAGTTTTGGGGAGATTTTGTACTTTTCCTCTTTTAAATCTCTGAGGGAAATATTGAACATTTTGACATGATATAAAAGATCACCATTATAATTTTTTTGTTTCTTCTTTCCTTCATAAATGTGTTATGATATTTGTGCAGTCTAGAACTTAGAAACCAAAAACAATAATTATGGGTGAAGGTGGTTAAAAGCTCACCGTTTAAATCCTATTTGATGAAATCCGAAGCTCCTGGTGGTCAAAATAAATAGATACAGTTTCCATTTGACAGTGACTAAACTTCATTATAAAACTGATGTGAAAACCATAAAGTAAATATCATCATATCTCTCCTCAGCAGGAGAAATCAGATACTCAGTGTGAGTTTCCATCCACCCAGCTCGTGTCCGCTCTTTATCCGATTACAAACAGGAAGTGGCCGGCTGAGTGCTCACTGCAGGGCTGCATGAAGGGAGCATCAGTCACCGGCCACCATTAGCCACAGACCTGCTCGTCAGATTTCCTCCTTTATTGCAATTAGACACACTTTGGTTCCATGTTCATGCAGCTCTGATGTGCAGTTACAGAGGTCAAGATGTTGCCTTCAGGCACTTCTGATTTCCTGCCAAACGGAGGACGAGACACGATCGCTAAGGCAACCGTCTCATGGGAGGATCAGTGCATTTCTTTCCTGACAGAACACCAGCGACTCTTGTTCCTCGTTCCTCTTGACTACCTTCCCAGTGCTCAGCTGAACTCTGCATTCATTATGATTTATCAACTTTACAGTAAACTCTTTACGGCAGCAGTGTTATGCTAGGGTAATAAGTTCTACTAGTGCCCCCTGGAGGCTGCAATAGTCATAAACCCCACAGTATAAACCTGCTGTTACAGAACAAACAGCATGCTGATGATCTGGCAAAAACTGTGTCCTGAGGTTCGCACTAGAGGAAGGTCAATGGGTCATCAACATCATAACTGTTTATCCTCTGGGAGGCTGGAATGTGAAGTGTGATGAGGTAGAAATCTGCCCATTAGATCGTTAGATTAATTGTGTAAAGTGTACATTTTTATCTGATAGTGGCGCTACAGAAAAGGTCAGGAGGTGGGGACCAAATGTCAAGTAAACCTTTGCTCTCCTTCTCTCTCCATGTGCTACCGCGGCTCATTTGGTTTTGTAGGGTTGTTTTTTCTTTTTCTGGTTCTGGCGACAGCCTGCCAGAACTCCCTGTAATTGGACCGAGAGTCCGAATCATCCAAAAACATGTTTTCACGAATCGAACCATGGTTCAGTATGATCCAGTCCGAGACCACTTCTTTCCGTCGGACCAAGGTTCGGCTGTTTGGTCCGAACCGTGGTCTGGGGGCGGTTTCACACCTGTAATTGTGGTTCGGATCAAACTGAAAAGTCCGAATACAAATGATGCAGCATGGTCTGCAGTCAGTCATCAGATATGATTGGATTGTACAAGTGTACCTCTTCAATAAACAGTGTTAACTTCTTGCTAACTGGCAGGCTTTTGCAGCTGGCAAAGCATAGCATGTTAGTGCTAGCTAGCATTTTACCAGTTAGCTTGCAAGCCACGTACATCGCCAAACTTCGTGAGGATGTGTGAATGATGTTGCCACTTTCGTGTGTTACACTTCTGAGATACAATGAAATGATTAATCATCTCATTGTTGCTGAAAATCAAAAATGATAATTTTTCAATTAAATGTTCTAGACATCAGTTGGTTTCATCTTCTGCAGTCTGAGGATTTGGTGCTATTTTTTTCACAACATTGTAAATTGAATCTTTCTGTTTTGAGACAATCAGAGTGAAAATAATCACTCTGAACCCTGGGGGAACTTGAGATGGGAATTCTCGAATTATTTGACCTAAATACTAAACAACTGACTAAATGATTAACAAAAATAAGAAGTAATTACTGCCCTAATTGGCGCCAGATTGGTTCCACTGGTGTATTGGCAGTGGTATATTCTGTTTTAAATTCTAGCTCTTGTTAAAAGCAATAATAGAAAAGATGTGATTCCAATAAACAGAAAATCAAGCTCTCTGTGTCCAGCTCTACACTTCTTCAACACAGCGCTTCTCTCTCTCCCTCCCACTCTCACTGCCTCTCTCGTCCATGTTCACTTAGCCTGCCATGTAACTGACAGGCTGCAGTCATGGAGGTGAATAGCACAGGAGCCATTTTAATACCATCAACTCCCACGTTCTGCCAATTAGAGCTGCTGGCGGTGTCTGATGATGGAACTATTAAAAGAGACGTTCGAGGTCTATGTGACAGATGGATTCATGCCTCCTGTGTCTTAATAAAACCCCGTCCACAGCTCCGCCCACAGCTGACACGTATCACCTCCACATATAGCACCGGCAACTTTGAAATGCAGCAGCACCAAGGTGGGAGGAAATAACGCCTAAATACCGTAAATACTGTACATGTAGAGGGACGCCTGCTGCATGTGTGAATATCAATCTGTCGGATAGAAAAGGATGGTCATTAAAACCAAATACCAGATTTTATGTGACGTGACGTGGTGGACGGTGGTGAGATGATGTGGTCTGAGTTGAGATGATAAGAGGTGGGTGATGGTGGTGGAAGCTGGGAGGCAGAAGGAGATAATGGGAGGTCGTTAATGCCAAATTAAGGGTGCTGATTAGAGGGGGTTGGTGGGAAGTTTGCATGAAAAAGACACAACTATTTTGTCCCTCCAGGAGTTTGCAGGAATTACACAATTTCAACCAGTTTTTCAGTTTTTGAATTGCCATTTTGAAAATCCTTTTTCCGTAAAAAAAGAACAAAAAAGCTAAAAACTGAAAGAATACCAAATCAGTTTTTAGTAAAAACCACTTTTAAGAGCCAAATTCAAGTAAAAGTCTCAATCTCCACAAACAATGAGTTTGTGTCCCTGGAATTTGTCCACATAGGACTACAATTTATTGCAAAATAAACATAAAAGGGGTCACAAATTTAGGAAAATTGTTTGTGGAGTCTGCAAATTTCAATCCTAGAGGGACAGACCATGGCTACAGTTAAATCAAAAAGCACTTTAGCAAGGCAGAAAAGCTGTGACGAAGTGTGACTGTGACTGGATGATTGTTGTATTCATCACTGTGCACACAGCCAGTCTGTGAACCTGTTTCTGCTGATCAGTTAGATGAAGGTCAAGTCATACGTAGTAATTGTGACAGGCATCTACCTCAGGACAGGGCCTCCACAGACCTTGAGCTGAGATCATCGCAGAGAATTACTGTATTAGAAAATCAAACTAAAGCGGCAGTTTTCGGCTAACTAAGGTGAAGCTGTTTCTAGCGTAGTGTTTGTGAAGTTGTTTCATCCCAGTGCTGATGATGTGCAGTGAAAATGTCATCAGACAAGGTAAAGTGAACATGAATATATAATATACTCAAGAAAGAAAGTGTTGGCACTGTCAAACAGGGCAGCAGCGTATGAAGAGAATGTTCAACTACACTACATGTGTCACCATACAGATGGTCAGAAATAACCAGTTACTGATGAAAAATATGACAGAGTTCAGCTTTAACGTATGTTGCAGTGACTGACAGCTCACCACTGACGATCTGAATTCTCCTGCATTAACCTCCACCCATCTGGCTCCCTGTGCAGCACAAAACAAACACTTGGAAATTTCTGCAAATAGCATCTGACCCACCTACACCAACAGGTGCAGTTTGTATACCAGCACCAGATGGCTGAAATCAACTATTTTTGACTCATCCACTCAAAATGCAGCCTGTCAGTCACTGGCACCGTGAATCGTACAAAGTGCTCACCTCGGAGTTGTACGTTCTCTGCTTTGGATGCGAAACCAAATATTGTCTTTGTTTCAGCGTTTATATTGAAATATGGCTCTGTTTTTGCAGTATATGCAAATACGAAAACATAGCGTTTAAAACATCAACAGTTACCTTTCATATTTGATTCCCAACATTTCTTTCACATCTGCGAATTTGATTGGCCCTTGGTTTTTATAGAATCCAACAAGGGTGAAACGCTTACGTCCTGCCTGAGTCCCCTAGAGGCTGCAGCATGGATTACTCTCCAATATGAAACCGTGAATTTTTAGAGCCTCCTACAGTGTCCAAAATGGAAACTTGGTAATCTTTTGGGGACCGTAAATTAATCTCTTCATTTTTCTTTTGTAAATCAGTAGTTTACCTTGTCAAAAGTCAAAGTATTGGTCAAGGGAAACATTTTGGCATGACAGGAAAGGTTATAGATCATTGCATCATCAAAGGGGTTCATCCTCTGGGGAACATGGATATGCTTTGTAAAATTCTTGTAAATCCGCCATGTGAAATATGAAATATATTGTGCCATGGTGTTGGTCAAGTGAAAATGTTGTTCTGATGGTGGCACTAGAGGGAAGATCATGGGTCACATCACAAGAGTTCATCCTCTGGGGAGCAGCATGTGCAGTAATTAATACTGGGCAAATAGTTTCTGCCGATGAAATTTAGGGGATAAAATCAAAAGATACAGGAAAGATATGAAGTGGACCTATTGCTGAGAGTATTTTCTCAACTGCTGTTTCCAAGGTCAAGAGTGAAGTTTGAGCCTCAGATTTTAAGCCACCGTAGATGAGAAGTCCTTCAACTGCTCAGTTTTTGTTTGTTTGAACATCTATAATTCGATAAACTCGATCTGCTGATGAAGATCATGTGATGTAATCAAAAGCTCCAGACCTACTACTACATAGACCTTGAGGTGATATTGTCATCCCTGCTTTTCTTAAGGTTGAACCATTATCTTTTGTAAGGAAACTGATAATTTGACTTGAGACTTGTGCTTAAGGAAAGGTGATGGATCCTCTGGGGAGCCTGAATGAACCCTAGTCAATTTCACGACTATCAGCACACAAGACTTTTAGTTCTCATGTACAAGCTAAAATTTCATGATGGTGGTGCTAGGTGAAAGTTCCTGGGGCCTTTGGGTTCTCATGTACTAAAGGTTTGTACAGTTTATGTCCTGGTGGTGGCACAAGAAGGAAGGTAACAAAAATCTAAATGGTTTACCATCTGGGGGGTGTAAATGTGCTGGGTAAAGGAAAGAGATTCTGCACATTAGATTTGAATTTATCCATTAGCATTTCCTATATAAAAGTAAAAATCTAGCCCAGATGGTTGTACAGTAGGAAATGTTAGGGGGACAACCAAAACACTGATTTACCATTAATTTACCATGAACGTCTACAGTAAATGTCATGGAAATTTGAATATTTAAATGTCAATATTTCATATACAAAGCTGTCAATTTGAATGTGAAAGTTGAGGAAAGCTAGTGGGTTCACTGCAGCACAAAGATTTTATCCACTGGGGAGTATGAATGGGCTTAATACATTTTATAAATATCTTCGAGACTTTGATATTTCTTGCTAAATCCAGAGAGGTGGAGATGAATCAAACATCTCCACTCTCACTGCTTGCAGGTCGAAATAATCTACTGCTGTGATGCTGTTATATCTCTCTATACAAAAAGCAGCTCTCTTTACATTTGATGATACACTAACTGCTAGTCTGCTGTGTTGTTACCAAGGTACCCATTAGATATTTCAGTGTTCTTTTCAATCCCACCACTTTCATCCGTCCTGTAGTAACCTTCAGCAGCAGACAGTTCTGCTGGGAGACAATAAGCTCTCTGTTCTTTTGATTCTTGGCTCTGTCTGAGGAGACGAAGCCTTTAATCAGCCTGGTCCAATGCCGAGACTACACATGTCCTCCATTTTCACCACTTTTTATCTCCTGCCTTTGAAATGCAGAACTTCACTAATGGCTTTCGCTTGTCACGGGATCAATACATTCCCTGTACATCCTGAGAGAATAACTTACTATTAATTTGTTGGACCAGATAGCTCATGACAGCACCGCGTCTACCTTTTTAAGAGCGCTACAGCACGTCATGTGCGGCTGTGATGTACTGTAGGCCTGAGTGACAGAGCGCTTAGGAAAAGGATGGCAGAGCTTGAACTTTAAACCCTTCATCTGAGTCCTACAAAGGTCCCCCCCGCCCTTCCTCATGTAATCCATAAGCTCACAGAGTTAAGTGCAGAAGGATTTTTAGCACAGAGGCGATGTATGGAAGCAGATGAAGCCTGGACCGTATGGGTGTTTGGCATCAGCTCTCAGTCCTACTGGATGAAGCTTTCTAGGCCAGAAAGCTGCGAGGGTGGAAACCTCAGCAGATGTTGTCCGCTCGTCTGTTTGTCCGTCACTGTGTGTGTCACATCCATACGTAAAGAAACGAAAAGGTCAGATTTCTGCATGTGTCGAAACTGGAACGTGATGTCAGGAAGAAGAAAACATGGCCTCTAGGAGGCCTTTGATCAAAACGTTGATGCTTTGTAGATAAAACGAGGAAAAGGGCTATGGGGAAAAAAAACAGGTGGAAAATTCTGAATGATTTATTGTTTCACTAAAACATTAATGATGACTTGTGCTTGTAACTTTATAACAAAACTTGGAACAGCTCCTTCATTCTTAATCTTGTTTTTGTTGTCTCTTTCATTTTCCTTCTTGGCTTAATGGGGACAGATCCATCTGTCACTACATTTTGGCCAAGGTCTATGATAGTTTCTGTGGTAAAAGCAAATGAACAATTAAGATTAAGATGAAATGAATGCCATTTCAGAGTGTAATATTAAATGTGCAGACTATCTCTAGGAACTAATTACTCTACGTCTGTGGAAAACAAGCTGGTTTGGAAAGTTTTGCAACTTTCTCAGAGCGCCCTGTTCTGCCAAAAACTCTGGTGGGTGCATCACCTTGAGCTGCATTCTGATCACCTTGCAACTAACGCTTGCTTTGCTAACCTTCCCTATGACTTGTATAAAGTTTTACTCACCAACGTCATGGGGGTAATGATGTCAGCACAGCCTTAGATCTCTGCAGGGTCCAATAGGGCAGGAACACAGGCAGCAGGATGTAATCTCACAAGCAGCTAAAATTAATATTTTGATACTAACAATGAATCATAACACAGTGGGACAGTGTGAAAGGGGTCACTTGTCGTAATGAACCTACAGAGAATTATCACCCGAATCTGCAGATCCCCTCGGCTTTATGGAGCTTTATAGTGAGTTTCATCTCACCGTTTCGCTGTCCGGCCCACAGCTTTACTGTTTTGGTTCACTCTCGTTTTTCGCCTGCAGCTGTTTTTAGAGACAAAAGCTCCAAAAAGCCACAACCTGATCAGCACCGAACAGCTGAGAGACACACTTAGAGACTGGTGGAGCATTTAGCATTTAGATATTTCCCTCAGGTGTTAGTGGAGACCAACAAGAGCTAAAAGACGGTGAATATTGGACTGACATTCATCTGGTGACTCACACACACACACACACACACACACACACACACACACACACAGATTAAAATGAATGACGTTGCTCTGTAACTGCTGGATGTGGAAATTAGCAACTGTTTGCTAACAAGTTCACCAAAAATCAGTTATTGCTGGTTTAAGCAACTAGCAGCAACTGCAAACCTGTGTGTTTGTCTGACCTATTGTGTTCTAGTTGACCTATAATGTAGTTACGTCACCAGATTTCAGCAACTAACTTGAATAAATGAGTATACTTGTTTAAGTATAGTAGATATACAATTTAGTATTTAATTGTTCCCATTAAATTAGTGTCATACCATTTTAACTGACTCTTAATTAATTAAATGTATGCAATTAACTAATTAAACGTATTTATGCATGAATTTTTTTATATTGACTTATTTTAATGGGGGTTTTAACAGCTTGTCTTTTAGATAACTCCATTGATCCCATGTACTGCACAATATGCGAAAATGCACAAAAAGACACTCTGAAAGGCCAGGCTTTGTTCTGCAGTGTAGAAAAACTACAACAGCTACAAAGCTTTTCCACCTCTACGTCATCACTCTGAGGCCACAGAAATATTTGTGTCCGTGTATCTGACCTTTGACTCCTCTTGTGTTTCAAATCTGAACGTACGTGTCCATTAGACCTAAACTCTTTGTAGATACAGTAAAGCCCATTTAACGTTAAGTGCAGCATCTCCAGCGTTCTGTCTTCTGTTTTCTGTGTGGTTGGCTCACCCCATTGACTCACTGTTCTTCACCCCAACCCCTCTCATCACAGTTATGAATACTTTCACATTAGTCGTGGGTGGCTGATAAAGTTGCATTGTTTAATAAGAAGTTTTTGTTGGTGGCGTCAGGTTGGTCTGTTTACCAGATCGCAGCTTGTGGGAGGCTGGCATCTGTTTCTCTCTGACTGGAAAGCTCTGAGTGTCAGCTCGTGAAAAAAAAAAAAAAAAAACCCCTCAACAATGGGTTCGAAAATATTTAATATCTATAGATGAAATAAGCAAATGCGTGGTTAAAAAAATATATAACAAATCTCAATTGTAGCTCGATGTAGGAGAAAAATAAGACAATTATGCAAGAGTGGAAAAGAGTTTGAAGCCAAAAGAAGAAAAAGTGAAGGAGTTTTGGTTTGGTGACTTTCACCGTGAAAATGGTTGAGTCTCACTGACCAATCACAGAAGCAGCTACTCCTGAAACGCAGTGAGCTGGTGATCTTTAGGTCAGAGGACGCGACAAAGTGACCCGATCCGAAGTCGAAATGAGAGGGGGCGCACATGTGCTTTTCCTTCAGTAGACTCACAGAGAACTCACAAATCTGCGTACTTCGCCTGCTGGAGTTAAGTCGGTTGGCGAACGACAACCGTGAATGTTGCGTTCACATCACATGGGATGCATGATGGTAGCGATCGGAATGGTTCCCACTGTAACAACTTGCCAGTGTTTACGGCAGCGGACAAGAAGGCCGTACGGTTGCTCATTCACGGATTACAATTGGACCATCTACCACCAAATCCCTTAGATTTGGGTTTAAATACTTTGAAGTTTGAGGCAATTTCCAACTTGGATATATTGGACCTTTCAGAAAAAAGTACAAGTTACCCAGTCGGTATTACGACAAAATGCTGAAGTGGCGTGCATGAGGCTCTAAGAGAATGGACACAAAAGGGACTTCCAGACGTGCAGACCTTTTAAACAATTTCTTTACTCCTTATATTTGCCTTGGAAATAAAGGGACACGAGGCCATCAGCGTAACGTGGCTGGTCTAGGTCTACTGAATGACGTGTGCGCCCCCTGGCATCTTACCCACAGGACCCCTAAGCTGCCCAAAGTGCCTGCGTGAGCTTTACTCATTGTAACCATACATGAACCTGCTTCCTTTCCTGCTCAGTCACGCATCCTCTGTTCCTCGCCTCCCAGTAGCAAAAGACAGAAACGACGCCCCTCCTCCCTGCTCCCAGTCTTTGGTGAACATTTATTCTCTGTTGGTTTCCACCCAAGCCTCCTGTCCTGTTAAAAAGAAGCCTGTAGTGTCTTGTCCATCAGTAAACGAAAATGGTCCCAAGCAATCCACAGGTTTGGACCAATTGAGGTTTTTACTCTTTTTATGGATCTGTATCAGCTGTATGAAGACGGATCTTGATTTCTGTTTATTGTAACCTGATCCATTGTGGCCACAGCAGCCGTCAGAAATGCTCTAACGCAAAGTGACTGAACCGCAGACGCTATTTAAGTACAGGAAACTGTTAAAGGACGGCTGTGTTGCAGGTTATATGAAGAGTTATTCACCTGTTCGTTGCATCTAAACTGTTAGGCCGCTGAAGTGTGCGCTGTCCAGCCGCCTTATGGAGGGAGTGAATAAATAGAAAATGTGTCAGATCAGACCACGGTCTTAGCTCAATAATCACATTGAATTGCCAATTCATTTCCACTTATTCAGTATACACTTACTATTCAGTCCGACATCATTTTGTGTTTGAGATGGGTTGTTATTTTACATCAGTAGCAACTGATGTATCCGTCCCGTCGATGTCATTTTCTGCCCAGCCAGATGCTAGTTAGCTCTGATTGGTTAGTTGTTTTTCCAAACAAGGAAACAGTCCTCGATGAGAAAAACATCCTATTTGGATTGCTAAAGAAACTGGAGATTTGGGCAGTGCTTCAGAGGTCTAGAACCAGGCTATATAGATAGTAAAGTACCTGAAAACTTGGTTTCATATCTGAAGTATTTGTCTACAATATTAACTATCGTGAGGCTATGATGCTATAGCCTGTGTGCATGTAAGTTGTTTGTGAGATGTTCGCATGGCTGTTTCAGGTGTTTTAGGTGTAATGTGTCCAGTTCAGCTCCAGTGTTCTTCTTCAAAGTCTTCTCCTAACAGGGATCCCATTGTGAACTTTATTTAACCATGAGATACATTCCCTCGTTTGCAAGAGACAGCTGGCCAACATGCCGGCACAGATTAGTAAATATGCCGAAACATGAAAAACAAACACAATTAAACATTTGCATATCGCACAAAATGACATGACATTATTCATGAAACGTGTTCAGTCAAACAATCAGAAACGCAGGGCTGAAAAACCCGTGAGGTTGGGAAGGTGTGCATTGCAGCGCCCGTGCGAGTCCCTGTGACCTATGGTTACCCGTAACATGGGTAACACGCAGCGTCTTCATGGAAGAATAATATCTGCACACATAAGCCAAGATTAAAGTTAGAAAAAAAACATCCGTAATTATAAATTATTAAGGACTCTTAATAGCTTAATAACATAACTATCATGACTGTGTGGGTGTGGTTTGACCGGATTGGAGTAACAGTGGCGTCTCCGTGGCAATTTCATAAGCAAACAGCACCACAATTGTCATCAGCTCTCGATGGATTCGAAAGCCTCGACAAACACATTTGGTCTCACTGGGAGTGTACCTGCCAGCCTACCTCCCGCAGAGGCCCCGCCCAAAGCCTGTTCTGGCCAGCCATATGACTTGAACTGCAGTCGAGCCCAGTTCATTGCTCCTTGAGACAGAGCTAACAACACACACACTCAAATATACTGTATATAAATATATATATATACACACACACATACTTCCTCCAGCTGATTGTTTGCAGATTCAGATGTACAAGGAGACGCTGGCAGTCTGTCTGCTTCTTCCTCTTCCTCTTCTTCTTCTTCTTCTTCTCCTGTGATGAATAGTTCTTAGTGTAAGCACTATTTCATAAAGCTCTGACCCAGATATTTTAATTGCTTATTCCCACTTATGGTGAGTCTCTATGATAAATAGCAGTTGTTTTTCCTGCCGAAAGGGACTATTTTTGAGCCTGTGTGTGTGTGTGTGTACATTCAAGTAGGAAACGTTCTGCTCCGTAATGAGGAAGGTGTTTTGTGCTTGATTTTTAAGGACAACCCCCCCCGCGCGCCGCCGTCTATGCTAGGAGTTCTCAGTAATGTACTTTACGGATGTCTCAAACCCTGAAAAGCAAACGGGTGAATTGTGAATTTAGAGGTGAAGTGGCAGAATACGATCATCTCCTCACACTAAACCGCCCGTCTAAAAGTCTCTGCACTGCCTCTGACTGATGAGACAGAGTTATGCTGAAGGCAGTAAGTGGAAGTGCTTCTTAACATTGTTATTTATTGTTCTTTTCATCTATTTAACCTTTATCTAATCAGGATGCTTGAAATGTCTTTAGCGAGGGAGTCCTGCCTCATACGGCAGCACAATTTATGCTCTACAAATTAATACAGAACCAACACACACAGAGGAGAGGGATAAAGAAAATATGGTGATAGGGGACAAGTATAAGAAGACGGCATTGCAATGGCAACACCGTTACCTGAGAAATGGCATATTACAAACAATTGAACATGGCCTTCTTTAGGCTCTAAAACACGTATTACTTTCGTTTTAAAACCATTCAGAGTGACTGTCTGTAATTTCAGGGCTTTTGCGGATCATTCTGGGCAGATGGAGCTGCCCACATGAAGGTTCCTCGCACGGAGCTCTGTATGAACCCCAGCACACGCAGTCCCCGAGAGCAACAGGCTGCCGTTTGACTTTGACGACGTGAGAAAATGCGGAGACGACCAGCACACTTTCCCGTACGAAACACGGTGGTGGTTGTAATTATAGCTCGAGATAAACCTCATAGCTCTGTGGCGAGCAGAGACCAACACTCACGCAGCGAAGTGATGTATACACATGCAGAACACATATACTATTTCTGTAATTTATATGCAACAGAAGGAATGTAGCAGTGTATAACCTTTGCATCACTCCTCTCTCTCTAGCAGGCAGGAACTAGAAAGCATTTTATCCAGTACTAAATCCACTTAGGTTCTGCATTCGATATTTCCTAGTCAGTAAAGTTACACGTAACTTGGTTGGTTTGGTGGTAACAGCAAGTGCATTTTAATTATAAGTCCCAGAGTTCTGTCGGCTACTCTGAGACCTTTCGAGGTAAGGGTCACACGGAGACAGCTGAAGGTGTCAGCGGGCTCCTTTTCTGTGGCTTAGCGCCCTTGCGACCCTGTACTGGTGTAGGAGAAGATAATCAGTGAAGAAGTGCGAAACACGAAAGGCAACAGAGGAGGGGTGGCCATCGTAGGCCACGTAGCATGTGACATGGGAGGTTCAGGGGACCCGCCGGGGGAGCGGCTGACCACCGCTCAGTGTAGCATAGACGGCGAAACGGAGCTGGTGGTCGGAGCGGAGCAGCCATGAGCGGCTACTGTCAGACTCTATGTGTCTCTGCTGGAAAGACATGAAGTCTGCGTCAGCTCTGACCGTCACTGGAAGCACATTTTTGGCCCTTTGAGAGAGTCACTGTGTTGTAGCTCAGCTAGCAGCTCTACTACGAGAAGCTCTCCGGTGCCTGTGTGTGTGTGTGTGAGTGTGTCTGTGGGGGAGTGTCAGTACATAGCCTGTAGCCACGCTTGTTTATCACAGTTAACGTTAGCCTTTGTCAGCCCTAACTGTCTTGTTAAGCTCTGAATACAGCACAGCTATCAGCTCATGTGTTGTGTTTCCTGCCACTGAAGAGGAATAAATCTTGTTGGTGCACAACGTTGTTACCAGATAATGATCTCAGAACGCAACGTTATTGCGGTAAATAGACTACAAAATGTCGCTTTCAATAATCAGTTCCAACTGAAATGTATCCATTGTAACCTTTTTTCAAAATAAAATGCATTAACCCAACATAGTTAAACCCACAGCCAGTGTGAAAGATGGCCACTTCTGGCTGCAGTCAGCCAGCAGTAAATATGCAAACATTTAACTGATCTGTCAGCTTGTTCGAGAAAGACGGACTCCGTCAGTAAGAATAAAGGCTATCACTTAGAGAGGCACTTACAGAATGCCAATACAATGAATGCTTATTACTAAAAAAAAAAACGCAGACCATAAACAATTTGATTTAAAATTTAATGATTATCACTTTAAAAAAGTACACTTCAGAGATTCAGATGAATTGAGCCTTGGCAGAGGCTTATTTTGTCCTCGGGCTAAGTTCCTTATGAAATGAATGTTAATTAGCTCCAGCTGATCAAATCTGCCAGTGACAGCTGTTGTTTCAACTGGCAGAGGCGACAATCAGCTCTTGCTGAGAAGCTTGCTACCTGAATGTTTTGTACGTTTGTCGTTGCTAATCTAAAATGAGTTAGAAAGTGGCAAAAATTATACCAGATTCCTCAAACTTGGACTAACCAATCGGGGGAACTTAAGTAACTTGGATCCAGATACAAAATGGACCCGCGGTCAGAACCCAACCCCGCTTTCCAGCATTCTACATCAGTTCTGCACTTTGTGTTCTCAGATATACAGTGCTTTTTTATACAGATTTCACATCCCAGATTCCTAAACACATGTCCAAAATGACACTACATCTGTTTCTTGTACTGTAGCCTTTAGGGCACGCTACCACACAGCTATCCACTGCTCATCAAATTACAGTAAATAGTTTATTTGTATAAGAATTTATCAAAAGCTGCAATTATAAAGTGCTTTTGAGGTAACAAAAATGAATAAGGATACATGATTGATTAAATGCAAGCATAAAAACTGCAGTTTTTCCCTTAACAACCAACAGTCCAGTACCCTTAGGCAAGGCACGTAAGCTTGAGTGACTCCTATGGACGCAGTAACAGACAGAATAAAATATAGCACACGACAGTGTAAACAATAACATGCTCAAAGTGCACATTAAAAGCTAAGGATGTGCGTTGGCGTAACTCTGATGCATGGTGTGACCGAGGAGGACAAATGGCGACTGTTTCCATTTACTCAAACCTGACCAATGAGCAGGCGGCATTTCATCTTTGTGGCGCTCGACTTTTAAACTGCTCTCATATGCATTCCTGCTTAAAACTCTCCTTCCTTCCCCTTCAGATCGGAGGAGCACTTAGACCCTCCATCAAAGGATCTGCATTTGACAGATAAGTGTAATTCCCTCCACTCTAGACTGTGTTTACTGACCTCACATGAAAGTAGCTTTGCCCTATGCATTGTGGGAGATTTGCATCCTCTCTACTTTAGAGTACTTAGGGACACAGAATTGCAGTGTCATGTGTTTCTCTATACAAAGACTGGATGTGTTTGTGCAGGCAGCAGTTTGTGTCTGTGAGTGAGAGGTGGAGTGCTTGTCTCAAGGAATTATACCTTCGTCTATGCGTGTGCGTGTTTAAAAATAAATAACATGTTTAGCAAAAGTGTAGTTTGTGCTGAGAGTGGCGCCGGAGGAAAGCTCCGAGTTACCAAAAAGTACAGCGTTCATCCTCTGGGGAGAATGACTGTCCCCAGTATACTAAACATTCACACCTGGAAGCTGCCCGGTCCGAGCTGCTGGCCACTGAGCAGCTCCACTGGCGCAGTGGGGGTTAAGGGCCTTGCTCAAGGGCACCTCAGTGGCGGTAATGACGGAGGGACGAGCGCTGCTTTTCACTTTCCCCCCTTTTATCCTGATCCATCCCACCCTCCAGGGGATTCAACCGAAATTGTTCATCAGGGTGTATTTTGTCCAAAATAATGGTTCAGCTAAAGAAAAGGTCAAGAGGTCATTCAAATCAAATGGGTTTATTCTCTGAGGAGCATAGATTTCATGGCCTGTTAGATAATAAAGTATTGTGTGCGCTGTGTTGACAGTTTGTCCTGCGGGGTGGTGTATACAGAAACATCAAGTAGTAACCAAAATGGAGAGGGTTCATCCTCTTTGGAGCATGACTGTGCTTATTACATTACAATCTGGCCATTATATTAAAATAATTAGTGTTTACAAGTGGAATATTTTGGGCTGATGGTGGTGCTAGAATTTACGTCAGGGGTCACCAGAATCATTCGGTTTCGTCCTGTGGGGACCATGAACATGTACAACCATTTTAATGAAAATTTGTCCCGTACTACGGTTCATCCCCTGAGGAGCATGTATGTGCTCAGTACATTTACATTACATTTACCAGACGCTTTGATCCAAAGCAACTTACACACTCACATACCGAAGGCGTAGCTTCGGGAGCAACTTTTGGGTTTCAGTATCTTACTCAAGGATACTTCGACACATGGCTGGGGGAAGCCGGGATCGAACCGCCGACCTTCCCATTGGTGGACGACCGCTCTTCCGCCAAGCCACAGCCGCCCCGGTACATTTCGTCATACTTCCATGGCTTGATAGATTATGTGATATTGTGCCACGCTGACATTTTGTCCTGAGGGGGATGCACATGGAAACCTCATGGAGCGGAGGGTTTATCTTCTGATGCAGGCAGTAGAATGAAGGTCACAGGGTCAACAAAATCATTAGGATTCAACCTCCAGGAACTGAAAATCTGGATAGTAGTTTTACAGATATCATGTATAAAACAAGGACATTTTTTTGTGCCAGAGGAAAGGTCAAAGGGTTCACCAAAATCTTTACAAATCAACGTCTGGGCACAGTGAATATCTATGACATTGTCCATGGAAATGTGGCCGACAGTTGTTGAATATTGTTTTCGGTCAAAGCTTTTTAAGAGCTTTGCATATTATTTTACGATGGGTCACAGCTTAAAAGCACAGCAAAGAGCGGAGGTCTTCACATTCCCTGAGTGGTAATCAGCTCATCACAGCCTTAAACAACTTTGAAGACATCCATTTTTTTCCCCTTTTTTTAAGGAGACCTCCTCTTTGGCAGGCACAGCGGCCTTGGCACTGAAAACAAACACACAGGAGAAACGCTGCCAAGAACCTCTGAGCTGGAGGCAACATCCAACGAGCAGAAGAAAAGCAGCTACTGTAGAAAAGGAGGATAGAAATAATTTATCTATCTGTCGAGCCAAAGATGTAACCAACTGAACCGATGCTCATGTTCAACCCTTAAGAGAAGAACTGCGTTGAGCAGCAGATAGGATTTATTTGACCATGTACTTTTTTGTGTATTTGAATTATCATCTTACAGAGATTGACTTATCAATAGGGAGGGAGCGTTTTGGAGCTGTGTAAAAGATAAGCTGGAGCTGCGATGATCCTCGTGAGCAAAATAGGTTAATGCAGTACCAAACAACAGGACCGGGATTTAAAAAAACCCACAAGAAACGTAGAAGATTAAAGCAGCAGCATCTCTGTCATGCTGATGCAGAAATCCTACCGGCTTCAAAGCATCCTCACATTGTCGGCTATAAAAAGATTTACAGTCGTTTGCAATTTTGGACAAATTTACATTCAGGGCACCAACTTTATTCCAACAGTCCACGGCTGATAATCACCTTGCTATCAAGTGATTATAATGTGTCACTGAAAGTCTGTCGAAATACTTTATAGATTTTCACTGTCTGGGTCAATCAAGGTTAATCCTTTATTCGTCCTTTTCCTCACAGAGGGAGATGTCCAGAGGTTAAAGACAGGGTTCAGGCTTTTAAAGTGTATTAGGTTTAGAGATATCAAAAACGATGTAGTTTTAAATATTTCAAAATATTTTTATTTCAATACCTATTTAATGACATTAAATACTAGGGATGAGCGAGTAAACCAGCAAAATTATCCGTATCCGTAGTTCGGGGCTTAAACCGGACGTGGGCGGAACTCACTGGAAGTTACTAATTCAAACCTGAAATTGATATGGCTTGATCAGAAGCCATATTTATTGAAAAACCTTTTATAGAACAGCCTCAGAATTGAGATTCAGAGCAACATTTTTGATCACAAGAGTAAGAGAACTATTTACAGTTTACAGTTTGTTTGTACAGAATACAGATATTGATACATTTTATTCTGATAACACTTGTACTCATAAAATGCATATTATCTGTACCAGATACTCTTTTCAGCCAAGTACTCGCTCAGCCCCATTAAATACCATTCAATACTTTTTTGATCAATTACTTCAAGGCTTAATAAATTCCCTTAAAGGTTCTGTATATGAGATTCTGAATATTAAGATTTATGCAAGATAGATTTATTGATCATTTTACAACGCAGGGTTGTATAATAAGATTTTGTTTTATAGTTCCCTTAATTTTCCTGTGGTATCCTTTGGTCTCTGCTGGTCTCTGCTGGCCCCTCACCTCTCCCATATCACTGATGCTCAGTGGGTTGGTACCAATGATCTTCTGATCTTCTTGTGGGCTGCAGAGCCCATCGGTCCTGAGTTTGCGAAGCTCCCATTCAGGATGCTTTCTATTGCTCCTCTGTAAAAGTTAACAAGAGCTTGGAATGGGAAATGTGCCTTCTTAAGTTTCCTTAAGAATTACAGCCGTTTCTGAGCTTTCTTGACCAGGGTGGAGATGTGTGAGGACCATGTCAGGTTCTCTGTGATGCTGATTCCCAGGAACCTAAAGCCGCTCACCTGCTCCACCTCAGCTCCACCCATGTAGACAGGGGTGTGTGTCTTGGCCCCCTTTTTCCTAAAATCAGCGATCAGCTCCTTGGTTTGGCTGACGCTGAGCGGCAGGTTGTTCTCTGTGCACCGCTCTGCTGGGTTGTTGATTTCCTCCCCGAAGTCTCATCGTTGTTTGTAATCCGACCGATGATGGTGGTGTCATCTGCAAACTTCTCAACAGAGTTGTCTCCATGTCGGGGGTTTCAGTCATGGGTGTACAGGAGGGGGCTGAGCACACAGCCCTGGGGGACTCCTGTGTTGAGAACTAGAGCGGAGGAGGTGAGACCGACAATCCGAATAAAATATATATATATGTATAAGAATAATATAGGACCAAACAACTATTTGCTATGTAAATACATAGTGGCGTAGCAGAGAAGGACATCACACTCACCAGTTTGAATGAAGTGTGTTTAACGATGATCTGGTAAAATTACTGTTTTTTTGTCTGGTGCTGAGCGAGACCAATATAATGGCTGTTTCTTGCTTAAACATCTTTAACACACTGGTTAAGGATCTTACTGTTTAGCAAAAAGGTATGAAAAACTTGTAGTCAAACTAGACCCAACAAACTGGAAACTTTCAATGCGATTAAACAAAATAACGTGCCTTTCGTAGTTAACACATTAATGTGTTAACTTTGACAGCCCGCATGAACACATATCAGATTGTGCCAGACAGAGCAGATGTACTAATCTATCGTAATTCCCAAACTCTGTGATCTACTTCAGGGTTTGAAAATGAACATGAGCCTCTTCCATTATGTCTGCACTTCAATTAAAACCCGAGACCAAACAGTCCTCAGTCCAGTAAATCAGCATGTAACCAAACCCAAAGGTGGAACAGTGTTTCAGCAGGGGGCGCTGTAGACTAGTTACATGCTGGACCCATTAACCTGACTCACTGATGGAGAAACCCCGTCTGGCTGTAATTATGTTTTTGGGATGAGCCGAATTGATCAAACCACTGAGGAAATCAACGTGGGTTCCAACCACAAAAAATATGAAATTGTTTGGCAGCATTCACCCCGAACACCTAAGCTTAAAACAACACTGTAATAATCATCCGTCTCAAGCATATGTATAACTGATCCATTACACTGACAGCTGTATGTGGGCCATCTACCATGCACCACACATATCACTCGCTTTACTGTGTTTAATCAAACTGGAGCCCAGCACAGACAACAAAACGAAGGGTAATTGCCCTTCTGTCGTTTGTATGGCTCTCATTCTCATCTGTCCTCTATCCCTCCATCTACGCAAAGAGGAACACAGACCGAAAACAAACATCGGGAGGTAACACTGCATTTTGTCTGACTCAAAGTCAGAGTTTCATCAATTCTGAGGGCATACGAGCCCAAACAGGGCTAATGTACAGCTGTGGAAGGGGTGCTCAGGTTATTTACTATTTACAACAGAGGCAAAAACACAACAGAGGAAGCACACTTCATTGCACGATTACTTTTTTAAATTACTCAGATATCAGAAGTGAGTAAAAGTGCCAAGACGGCTAAGAGTTAAGTTTCACTATCAGGTTTTGGGAATTTTCATTTTGAATCTCTGTTCAGAAGTTTCTGCTTTGTTGGCCTTCAAAGCCAAATGTCTAATTTTACAAACACCAGATGACCTGTTTAAACGAAGCTTTCGTAACTGGCACATGTTGGTACACTGGAACATGACTGGCTTTTTGCTATTGGTGACGTCACGAACCGTTGTCGTTAGTGAGCATCCGCAGCTCCAGGTGCGATCAGATTGTATGCAGAGCAAATTCGCACCTTGCTCCATTTGTTGAACTGCTGGACTTTTTGAGCAGTCCGTGAAGAAATACTTCAACCTGTGTTCATACAGTCTGTTGCTAGTCCAAGCTACGTTCAGTTCAGCACAGAGCTAGCCTATACAAGCACTGCACATATATTTACGACAGAAGTAGGAGATTATGATTGTTTCTGTGGCTTTTGCTGTCTTTTAATAAGCTTTTAACATGGAAGTAGCATACGGTGAATGACAACTGAGCTGACAACCGTTCTCACAGTCATCAGTGAGGAGCTCCACTGCCAAAGGCTGCTGATTCAGTCAGTGGCCATGGTGACTAAAGCCAGTTGACATTTAAAATTAGTTGATAAAGATTCGTTTTTACATTTACCTCTAACAGACACTTTGCCGAAAATTGAAAAAATGTAAAATATTTGGAACTCTAGTAATTTCTGTCACTTTCTTTCAATTTCCCTTCTTTTCGTCCGCCCGTGCATTCATGAAGTGGACTCATACTACTTGAAAATTTGCATGAATTTTCCCCTCAATTTTTCATTTTTTCAAGAAGCGTCTTTGCCTTTGCGCCGTTTGCATTGAATCTGTGTCTTTCCATTGACTTTGCATGCAACCAAACCTTTAAAATTCGCTTTGAGGGCCATCTGAATCCAACGCCAGATTTTAAGGCAGCGCAGGAGAGTTTGACAGTAGCCTTCTGGTGACAAGCTCTGCACAGCGACATTGTGACTATCGATAGTAACACACCAGCAGCGCTCAGGCGGAACTTCAACACACCCATGCCTATCCTTATCTAAGCCTTCACACCAGCTGCATCTTGACACACATCATTGCAAACTGAAGTGAGGATATGCCACCATCCTATTTCGCAGAACTGATGCACATCAACACTCCAGAAGAGGCGCATTTTGTCCCATTCACTCCTCGGCTCCGTGCTTTTTCTGTCACATCTGGTGGGCTTGTGTTGCACTTAAAGCATCCACTGAAATCCCACGCTGATGAGGGTAGAAGGTGGCTGGAAAGAGGCCTCTCCGTATGGGTGATCGCTCATACAACAATTATGATTAACAGTCGGTTGCCAACATTTGGTTCAAATTCCTTCAGATTTAGGCTACATTAATTATCAGTTTCAAAAATGCTTACTGTAGGGTAAGTGCACACTGCAGACCCGACTTTATGAACCATAAACCTTTTTAGTGGCCTCTGGAAGCACTTCCATTTTGTGTTTGCAGCCTGTCAACGTTGGGTCGATTAGTTCGATTTGGTAAAAATGTGATACTGAGTGATATGTAACTTTTTTGAAACATTTAGAAGCTGAGGTTTATCTATTTATCAGTACAATGCTTGGCCTTCTGCAGCCTATACCTCGGCATATTTCTGCTCTAATAGTGCCGATTAGCATGCAGAATGCATGCTGTCTGTCAGCACTGGGGGGTGGGATAGTAAAGGTTAATATTTGTCATAAACACAGAATCTCCTCACAAATCATTAAAACTGCTGGTAGAATTCCACTTTTTCGCTCTGCAAGATCTCGCGAGGCGCACGCAGCGGTCAGAAACCCACGACGTAAACATGAGCGGGACCGAATTCAATAACTTCATGATTCGCAAACTGTGGCAACAAACGCCAAGCGTGTCCGAGCCGTGTTCAGCACTTTTTAGTGTCCTCAGGAAACACTTCTGTTGATGTGTTTGTGTCTTTGCAGCGCGTTTCTGGATTTGCAGCGTGTTTTCTAAATGCTGCGCGTGTTTAATTATTTAAGATGTTTCTTTTTAAATTTGCCCGTGTTGCGTCTATTTGCACGTGTTTGACGTTGCAGTGCGTTTGCGCATGTCGGCCACCGTACTGATGGCCGAGTTGCGTCATCTGTATTGATTATTTGCTGTTCGTGAATAAGGGGCCAACGGAGCAGACCGAGGGATGCAGTTGTCATGGGAACGTCATGGTACTGCAGGGGAACATAGAAAGAGCTGAACTTCTCGGTCAGCAGGTCTGCCCATGTGATGCCGGTCAAAGCCTCGGCCAGGTTTCCTCTTTCAATGAGAAGAGTAAACCCCCCCCCCATCCTCTCTTGCTCTCTGTTTCTGTTCTCGCTGCTTTCCCATGTGTACCCAGTTGGACACTGTTGCCATGGAAACATAGCCGTGAGACTGTACAGGATGTAGCTGGAGCTCAGAAGAGGAGAGAGGTGTTTGTTCGTTTAGAAAAAGAAGTTGGAATGGATGAAATCCCTCTCTGGCTGGATGCAGACCTCCATTCATTCGGAGCTAAAAGACAAAATCACACTGAGCGTCAACAAAAGATGAGTCCATGTGGGATTAGAACTCTTCTGAGCTGTCGGGTCTCAACTGAAGTGTAAAAAAATGTATTTCTGATTTACTGAAGCTGGCCTCTTCACATTTAATTTGTAACTTAAAAGGAAACAGAAAATACATGCCTGAACAAAAATGTTACTGCTTAGTGTCCTTTAAAGATTACCCAAGCAGAAAAGCTGTGTCCCTGAAACCATTTGGTTCAAAGTTTCAGGTCTGTTGTACCTGTAACCACATCGAACAGGGAGGCCAGAGACAGTTTCTACAAACCTTTTTTATAAACTCGGCTTCAAACTCCAAAGATAAGTCCATATCAGAAATTCAGACCAAAGAATCGTTAATAAAAGTGATGGTATCATGACGGTATCAAAACCAACATGGTGAAGCTCTTTTAGTTACTACGCCGCACATAAATGGAACCAACTGCTGAATGATCTTGAATGTGGCCCAGCTTTGGCCCCATTTACGTCTAAACTCTGCTGTCCTCTGGCGCGTTGATTGACTGACTTTGATTCTCTACTGCACTTTCATTTCATCACAGCACAATAACTGTAATTCTGGTCTGGTTCCTTTCGTTGTTTTTGTAATTCATCTCATTTTATCTGATTTTAAAAATGTCATTTTATTCTATTTTCATTGATTTATGTTTTTACATTTCAAAGCAAAACAGAATCAAAATTTTCTTTTTCTTTTCACTTTTATTTCACTTTTTACTGATTTAAAGACTATAACAATATTTCAATGATGTCTTTTTTGTAATGTGCATTTTTTAAATTTATGGCAACGCCATTTCTTTTATATACAATTTTTGTCTTATACTTTGTTGTGTATTTCTAATTTAGAGTTTTGTTTTAAACAGAGTGTGCCTTGGAACTTACAGAGATTCCTGTATTTACTATACAGACGACAATAAGCAATATCACACAAGAGGTAGTGCTGTTGTTCATTTGCTCATTAGCATTTAACACAAGTGCAGCTGATGATGATGGAAATTTTCTTTGTCAGGTTTTGCTCACGCTGGATGACGAGTAAAAAATTTCGACCTGATGGTGGCGCTAGGGCAAAAGTCAGAGGATCACCAAAATTATTACAACTCATCGCGAGTGGGAAATGAACGTCTGAACCGAATTTCATGGCAATCCGCCCAATAATGTGTCAAAATATTTCACTCAAAACCACAACTGTCAACCTCCTGGTGGCGCTAGAGGGAAAGTCAGAGGATTGATATTTCGGTGTGGACCAAAGTATGTAAATCCAGTCTCAGTCTCTGATGTGGAATTTTCAGAAACCACTATTGGTTTTGCACTTACATTTTATTTATGCAGTCTGGTCTGGAAAAACTATATATCTGACTTTGATTTATTTGTTATTTTCTTATCTGTATTCTGTTTCACCCCTAGCTCTTTGGTCACTTTCTTGTGCTACTGTAACGCTGAAGAAAAAATGCTCTTGGAATTCCCTCGCACTCTGTAAAGTTTTTCTTATCTCATTTTGTAATTAGGCATTGTTAATGAGGACATAATTAGCTATATGTCTATGTTTTCCTGAAGTGAATCTCATCTTTGAATATCTAAGTCAATGCTAATCTCTGTGTCTGACTCTCTGTGCTGACGGAACATGTGCAGGAGGGTGTTGCGCTGTTTAAAGAATATTACAGGTATATTTTTAGTTTTCTTCGCTCTCCACGCTGCCCATGCAGAGTGTAAACCCACTGATGAATTCTCACAAGCTCCTGATGCTTCCCCCCCCCCCTTCTTTCCTGCTGCAGCTTTGAACTGAAACACTCCTAGGAATCGACTAAACAAAAGCAGCTCAGAGACAAACTGCTGCACCGACTCTCCACTGTTTGGGATTAGCAGTTAACTATATTTTCAGCTAATATGACTCTATCACGCAGATAGCGATCCATGTTCTGCAGAAAAAATCTGCCTGAAGTGTCTGTAATGCCCCCCCTCCCAGATTTTTGAGGAGATATTTTAAATCCTGGAATTTTGGTTTGCTGCTCGTCACCATCTTTGTGAGCTACTAATTAGGGGAATGTGGACAACCGTGTCTTCTACCAATATCACAAAGTGAGCATATTTCGACCCGTTTTAGGCCTTTTTGTTTATGGTTATGTTCAGCATTGGTTCCGTATCTTGTCATTCTGAGGATGGTAAAAATATGGATATACTGATTAAAACATGACATTTATTTTTTTTGTAAAAATGGGATAGAACAAAAGCAAAAAAGCGTCTGTATGACTGAAATAGATAAAGTGTTGCAATGTCATCTTTGGAAACATTAAAATCTATTATACTCTGAAAGTAAGTCAGCATTCTGATGCTACTTTCTCTTTAAGTGATGGATCACCTTTACTGGCTGAATAAGAAATCTCATGTTGTTTTCTCTGATGTATGGGACTGAATAGATGCAAAAAAACAACAACCCTGAGATGTTTGGCTACAGCGATTTAGAAAATACTACTAATTGTGCTACATGCTGGTAAAACCTGTCAACACCTGTCAAAATTAACTTTAAAACATGTACAAAATTAGTTGAAGGAAACCCCACTGGTACTGTCTTTTCCCTTCACTTTCCTCTGCACTCACTGAAGGTTTCCCTGAGCTATTATTTCTAAATGTTTCTTACAAGACGCGCTGGAGAAGCGGGGGAATTGCTCATTCTCTTCTTGGGACGGGCAAAAAAACGGTGTTCCTGAGAAGAAAGAAGACAAAGAGTGTGAAAGCAGGGTGGAGATTTATAAAGAGCGAGGATATGTTTAGGTTCAGAGTTTTGTAGGAGGATGCTCCGGGGGGGCGGTGATGATAAATGGGGCTACATGGAAGCTGTGTGTAGCTTGAGTGAGGGAGAAGTACTGCTGAAGTGCTAAGATGTTTTGTTAATAGCTGTGTGTAGCGTGTTTCCCATAGAGGGGCAGAATTCTGGGTTGAATGCACTTTATGTACACGGAGGAACAAGCTGAGTCTGACTGGTCTCTGCAGTGCCGGCCCCGTAATCTGTTACCTGACGGTAAACATATCTCTAAAACATTTACCCAACAAGGTAAAACCACCATTGCGGGAAAGTATTGTCATTCCAGTGGCATACGGAGATTGTTTAATGAGCCTAAAAGCATGAAAAAGTCACTGCTTCATATTTTTTGATTAAGTGATATTGTTCCTGTCGGGGTAAACAACAACACCCAAGAAGGGGCAACAACGTTGCCTCACAAATATCCCCAACAGCATAACTGCATGACAACAGGTGTACAAGCGCTCCACACAGAAACGTTAGGGATTCAGTCAAACTATGTGACCTGTGTAATTAAAGCACCATGGTCCATCGTGTTGACACATACTGTGGTGATGGACTAGCAGCCACAAAGACAGGAATTTAGCTGAATATTACACAACTCTGACCCTTCGTATCATCCACACCATGATATGATCAGCCTGCAACGTGACAATTAGAACCACTTCACCGACAGCAAAACCTCTAAGTGTAAAGTGCACTTCACAGGAGCTGACCAAACCACAACGCAAGGCAGAAGAGCAGCAATGAAATTAGGCCTGCTTTTCCTGACATTTAGCAGCATGCAGCAGGTCTGTGGGTTTATATATATATTTATATTTTTTTTCAGAAAGTCATAAAACTCTCCACAAGTCATTTTCTAGTCCAGAATCACTTTGACAAGATCCTCCGACATTCAGTTCCCGTTGGTTGGTCCAAACCTGTGTCAAAAGGTTACAGTAGATGCTGGGATGAGAGCGCGGGTGAGACCAGGTTATTAACCTAGGAGCTTCCGTCGGGTAGGCGCTTGAACAACCATGTTTATGCCTGTTTGTGGCATCAAGTGACTGAACCGACGAAGGTTAAAAACGTGACGTATCGTAGCCTCGTAATGCACCATATCAGCGTGGCTGCTGCGCCCCGTTTAAATGTTCGAGCTTCTGCTGTTGGAATCGTTCTGAAAATTGCACTGACATTTTCCCCATAAAGCCTGACCTGTTTCCTTCTGATCAGTTTAGAGCGAAGGTCAACCATGACAGAGTGTAATTCTGTGTCTCTCCAACTTCAAGGTTGTTTGTGGAGAAAATACATGAAACAGGAAGGCGGCGAGTTCGGCGGATACTTTGATTTGAAAGTGGGAATGGTTTATTTGGTTGGAAAGTGTTGTGCAAGATCCGCTCAACAGCTGGCTAAAGTGAAAGCCAACTTGTGACAACATGCCGTAGCTCTTCTTGTTAATCCATTTCCAGAAAATGAAAGAGTGAAGTGAGGCCTGTGCCATTCTTGGTCGACGATGAGAGTTCGCTGAAGGTTTTCACCACAAGTACAACATCAAACTTTCATTCCGTTTTAAAGGCAGTCGAGAATGAAGTGACACTTGCATCCATCCTTTATCAACCCTGTGTTCGCCTGCTTTAGTTTCTGGTCAACCAAACTATGCACTATCTGCCACATATGGATTCCCTCATTTGGTGAAGTAGCATACCGCTAACTGGACAAACGTTCTGTTTGCTTCTGCCGCCTGATATTTTTTTGCGATTTCAGAATCTGCAAGGAGCCTTGCCAGCATCCTATTGGCACAGTCTGCGCTAGCATAGCTGCGGTGGTGCCTCTTGGTGAAGAACGAGATGATCTGGGGAGTTTGTCGCCGTTGCTCGGCCAAAGCCTCGTGCTAGCAGAATGACACACGAGGGCGTCTCTCACCTCAAACTTGACGGAGAAGGAATGGCAACAAAGAGCAGCATTCTGCTGTAACACTATCCTCCCCGCGAAGCAAACTCGTCATTTTTTTAGAAATGCACAAAAACACATCTTTTTGGATTAGCCACAAGGGGGCGTATTTCTACTGGGCAGTGCAACCCCAGAGGGGCCAGTAAAACAGGCTGCTTGTCTGGCTCTAGCTGCTGTGGTCATGACTGCCTATGCTGCTTTAAAACATGCTGCTTTAAGTCTATTTCATGTTAGTTATTTTCCCGAGTCCAACAAAGATGAAAACGCAGTTTGTTCGATTTGATAAAATCCAAGGCCAACAGCGGTGAGGCGTCTCAGCTGTGTTTCTCTTCTGCAACCCAAAGTGTCATATGAAATATGAAGTTTATTTTCTTCAGATTTTGATGCATTAATACAAATATTTGATAAAAGGTTTTTCGTTTTACCACGGTTATCTGACAGCTGTAATTACTTGGCAAATTAGTTTAACTTTCAAAGCAAACTGATAGAATATGATGCAGTGCTGGACAACCTGTTAACCATCTTAAAAAATGCTTTTTAAATCTCTCTAATAGAGACAATTTCTCTGAATAAAACTGCATATTTTACTGCTAATACTCCAGCAGACCACGTCTACTCAAATAACACTCTGAATCCAAGGCTTAAGAGTCTTTCTTTGGCTTTGCTTCTTTTTCTTAAGTCAAAGATTGATAGACTCCACTGCTGCATTCTCCGGCCCTGAACACCTGTTGTGCACTTCATGTGCAGGAAAATGAACGGTGAGTGAATGAATTAAGGCATGTCAGAATAAGAAAAAAATGACAAAAAAAGCTGGACAAATGGAATCGACCTGCTGTTTCATATGCGACCAATTCAGTGAGGGAAGCAGAGAATCAGAGAATGAACAGCCAGAGCCCTTTTTGGAGAAAACTGAAATAAGCAAAAAATGAAAAAAAAATTAACTTCAGAAGTTCTATTCAATTCAGTTCAATTCGATTTTATTTATATAGCCCGATGTCACAAATCACAATTTTCCTCAAAGGGCTTCACAATCAGTATAACATACGACACCCTCTGTCCTCAGACCCACGATTCGAATAAGGAAAAACTCCCAAAAACCCCCCCCTTTTTACAGGGAAAAAAGAAGAAGAAAGCTCAGGAAGAGCAGCAGAGGAGGGATCCCTCTCCCAGGACGGACAGACAGCAAGTAGATGTCGTGTGGATAGATTCACAACCGAAGATCACAGGATCTACAACTATGATGACAAAATGTAGGTTTTAAAACATAAGGGAAGAGGACGGATCCAGAAGGACAACTGAGCAGCTCCAGGTGGAGCCCACTGAGCAGGACCTGAGCCGCCACCACCACCAGCCCTAACTATAAGCTTTATCAAAGAGGAAAGTCTTTTGCCTACTCTTAAATGTGGAGATGGTGTCTGCCTCCCGAACCCGAACTGGGATCTGATTCCACAGGAGAGGAGCTTGATAGCTAAAGGCTCTGGCTCCCATTCTACTTTTGGAGACTCTAGGAACCACAAGAAACCCTGCATTCTGAGAGCGCAGTGTTCTAGTGGGGTAATAAGGCACTATGAGCTCTGTAAGATACGACGGTGCCTGACCATTAAGAGCTTTGTAGGTGAGGAGGAAGATTTTCAGTCTGATTCTGGATTTTACAGGGAGCCAGTGCAGAGAAGATAATATTGGGGAAATATGATCTCTTTCTCCTAGTTCTTGTCAGTACACGTGCCACAGCGTTCTGGATCAAGTGGAGAGTCTTAAGGGACTTAATCGGGCAGCCTGATAATAAGGAACTGCAGTAATCCAGCCTTGAAGTAACAAATGCATGGACTAGTTTTTCTGCAGCATTTTGAGACAGGAAGTGACTGATTTTTACAATGTTAGGTAGGTGAAAAAAGGCAGTCCTTGAAGTTTGCTTCATGTGGGAGTTAAAGGATAAATCCTGATCAAAGGTAACTCCGAGGTTCCTTATGGTGGTGCTGGAGGCCAGGGCAGTGCCATCTAGAGTAACTATATCTTTAGAAATGTCAAAAGAGAAAAGGACTGGAAAGGGTTTCTTGGCAGTTGCTAAGCAGCGTTAATGGCAGTGAAAGGTAGCAGCACTCTTTAGCTGATTAGTGCATTAATTGTTTGATAGGTGTATTTGTCTGCAGCTAATCCGCCGTGTTTACAACAAAGCATGGGTCCTAATTAGAGCCAGCTAATCACACCACAACACACACTCGTCCAATCAATCAAAGACTACAGGAGAGATGAAGGAAAGGTGGGCTGACAGGCTGACGGAGAGAAAGAAAAACCTGAGACGTAAACACATTAGTGACGCTGTTGTTCACCTTCTGAAATCTTAATTCCTTTCCCCTTCCTGTTAGTGATGAGCAGATCGAAACTTAGCAGCGATACCTGCGTCTTTTTAGATGTAATGCTTTTGATGGGAGACGAATCAATACCAGATACAAACAATCCAGTCTCCCTCCTTTGAGTGTTGCCCCCATACATGCACATACCTTCTTCCACTAACTGCTTCAGTGCTACATACACAACACTATCCACGCCAGCTGTCAAAGAAGAGATCAACAGGTGCATTTTATATCGATGGGTTACACATAAAAGGAAGAAGCAACACATAGCGTGTTAATAAGGCAAGTTCCACCCTCAGCCTCAACTCTGCTGGAGGGATGGACATCGTTCTTCCAAAACATATTCCCTCATCTGGCGTTTTGCTGGCGGTGGAGAGCGCCGTCCAACATGCCGCTTCAAAATCTCCCCATGTTTGGTTTCGGATGGCTTAAGCATTTGATTCACATACTCCTTAGAATTAAAGTAATAATTTATACACTCATGTATTCTGGTTCATCTTTAACCCTTACAGTCCCAAGCAAAAAAAACAACATATGTTACTATGCTACTTGCATTTATCTGACTTTCAAAGTCTCTTATTAGCTTCAGATATGAATGTATTACTCGTTTTCACCTTTTCGCAATATCCAGGGTTATTTGAAAATGTAGAAATATTTAATGGGAATAATTTAGATCAGACTTGGAAAATGGATTACCAAATTGTCTTTCTTTCTCACTTGCCTCTTAGGGCTTCTGTAGTTGTGGGATTCTTGGTACATTTAGGCTTCACTGTTGGTATCAGTGTTCACATGGATTGCAACCAAAATGTGTTTTATTGGCAATCACTAATTCATGTTTGCAAATGCAATCCTCAATTGGCTAGTGTGTGCTCATTGAACCACGAATGCTGGTAAAACGTTAGCATCTTGTCAGACCTAATCCAGAAGGGTTAATTTTGGCCTCTTCGTGTTAACAGATACTGTGCAGTTCAGAAATCCACTAATTGCTGCTGCTTTTAGTATTTTAATTAGTTCATGTTGCAATTCACACTTCAACAGTTTAAGCTGGTGCGATTTAAGGTTTCTCCACGTACGGAAAACCATCTCCGCCAACGTTTAAGTCTCAACAAGCTCACTCACTCAAGCTGCAATAAAAGGTAGTGCAGTTAGTGCAGTTGTGTGGCCACCCGTAACCTTTGGTAACCACTTTCAACGGACAGGTTTGGTGCGGCAGGACATCAGGTACAACTGGGAAAGTGCTTCATTAAAACCTCTGCTACAAATGTCTTTTTTCACACACGTAAAAATGTACAAAACCCCTTTCAAAAGTCTAGTAATTAAATGTTTCCGTGTATGAATTGTGGAGCACTGTCAACAGCCCATTGTTCATTGTGAGTGTCTCCTGTTAAATTCCACACATTCAAAAGTGTGTGGTACAGTGTCAGTGGCTTTGCAATTGGATTAGCCCGCTGAAACACCCAGATTGCAGCATGACATGACATCGATTCCCAAGTCCTAATCTATCTCCATGCTCTCCTTATAGCGTCCTCCTCCTCTCCGGAGCCCTCAGCCCCTTTCTGGCTCTCTCCAGTCCCTCCAGCGTTTCCAGTCGAGCCACTGGGTCCTTCACTCAGCTCTGCTGTGCCGGCTGTCAGCACGTCTGCTCCCGTTCAGCGAGACCGAGAAACTGATCGAACGGTTTTAATGGAATCACGTTACGTGTTTTGTGTGTGTGTGACCTCTGCGTTGGGAGCTTTTTTGACATGCAATGTCACGGAGTCCTCCGTTGCCACGACAACAGATGTAAGTCAGCCACTTGGGCGATGCCGGGTCGGCTCCTCTCATGCTTGTGTCTCTCGTGTGCACACCTTTTCACTCCAAGGCAAGAAAGTAGTTCAAGTAAATCAAAAAGATAATCATCCATGTGTGGTAATGCAATTTAAGCGGACATTGATTTGAAAAGTCTAAACTGCATTAACTCATAACAGTAATGCAAATAATAGACGTGATGGTCACTGTGATGCTTTATAGGAAGGTTTCAAGAGTCTATTGACTCCTCAATAAGACCCTCGTTTTGTGCACTAATTTGGGAAAGAAATGAGATAACACAAAATAAAATGTTTCTGACCTTGAAGCCTTTTGATTACAGACATGATCCTGGTCTCCTCTGAACTCAGTCACTCACTGACCTGCTCATGAATGTTCATGATAAGTGATTAGTTTGTTGAAGGAATAGTTTGACACTTTGGGAAATAACGCTTATTCGCTCTCCTGCCGAGAGTCACTGTAGCTCTCATTTCTGCAAGGTAAATGTGAAGCTGGAGCGGTTAGCTTAGATTAGCAGAAAAAGTACAAAAGACAAAGTGTTAGAACGACATTTCGTGGTTTTACGGCGCGCTTATGTGCTAGGCTATTTCTTGACTGGGATCAGTTGCCAGGCAACAAGCGGAGACTAGAAGTTACCGGTCAGTTACAGGAAGTTACCATGAATGAACTGCACGTCGTGCACGCGTGTCAGCACATTCCGGGAAGTGGGACTTCATGCGGTTTTGCTGATCCTCAGTCAGTGCACCAGCAATGCACCCGCTAGGGCTGCAACAAACAATTAGTTTCATCACTGAACGCCAACAAAAACGACGAAGAAGAACGCTGCAAGCCAGCCAACAAAGATGTAAACGTAAATGCAGGGTTTTATATATTCAAAAATTAGATTTTGGAAATGTTTTAGGAGACGGAAGTCCTTCAACGCGTTTGATCCTCCAGGATCCACACAATTGTAGAGAAACTTATAAAGTTTCAGCTGCTGTTAAGTTGCTCTTTAAGGCTTAGACAGAATATTGATTCTGGTGTGTCTGCTTCTTGCTTTTCCCACCTGATCTCCTTCAAGCCTTTGCCCTCTTTTCCCCAAAGCAGCATCCTCTGCGTGGTTGCGCTGTAAGTGTCTTTTCAGAAGCCTCTGCGTGACGCTAAATAATTTTACAAGCTGTGATGATACTTGTTCAAATGATTTTGGTGTTTCCAGATAAATTAAAAGGATAAATGTATAATCAGTATCTGTGCCCACGTTCAGCTGTGGTGTTTTTGTCTGTTGGAGCATCATATTTCCTCGCAGTTGAACCTCCATGCAGATATTCTACACATTAAAAGCAGCGCTGCACAGCAGGCTGATTAGATATTTGCAGAGCAGGATGAGAAGACAAAAACGCGACACACAAACAAACGCGAGCACCGAATCAAACTAAACCCAAAAAGTAGCGAGACGCCATGAACCCAGAAGCTTTTAATCCTGCCTCTAGTCTCAGCAGCTTGTAGAGGAGACGCAACAGAAGAATCAGCATCTTTTTGTCCCCCCCCTTCCTCCAAACAAAAAGCTGCATGTGTACTCGACTCTTACCATCGTCATGTAAGCTCCTATTCAGCGGGGCGTCTGGAAACTCAAGGCAAACTCCTCTTTCCGCCCAACGCTGCTGCTGTCAATCAGGACCCCCACGCACCCCTCCACTGCCTGCCTGCCTGCCTGAGGGGAGATTGCCCTCTGTTGCCTGTTGTCAGGACTGCAGGAGGCGTGATGGATGGAGGGTTGGATGGATTGGGGTTTGGAGGTGTTTTTCCTCTGGGACTGAGGTGAGGCGTTCAGCTGAAACATGGCAGGACAGTGAATCAGACCTGGAAGAGTCTCTGACAGACACATCCAGTCTGTCACATACACGGGGAAATGCAGCTGCAGACGCTTCCCGTGTGTTAGGGGAAATCCTGTATGTCAACTTTTTATCACGTGGGAAAAATGTGCTTCTTTTAAACATCATGAAAATGGATTTCTTTGATGAGCCAATGGCCTTCTATAAGCCGTATAATTAGCCTAAAAAGTGACAATTTGACAGCCCATAAATGAGCTTTGATGCTTCAGTTTAAATTCAACAATGATCAAATTTGCAGTTACGTGTTTTCACTCTTAAAGTCCTTATCCCTTTCACAAAGAGCGGGTGCTCTTCAAGGCTTACATACACATGAAATACTAAGGCTGAATCTGTTAGTGTGTTAGAAAATATCTGTTTCTTTACGTTGTGAACCCTGCCCCCCCTTAAGCTACTGTTGCTACTCCCGTCAAGCTTTGCATTCTCACAGTTCAGCTGTAGCTGGCAGGCTAATTCAGCTAACAGTGGTTTTAAATGTTTACAGCTGAAATGAGAATTTTGTCAAAGTGTAACTTCACCCCTTAATTCTGCTAGCTCCCTAACAACACCAATTTGTTAATATGTTAGTCTAACATATCAGAGCTGCGCAAACAGAGAAAGGAGGGGGGAGAACCCAAAATGAGACCCTATTAAATGATCCAGCTGTGGCGCGTGCAGAGTGTGTTGGTATTATTGTTAGTCTAATAACAGTTATGTATAACCATTTATGGCCAGCCTGGCACGTTTGACTGCTAAATTATACTATTGTGTACGGAAGCCCTGAGAGGCAAATGAGGAAAAAGATTCTGGTGATCCATTTTCTTATTCTTAGTATGAGTAATATATACTACATATATTATATATATGTTATATAGAAATGACAGTGCCACAATCTGATCATTTCTCTATCCTTAAAGAAGTGTTACTTGTTCAAAAATAACAAGAAAACACAGAAACGTGGGGAAGACGGATGAAGAAGGCCAGCGTCAAAGTCCTTTCTCCTCCTTTGTGCACCCAACCGACCACCTCCATCAACCTATTCGCCCGCGTGTAAGAACGTCTCAATACCTAAAGGCTTGAAATAAAAGCTAGAATTTCCTACTGTACTCGAACGCTTGATTGGCAGCAAACTGCTGAGCTGGAACTCGGCACATTAAGTGAAAAAAAAAACAACTAGATAACAAACATAAGGAAGGATTAATAATAATAATAATGACAATGATAATAATAATACTAGTACTGAGATTTCTTAGAACCCGGTTCAGAAGCCCTCTGTTTGCTCGAGGAGCTGTACATGAATGAGTGACTGAGGGGCTGCTGGTTGTTGGATGTGAGTGCAGCAGCTGTGATGTGTATTTTTTTTTATTTTTCTGTGTCAGACTCCTCTGGGAGAAGGATCTAACATCATGTACTGTATGTGCTCGTCTCACCGCATCCACAGCACTCCGGCTGCTTTTTTTAACGTCCCAACATTAAAAACAAACAGAGTGACAACGACGTCTTCATGTCGCCTTTTCCATTTTTCCATTTTTATTTTTTATTTTTTTAAACTTTCTTTTTTCTCCCCCCTTTCCCCTCCCTGTTTCATTGATGTCGGCTTTTCAAGAGCACAGGAGTAGCACTCAAAAGAGCGCCGTCGCTGCTCCCCCCCCCCCTCCCTCCCCTCCGCATCAACACAAAGAACGCTTTCAATTTTTAATGCACCGACCTCAGAGAGAAGACGCCCCAAACAAGAGGGAGAGGAGCAGTAATGATGAGCAGCTTTAAACAGATGAGAGGTTGTACTTTGCTCGAAATATCCTCTCTTTTTTTCAGCTCAAAAGAAAAAGCCGCACGCGGTGAGCTGTGCGGAAGTTTCTGAATACAATATTCGGACAGCGCATAATACGACTTACAATGCGAATATTTGTTCTTTCGCATTATTGGGATGCCTTTTGTCTTTTTTTCTTCTCTTCAAATGTTTAATGCATGTTTCAGCCCTACACATGACATGTTATTTACATTACTCTCCAACATTTTCCAAAACATATGGCACTCTAGTGTTAAATTGCCGATAATGTGTCAATGGCGTGTGTTTTCCCGCTGATCTGGGTGAATAATGAATAAACGGGCCATTCTTTCGTGTTACAGAGAGCTGAAGCTAGCCTCTGTTCCACGAGCTTCCCGAAAGCAATCCCTCATTGAGCGTCTCTTTCATCAGGCCTTTGTGCCAAAATGAAGCGTGTTCCTGAGGTCCTGCATGAAACTGCACTTCCCCAGATGGGAAAACAACTGGGCCAATAGGATGAGATTGATAAGTCTGCGCAGGATTTTGGAAGTCGACTTACAACAACTGATTGTCATGAGAGACATTAGGTTAACTGCTCCTACTGTAGCAACCGCAACCGCAACGACCGCGTCCACTGAAAAGGACGGACTTTGGCAAAAGCATGACAGTTATCCTGCCATATCATTCATTTAGTTGGCACATAATCCGGGCTGCGTATCTTGCTGCCTGTGCTACCCATTTTCACAGTTAGTGGTTGCGGGGCTAACAGCCTCCTCTCCTGGCTCCAGAAAGCTCTGCACTGTGGCGCGCATAAGACATGACGACACTGTTGGGCCTGCCCCAGCGATTTGTCTGACGCCAGACGGAGGCGGAGCGGCTGCAGTGAGTTTGGACGTTTGTCCATCAGATAAAGTGGAGGAAACCTGCCGGCTTTTCTACAGCAACAAAGAGCCGCTGATAGCAGCCACGGCCGCCGCCGCCGCTTTCAGCGTAGAAGCCTCTTTTTTTTCCCCCCACATGTTCTTTCTGTCTCTGAATCTCCCGAAATCTGCTTGTCCCTGCTTGCTTTGTGAGCATGTCACAGTACGTGGCAGGTACCAGCCCCCGACCACCACTTCCTGTCAGTGGACAAGACAAGGACAAAAGGCCACAGTGCAGCCATACGAGGAGATGTAGTGGAGTAAATTGTTAACCCCGCCTAACACTCTGCAGCAGAATAGCTTCGGGTTCACCTCATCTGCTACAACAACAGGTAACAGGTCGCAGACAACATAAAGCCGGGAGAAGCTGCTGGGATGAGAGTGAGGACGAAGACACACGTGAAAAACAGGAGAGACAGATTTATACAGATCCGCTGTGAAAGTCTGGATCCGGACTCTTAAGCTGCACTTTCATCTGCTCGCTAGATGAAGCAGCTGGCTTCTAAAAGCTCCTGTTGCATGAAAGTCAGCACTGTAAAGTAAAATATATACAATAGTGCATCTTAAAGAGGATGAGGTTGTTCCGCTGGGGGCAAAAGGAAATCTGTCATTAATTCAAATAACTAATTGCTGAATCTAAAAAATTGAATCAAGTCTCAATGTCGGCTGAAGGGGTGAGATTATTTTACCTGTTTATAATATAAAAAAAAATAATAATAAATTCTACTTGCTTCAAGATACTCACACACTTTTCTGTAAAATTCTGGGAAAAAGTGGAATTATCTCACCACCTTGGCACGTCTTGATTCCTTTTTAGCAATATAAAATGAAATTACTTAAAATGCATTTGGTTTGACAGCAGTTGCTTTTTACACAGAGAGTTTTCCCGGTGCTTTCCGGGGTCCTTGTTACAATGTTATCCACAGGCTACTCCTTATCAAGAACCCTAACGAAGGTTGCTGTTACGTTTGGTTTTGGCACACCCAAAAGTAGACCCACGTGACAGTGGGTGTAGTTAAGTAAAATGATTTAATGAACAATGATGGCGAGATGAGGGACTGACGAAGGCAGGCGGAAAGGCAGGCCGGTGGGAGGGATGAAGGACCGGAGACAGAGCTGAGGCGGTGTGGGGAAGACAGCAGGGCGGAAATGCTGCCGACGGTATCCTGAGGCACGGGAGACAAAATCAAGTTATCCAGGGGCGCCAGGAAGGCCACACTTGAAAATCTTCACAGAGATTTAGCCGAGAGTGACACTACGACTGAGCAGGACGCAACACATCCTCGCACCTAAATGACAGATATGACCAGTGTTGCCACAGTTACTTTGAAAAAGTAGTCTAATTACTGATTACTCCTTTAAAAAGTAACGCAGTTACTGCTGCGACTCCAAATGCTTCTTTAAATGTGACGTAGTGTTTCTGTAGCTAGATAACACTTTGTCGCCACAACGAACTCAACGTAGCGTCTGTATTTCCAGCTAGAAAACGCTTCCCTCTCCTGCCTCCGTTGTTGTTGCCCGTTTGTGTCGCTGCGTGATGTGTGTTGTTACACGTGACGTGAACCGACCTCACGCTGAGAACGTGACTTTGCTCCCCGAGATGCGAGAAGAAAGCAAAAATGTTTTTATTAAGGAAAATGAAAAAAATATTAACGCACAGTGACTTGGATAAGTAACTTTAATCTGATTACTGGTTTGGAAATAGTAACGCGTTAGATTACTCGTTACTGAAAAAAGTGGTCGGATTAGAGGAACGCGTTACCGGCATCACTGGATTTGACCGTTGTAAAGTCCCAGCGACAGGTACATTAAACGCGTGATTAATGTTTGGTTCGGTTTAGGCAACAAAACTACTTGGTTAGGGTTTAGGAAAAGATTGAGGTTTGGGTTAAAATAAGTTACATAAGTCATGTGACGTAAGTAACGTAATTCACTTGACTTAACTCAACAACGTCACGTTATTTAACTTAAAACAAGTCGACGTTGACTTGATTTCACATGGGACACGAAGCTCAGCTCTCCTGGATGAAAGTCACGTGTTTGTTTGACCCAACCACCACCTGCCAACGCAGACTCTACCGTTCTTTACACTACGTCACCCGACTTCCTTCTTTGCTCCCGTCATGATTTCGACCTAAGAGTGAACGTGAATATGGGTGGTAATATGCTGCTTTCGCAATCGGCCTATAAGGCTGTTTTTCTGGTGAGGAACAGGCTGGAAGGACAACAGCTGAGGTACTTAAATTTCACGTTAAGATGAGGTGATGCACTCCATGGTTGTTGAGTATTTTGATGCAGACTTGGTACCTGCAGATGAACCATTTCTAAATGTTTTGCTGAAAAATAAACAGAAATATGGAGGATTGTTCTGCCTCGGTAGGATTAAGGAGAGTTTTTGTTTTTGATAGCGGAAGTACTTTCAATGCAAACTGTTATTGAAAGTACAGATCAAAGTTACTCTTGGTGTCTTGCTCAGTTTTCTAAATTACTAGTTGGGAATGAGAATTTACTGTCAGAGAAAAATATGTGTTTTGGGCAGAGATACAGAGACACTAATATACAACTTGACTTTAGTCCACTGGGAAACATGAGCCTTCACACCAGGTTGGAATCAGGTCCAGTTTCATAAAGGTAATTAAACCCAATTATTTAGAAGTGAAAACAGAAGGTTAAACAACACACAAAACGTTTATTATAATCCTCTAGAGCATTGTAAAACTGTGAGATGACCGAAACCAAACGTGGTGGAACATTAATGTGGATAAAATCAGCAGGCCAGTAAAGAAGCTTGTTGCGTTTTTTAGAGAAACTTTACATTCGAGCTGACAGCTGCCCCCCCAGCACCATCAGCCTGTAAATATAATACACTTTATTGGTGCTCCACTTTTAAGAATAGTCACTACAAAGTGTGTTTGCTGGAGACAAGAAAAAGTAACCACCACTGAGATGAACAGTAAAAGAAGTAAATCCAGTTTACAAAGTCATAAAACAGCCAAACGCAACAGGAATAAAAGACATAAAAGGAAAACATAAAGAGCTGTTTGTCCTAAAGTGTTTTGGATGGTGATTTAACAGACAGGCTGATGTTTTGTCTCCCAGGAGACGAGTATCTTCCGTCCATCAAATTTACTGAGAGCCGATGCTGAGCTCAGCTGAAAACTGCTGACTGTGTCTGGTGTGTGTTGGATCGGGGCTGCAGATCAGACTAGAGCGAAATAACACAGGTCTTAGGGGACTTTAAAGAGACAGTACATTTCATTTGTCTTTTCTTTGGGGTGCTCTGCCTTCAAAAAGGTTAATTACAATGTCAAAAATTACAATTATTTGGAATTTTGCATGCAGGAGGGCCATTACTTGATTCCTGATTCCAGACTTCTTCGAGCGATTTAAGTCGGTCTGGTCTTCTGCTCACTGATGGCTGTTTCGCTGCTTGGAAAAGCAACTGAGCCAATCCGAGCTCTGCCGATGGGACTCAAACCTGGACGTCACCTTTTTGTGCCAGAGGCCGAAAAATGGCGACAGGAAAGCATCCAGGAAGGTTGTGGCACGCTTGGACAAGAATGACGCCGCTCGACAAATAGCTGTGAGTCAATTTACAGACATAACAACTCTTACAATGATAGTTCAACCTTTTGGGAAATATACCACCTCACCTTGTTGGGGGGTAGGTTCGGGGAGATCAGATCGGAGGCTCGATGCTACTCCTGTGTCTGGGTGCAAAGTATGCAGCTGAAGGCAATTAAGGTAGCTTAGCATAAACACTGGAAGCAGAGGGAAACAGCTAGCCTGGCTCTGCACAAGGTACAAACTACATCCACCGACACCTCTAAAGCTCACTAATTAACACAATGAGTGTTGTCTTTTTAACCTGTACTCAAACAGACATCTGAAAACAAACAAAAAAGTACCTTAACCACTTTGTAGCGGCGACATTTACATTGTACCAAATACTGGGATCCCATAGTTGGTACAAAAATAAAAGTAGCTTACTCTAAAGTCTAAAGCCATGCTAGAATCTCTGGGTGCTTTGAACTAAATGCTAATTCTAGCATGGCAACATACTCTGAATGAAAATGCTAACGTGCTGGTGTTTAGCAGGTATAATTTGTTAAGCATTGCTCACCATCTGAGTGTAATAGGTAAGCATGCAAAGATGTCCTAATTAGCGCTAAAAGTACCCTAGAGCTGAGGCTGATAAGGATGTCAGCGATGAAAGTGATGATAATGGTTGGGCAACACAAGAGGATCCCCCAATATGTCTGACATTTCCAGGAAAGTTTGAGCAGTGGCATGAAATGCTAGCACTGTCAGACGGAGGGGAACCAACATCGCACAGTTCCACTATCAAGAACAAAGCTGCCCGCTATACAGCGCAGCAGCTGAGTGCTACTGTGGTTTATGGTTTGCATTGGCTTGCATGATCAAATCCAACCATGTCACACTGTGGCTTCACTCCTCCAGTTTCTCTCTGCTCACATTCCCCACTGGACCCAAATGGGTCACTGAAGACAGGCTCAAAGTGAGAGCCCAAACAAAATATTTGAAAGTATTTCCTCTAAAAGGAAAGAGTCTGGGTGCATAGGGGGATAGCGTGGATACAAAAATAGAAAGATCTATTCCAGCTTTTTGTCGCGGCTTCAATCGTTCATATTCTTGTGAGCAGGGCCCTCTGAGAGCGTTGCCGATGGCACTGGACAGAGCTGCCCGGACAACAAAAGAGGAGTCTTTACTTTTCATCCGTCCTGGCCTTGCTCTCCCGGGGTTAAGATGACCATCGATCGGCCGAGCTGATAAACACAAAGAGCTGCTGGTAAAGGAGCTCACAAAGCAGTCCAGCTCTGCCTGTCAATTACCCACAGCCTCTGCTAAAACCCTCTCTGCCTGCGCGTCTGCTCTCCACCACATCTCATGTGCTCTGAATGCATTGCGCTGCCATGCTTTACATCAGTCCTGACGGCACAAATGTAGTCGCACGGGGGGGTGGGTGGTCGTTCAGAGATAATGTTGTTTATTCTTCCTTTAAAAAATGTCTTTAGATTTTTTGCAACCGGGCTGAAAGAGCTATTTCACAGCTCGGAGAGCGTTTTAGAAGTTTCCCCCTCTCTTGTTTCCGCCACCCACGCATCTCGTGGGAATCACTTCTCCCATGTCCTCCAGACCCACCAGCATCCCCCGACCTCCTCCTCCGTCTCTGGCTCTCGCCCCTGTTCAGCAGAGATCACATGCTGGCAAATCGGCCCCCCTGGCTGGTTGCTTGGCGGTTCGAGGGCTCCCTGGTGGATCTGCCAATTAGCCCCGGCCCCCGGCCTCGGAAGAAGTGGAGCGAGGCCGGCGGTGCAGAGAGCTCCATGGCGTCCCAAGAGTTTCCTTTTTAACTGGTGACCGCCAAAGATGGGTCGCGGAGGGGGGGCGGGGGGGCAGGCACGGGGCGAGGACGGAGAGGATAATGGATGACCCCTTTGTCTGTTTTGCCACTAAGGATTTTGAATCAGTTGAAGCTCGTGTCGTCCTGCCAGGCCCTGCAGCTTCAGCTCAGGGGGAAGAGATGAGCGGCAGAATGTAGGAAATGGCCTGGCTAAATGAATGTGGACACATTTGAAAATGCCTCTTTATGTCGCCATCTTGGCCCAAGATGTTGATTTCCACCAGTGAAAGGTTAATCCTGGACTACAGACAGCTACGGTAGCCGTTTGAGGCCATCGTGATCACATGATGGAAAATATACGTTAGTTAGAACAGCTGATTTGCAGGTAAAAGCATATCTAGACATCAAGGTTAATACTGGATTCAATTTGATTAAAAAGTAATTATTTTGTTGTTCCAACAGAATTTCAGTGACTATATTTCAACATGTGCAGTACCTTAAATGATGATGTTATAATGTTGAAACAATGGTTGTGCATGTAACTATGACATCTAAAAATCTAATCTAACCAAATGAATGCTCGCCGGGTACAGCCTGGTTCTGAACCTCAGAATCATGACCCACATCACAGATTTCGTCGGTGATTCAAGTTGGACTGGCGTTTGGAGACGTCGTCTTGCAGAGCCAGAATCCATTCCAAGCAAAAAAGGCTACAAGCAAGGATGAGATCAACACAGCGACAGAGGATGTTCTGAAATTGATTTACAGAAATAACAATCAGTAAACAAAACAACGGGTAGGATAACTGCTCCTATCAACCGCTCCCACAACTCATGTACTAACGTCAATGCCCAGAAAACATGTACATGAAAACCAAATGGCAATTAATTATGATCATCAGACTCTACTAGGTAAGCTCAGACCACTTAAATGAAAGAAATACTCTTTTCCACTAAGTTAGACCATCATCTGTCATGGGATATTAAAAAGATTGGAGAGGCTGTAGCTGATCTAATGGTAAATCCAAAAAACCCAGAAGATTTAGAGCTAAAGCATCATCGTCCCATTATTTGGGGACCAAATTAAAAAAGAATCCGAGTACAGATTTGAATACAAGCAACGTTCCTGTCTCAGATTCAAAGTGCGGCCCCGTGAACGCCCCGGTGAGCTCGCTGTGTGGATGAAGGCAGCCCCTGGTGTCGACGCTGCTGTTTACACTGGACATACACAGACAAGTCAAGGAGGTACCTATTTACCCACAACTCCCAGTTCGTTAAATCAACAGTTTTTCCCGTTCGAGCTCTCCCCCAGGAAAGGCAGAAAAGGGACTGAGTTAACGAGAGCACACAGAGTCACGACGCCAGCGCAGAGATAGCAGACAGAGTGCAGAGACGTTTCCAGCAGCACAGAGGTAAAGTTTGCCCAAAACTCTTTATGAGGAGGACAATGAAGGAGCAGAATTAAAGAAAGTTGGAAAACCGAGATTAGCCGAGGCTGCAGAGAGACAGAGAGGGGAAGCGAACAGCTGGCCGGGACAGATACTGCTGTTTCAGACCTCTCCTCAACCCCGGCGGGTAAACAAACCGGCAGTCTGTTTGATTTATGGAGTGCGTCACTGGCCGGATGGCCATTATTGCGACTGAAAGAAGCATTAGAGAGCGTCATCGTCATCAGCAAAACGTGTCCATATTGCAGCTTTTCACAGGTACGGCGGACTTTTGTCTTGTGCTCTTTGTCAGCTTGGCATCTCCAAACAGTTTTCTGATTCAGTGGCTGACAGCCGAGCTGAACACGACCGCTCGGACGCGCTGTAAATCATCGGCGGCGAACAGAGAAAAGCTGTTTGGCACCAGGAGACACATCTTTGTCTCCCCGGTGGGAGACTTTGTGGAGTGATTAATCATCACACTCTTCAATGTTAGGAGGTAATTTATGGCTTTAATTCGTGGCCTTTATCATTATGTGCGAGTGGACGGGTGGGTGAAGAGGAGGAGGGTTCGTCTCAGGAAAATGCGGCTCAGTCTAACAACTGATGTTCATTGTAACACCTGAGTTGAACTGTCACGTTGTCCTTTTATTGACTGAACGTCGGCATGTTCCACATTCATGTGGGTCCCCGGGGTGTTAGTGAGGGTCCGTCAGCTCCAGGTGAGCTGCAAGTGGGGTCTTATGAGCAAAAGAGGCATATCTTTTACTTAGAACGGCTGTAAACGGAGGCCGCCATGCGGGAACTTTTCCAACACCTGCTTTAATGCGCATTTCCGATGACCTTGTGGTTGTGTCTTCTTCTACAATTAGGCAAAACATTCATGTCCTGGTGCCACTCACTGTTACAGGCACCCACTCCACCAGAATGACCAAATCATTTATAGCAAGAAGAGCGGGGGTCCAGAAGGGACGGCGCCATAGAATCTGCTAAAAACAGATCTAAGGAGGATCTCAACAAAGATCTCCGTGAACATGCCTGGCGAAGATCCGCGTTAGATCGAAACGCTGCTCAAATAAAGTTGACGGGAGCTATTAGGACAGTGTGCACATATTCTGTTTGATTCTTGCCGTCTCTCGTCCACCTGGAAGGTTGTGTCAAAGGGTATTTCAAATCAGTTGTAAAGGATCTGGAAAGCATCACTCTTGGTCAATGCTCTTGCTTCTCATTCAGTCGGACTTCGTTTTGAAAACTTAAATGCACCTTGTTCATGCTCTCTTGGGTAGTGTGAGACAGCTGTCTTGTGCTTATGTTGTTTGTATTGTATTTGGTGAGGTTTTTTGTGCTGCTTTCCCGGCCGGGTCTCTTTTAAAACAGATCCCCCCCCCCCCCCCCACACACACACACACACACACACAGGAAAGTGGCCATCACGGGGTAGACATCATAGCTTCAGAGTCTTTGCTTAAGTTCTCCTCTGACCCTTGACTCCTGCTCCTGCTGGCAGCATGGAAAAATGGATGTTTGATGACGGTAAGGGGCGGTTGTGACACACTGTGACATCAGTGAGACTGAAAAACAGCTCCGTCTGGTGTACAGAACATATTTAAGATGTTCTGTTTTATCTTCGTGACCTCCCTCCCTGCTTCCCTCCGCCCAAAACCCTCCTCCCCTCTGCCACGAAAGAAAGATAAGATGTTTTCCCATCCTGCGGCGAGGAGAAAAGAAAAGATGGAGTCCATCGAGCTCTCATTCATCACTTTTAGATCAGTATTGATCAGCTGGCAGGGCAGCAGCAGCAGCGGGGAGATTTACGCCGGCCTTTTACCATGACGATAGGGGCGTTTGACCCGTCCAGCGGCTAAAAGCCTCTCAGCTCGCCGGCGGCTCCATCATCTGCAGCGCCAGACATGATGGCCGATGAGATACGCTGATGTATCAATCATCTGGAACGCCGGCTTCGTCTTCTCCTCCCCCTGTGGGTTGTTCAAGAAGTGCCTGACTCTGCTGGGGTTTTTTGGGAGGGGGTTTGTTTGATGTGCGGACAGATAAACATGTCAGCCACCTTTTACAGCTCACATATGCTTCGGCCAGATTGGACACCGGGGAGTTTTACAGCTTCCACAACAGAATCCAAATTGTCCCGTAGTATAACGGAGGAGTTATGGTCGCTGCCTAACTCTTTAATCAGTGGTGTGTATCAAGTGAGCTGCTTTATGGGCCTCTCTGAGTCACTCCGGACCTGATTTGGATCTCAGGTTTTGCTGGCGCTGTCACATTATATCACCGTGACGACTGTTAGCACAGCGGACGTCTGCCAGTTAATGAGATGAGAAACAAATTTCGAGTCAATATTGGGGAAAGAAATATGGAGACGAATGTCTTGTACTTAACAGTCTATTATGAAATAACTGCAGTCACATGACAACATCCACATAACTTGTTGGCAATGGCGTTTTTCCTAAACTGCTTTTCGATTGGTCAGAATTTACGTGCGGGAGAATTCCAACAGAAGAGGAAAAGCCAGCAAACAACACGGAGACAACGCAACTACGGAGAGACGACTGCGCGGGCTGGTTTTGTCCCTGGCCAGAATCTGTTACACTGGTTGTACACACCACAATATGCAGACAATACATTTCTATGATGAAGCGCGGATGCGGCTTGAAAACAACGTTCTAATGCAAACGGTACTTTTTGCAGTTGGGCCTGTTCGAGGTCGGATCACGTTCTCACCACAAACGAACCACTCCAGAGGTCGTTTGAAACGCTTGTTTGGATCACTTTTGGTGCGCACCCGAGTGCAATTGCTGCTTTCACACCTGACCAAACGAACCGCACCAACGGGGCAAACGAACCCTAGTACGATTCAACCGAACTAAATGAGGCAGGTGTGAAAGCACCCTCAGTTTTGCATGTAACAAGCTGGTTTCAGTGATTAGTTTCAGCGAATTTGGTTGGATCCGAGCACATCTGAAAACTTTAAACTCTTAAATTTTAGTTTTTTTGGTTTTTCGTGACACACGCTTGCCCATTGTTTGGAGCCAGTATGATTGTCACTGTTGCAGACTGGAGTCTGATTTCACCGTGAAGACAAACCAGTTGGTGTGAGCAGCAAAACAAGAGAGAAACGTTTACCGAAGAAAGATGAGACAATGTAGTGATTGAAGTTCTACTTTGTATTTAATGTTTAGAATTAGCTTCATTAGATTACTGTATCAACAGTAGTTATTTAGTGTCAATGGTAAGCTATGGGCACTTAACACCACTTAGTTAAAGATAAGAAGATAAAGGACAAGGCGCTCTTTGGTACACACTGTGGTATATGCAAACCAATCAGTGAGCCCTCGATCGTGTTCATAGATGCTTCATTGTCCTCTAGAAAGGTAGACTAGAAATGTTCCATCGCAGGATAAAGGTGATCACTCAGAGAAACTTTACATTGATTTGTAGTGACCATTTCCTTTTAGAGGACAAGACAGCTTAAAGGGAAAATCCGGCACCTTTTCCGTGGATGTCCAGTCAGTGCTGGTGGTAAATGTAGTCAATTGAAGCAATAAGTTCCTCAGTGCGAGCTGTAGTGACAGAGTACGCAGAGTTCTCGTGCTCGCGAGCCATACCAGCAGTGCCTACATGTACCAGGATGCATTGTGTGCGGGCAGCGACGCCTGCCCAGCGGGGGCCGCTACAGCGCTGAGCCGGTGCTAATCAAAGTCACACAACGCTGCCAAGCAAATTAAAACCTGCCTTTGGCCATTTATTTTTCACGCGTAGCTATATCGTTACCGTCAGGGTGTGTCCATCAAATATATTAAGTATTTCCACATATATACACAAACACACACACGTCGGTGTGGGTTTCCGTATAACAACAAAACTAATGTTCCACAACAAGCAAAATGAAAATCCAGCCTACTACCGTCGTTATTTAGTTGGCTTCAAATGAGGCAGAATCTTAACTGTCCCTCAGTATTGCGACATTCGTCCAACATCACCCCAGCCTGTGGGAGTAAGTCCCCCCACACCTATAACGTCAGCTATTACTTTATTGGCTAAAACATAGGGTTAGGTGACAACGACACTCGCTCAATGGTCGTCTGCCCTCTCGGCCCTGTTGGTCTTGGTGGTCTTTTCCGGTTTATCTTGGGGATCGTGAGAGGTCTCCAGCACACGTCTGTCCATGGGAGGAGTACAACTATCATGCATAGTAACACACTCGGACGCTCTCGGGGTCGGCATCGGTGGCGGCATCCAACAAACTCAGCGAACTCAACCCTCTCGGCCAATAGAGCAAACTCTGAGAACTGTATTGCTTCAGTCGACCGTATAGACATGTACCATTCTCTTGGAATACACCAAACACCTGTTTGACGAGAACAGAGTGAAGACATTCAGAGGTTTTTTTCTGTGACCCAATAATGAAGCCTCTTGGAAAGCCACAGAGATATTTTCCTTTCTTTCTCATCTTGATCTCAAGTGTGGGTCAAGTGGGCCTGCTCAGTATTGTCAGTAGATCTGTAGGGAAACATCTGCATTTGTTATGTTTCTCCACTCCTTTATCCTTTCAAAATTGCCTTTCTTCTAGCGCCACCTTCCACATCTGCAAAACTGCAGGTTGATTTGAGTTGGGACTTCAGACGTATTTACTTTAAATTCGAGAAATTTAAAAAGAAAGGAACAAATTTGACTCGTTTTGATAGTCATTCATGCTTATTTTCTCGTTGCCATGTAGGAAACACACGTCAGAAATGTAATTTTAACTTGGTTATGTAGTGTAGAAGTGATTTGAAAACAACTGTTTCATGACAAACCTGTCCTTCGCTCCCTCTTCCAATCTTCCAGTCTCCGAGGCCTCGAGCCCGACTCCTCCGGCCTTTTCCTGCTGTTGTTGGTGCTCGCTGCAGTCTCCGGTGACTCACCTCCAGCACCGACAGCGAGACTCCTCTCGACAGCTCGCCTCGTGTTGGAGCAAACGCAGACTCCTCTGTCACTGAAGCGTTTGTGTGGCGAGTCAGCCGGCTGCTTTCGTCGGACCCCTCAGCATCCCGGGCGAGAGGTAGGTGGGCGGACCGTGTCGCTGCGTGCTGCTACAGCGCACACTTCGTCTCTTCATTCAGTTTGTGATTTTAGTTTCTCCGCCGCGAGCATGGCAAGAGTCTGGCGTCGGGACTGAAACGACACTTGCACAAAAAGAAATAAAGTGTGACTCAGTGTGAATGTGTTTGTGTGAGGGAGCTTTTTAATGAGTACAAATTCAACTTCTGAGAAAAGTGTTGTTTTCTTCAAGGACAAAGGTTTGTATGCAAATATGTTGGCAAGTTGGTAGAGGACTGAATGTGACAAAATCCTTTCTCAGAATTTTTCAGTTATAAATTTACATTTCTCACCCGAATTTGAGGACTAGACAATTAGTAGTTCCCAACATCAGATATTCTTTTTGAATGGAGAGAGTACTGCAGTGTGGCATTACCGGTTGCTTGTAGCCTTAACGTTGCCTGGTACATTAGCGTCCGCCCGCTTGAGGGGTTTGTTTTTGTTTTCCGGAGGAAAGAAACTCCCGACAAACGAGTTGAAAAACTCTCTCGACGTCTTTGCTCCAGAAACGGACCCGGGATCCGTCAAGAAGCGGAAAAAATACTGTTGTCATTCAATGGCATGCCATAGATAGTCTGAAAAATGTTCACTGCTAGATCAAATCACTCTGCTTCAGGAGGCTGACGGAGTACGTGAGTGTGTGACGAGCCACAAAAATGTGGGATTTACGTCCCACGGATTTCCCGTTTCACTTTTATAAGAGCAAAGGCTTTTACATTTGGGCCAATTCGGTACTGCTTTCCAGTGACACTGGCATATTCATCCCAAATAGAAATAGGAAAAACAACAGCAGTGACATAATACATGAAAATTACTTGTTTGCGTGTTTTATACTATCAGTAAATCTTTTGGCAGAATTGGGGCTCAGGATGTCAAACATGATTCTTTTATCCCTGGAACGCTGATCCTCCCCTGTAATGGTGGCATTGCTAGAGTAGACTAATTTATTCTGAAAATTACAATAGACCACATGACTAGCTGAGAAGTATAGGGACTGTGCTAAAAGCCTGGAAATAGAGAGTGAAAACTGAGAGAAAACAGCCTGCAGTTCAAAGGGCTACAGCTACCTGTCCACAAGATTGGACTACCCCCCCCAAAAAAAAACATCAAAGCACACTGCTTCGTAAACTTACCTGTGCCTTTCTTGTAAGTACCAAAAAGAAAAACATTACAGAACATGTAGCCTCCAAATATTTCTCTTTCCCCACTGAGCCGTGAGCAGCAGCCTCCTTCCTCTTTATCCCTCTAACAGCAGTATCTTCAGGATTTTCCTGGAGTTTCAGCAGCAGACAGGCAGTTTAGGTTCGAGAGGAAGATCACTTAAGGGGAAGATAGTTTCGCCTCCAACTCTGCTTTCATCATCTGGCAAAGAACCACGCAGTGCGAGCGAGGATTAGATCCAGCGCCGGGAATTTCATCTCCCTCAGCCTTTTTTTCCCCCTTTCGTTTCCTGCTTTTACTTTTCTCGGCGGTTTGCGAGCGGGTGATCGTAGCCCTGATCAGGTTTCGAGCACTGGCGGCGTAATGGCTGCTTTCAGCGTCAGTTTAAAGCGCGAGCCCCATGTCCTGTGGGTGATGAAACTGTTGCACACGCTGCACTGAAGCAGCTTGGCGCTTCGGAGGAAAACCTGTTACAGTCCAGCAGTATCCACAGCGTTCTCAAGTCACGCTGTTCCACACGTTTCAGTCTGGCTTTAAGCATTACAGCGCTGCTGCTAAACAACTGCTGTCTGAGCCATCATTGCAAACTCAATCTTTGTTCAAACTCAAAGAACTTTATTTTAAATTCTAGTAGAAGTCCAAACGTTTCCAACCGTACCAAATGGATCCGGCTGAATTTCGGGGGAAAATGTGTATAAAATGATACCTTGATGAAATGACGCTGCCAGAAAAACATCTTGTCTTGTGTTTGACTTTCACTTTCACTCAGCACCCAATGTACAGTTGTGATATTCCATCCAAATGATGTCTCTTGAGCATTCAACCTTCGAAAGGTGGCTGCGAAACGTTCGAAGGCTCGGCATCAAACACCCTCAGCTCTGATGAGGCTTTGGCAGCGTTTCCGTGGCCAACAAAGTAACCATTTTGTTTGTAACTCAGTTTAAACCGACAGTAAGTGATTATTTTGGCCACTTAGGGGCAGCGGAAACAAGTTGTGAACGCAACAGTTCAAACTCTTTCTTCTTTACGCAGCAGCCAGCAGTTACGGAGCAACATGATCAGTCATTTGATGAGGTGTTTGTGTCACCTGATGACTGTCAAGTCCAAGATTCACTGTCGTTTAGCTCTGTTTTTGGTCAAGGCAAGTCCAACCACAGTAAATGGGCCAGTTTAGACGTCTGTGTGCTACAGTCGACTTCTGCTTGAGTATTTAAAAAGAGGAATATAACGATTTGCCACGGTGCGTCCAATAAAAAAAAACAAACACTTAACATAAGGCACATTTCGAGCTTTTTCAGGGATTTTTATGTGGGAGTGTGTCTGTGGAAATATAATGTTGTGCAATAGGAGTGTGCCGAGCGCGGAGAACAAACCACACGTGTCATTCAAAAAAGAAACAGACGAGAGTTTAGTGTTGAAGCCAGCTTTCACATTAAAGGTATTTCCAGACTGGGCAGAGAAAACTAACCAACTAAACGGAACCAAGTGAGTAAATCTCTTTACTTTATGCTTTACTCTCTGGGTGTAGCTGCCAACTCAACTTAGTTGGGACAATACAAACCACAATGTAAAACAATAACAGTACATTGTCAAACTCTCAGTATTACAAAATACGGTAAAATTCTTTGCACTCACTTGATATTTTAATTTAGAATCCATAGGCTAATAGAATCACAAAAACCAAAAGATGCGCTTCTAAAAGGAGACTATGGAAACGATCAGTTCGTTTTAAATGAGAGTGCACTTTCTATATCGTTATATTAAATACAATTGTTATCATTACCAGTATAAGACAATGATCTTATTCCCTTATACGTTCAGTCACACCACAGTCACATTCACGATATCTTATTCATCCCCTTTGTTTAAAGGGGGGACCAGTCATAACCTGTGAGCTGCCTGGTTACCTTGGCAACAGTCAACTACAGCGCCGCTAATCAGCTGTTCGGGCAGGTTAACCTTAGGGGAAATTAATAAAAACCGTTGGGAAATATAAACTTCAAAACACTCTAACCTTAAATCCTACACTGACATTGTGTGTCAGTGGAGTCAGGCAGGCGTTATATGTGACTCCCTTTTACAGGTGTGCGAGTGCCAACTCTTTGCCATTTAGGATACTAATATAGCGTAAATACCACTAACAAACTGCAAACCTACAATGCATTACACTGAATGGGGCGTATCTGTAAAGATACAAAATAAAGCATAATACTGTATATAAAATAACATACAGATATAAGTGAGTGGGCAAATACAGAAAATACCCCATATGCCACATAAACATGACTAGTTCATGAACCAATCAGTGCTCAGTATAGGAACAAAAGAGCCTACAGAGGGCAGATGGTGAAGTTCATTTACTCCAGTGCTGTAAGTAGAGGTCACTTTATACGGGACAGTGATTCATGGGCATCAGAAAACCCAGATTACATATTTTGGATGATTTCTGTTTGTGTTTTTTTACAATCCCGGGATTCGTTTTCGTTGCTGTCATCAATGATAACGCCGTACTCACCAGCTGAGATCTGGAGACCGTGTTTTTAGTCCCGAAAAAGAAATCCGACAACCACACCGTTTATCCCGATCATCGAAACCACTTTAAACAGAAAGCGAGCGCACCTGAAATGTCGCTAACAAGCCCCCACTGAACAGGAAAACTGTGTGAGTGCAACTGCAGTAAGTGCCGTAGGTCAAAGTGGAAGTGGGTCCGTGGAACTGTGGCAGATGTTTACAACAGAGAGTTTGGGTCATAATTTCACTGTTTGCCTTCGTTTTCTGTTGGCCTAACCTGTTGGCTTGTTTCTGTGTCTTCGAGGGACACAACTAGGGAAAAAAATAAGAGCCAAGTTGTAATAAACCAGAATGGAAATATGTAATCTGCTCTCCGAAGGCTATCGGTCACGGCTCCCGGTTCCACGTGGTCTGACGCGGGTACCGTTTGTAGTACCTCAGTTCAGTATTGCAGTAGTGATCACAGTACGGGAGTACAGCTGACAGTATTGTGGAGGCTTTCGGGCCCCAGCAGGCTGAATGACCGTGCTGGATGTGACAATGTTGACCACGGGAACTCGTTAGAGCACATTTTGACTCATGTGTGTGTGTGTGTGTGTGTGAGATAGAGAGAGAGTGAACCTGGTTAACTGTCAGTTATTTTTTTCCGGGGTGCTGCCGTTGCAATATGTGTGTCCTTTAGCAGGAAGCGGCAGCTCTGTTCTGTTTGTGTGTCGCCCACACTCGGCTCGCTCACTCTGTATAGCAGGTTTTCTGCTCGCTAATCAGGTAGAGAAGCTTCCTGCCGGGAAAAAAAGAGCCTGCTCTGCCCCGGGAAAACAATTCAGCCATCATGCCGCCATTACAGCGATGGCCACAATCCTAATTTATCTCCCAGAGTGTCAGTTGGTTTTTTTTCCCCGTATTGGAGGAGAATTTCCGAGCAGAGCGAGGCTCTTAATACTCTCTCGTGCCTCGCACACAACAAACAAATGAGGAGAGCAAATCTTTGCTGCCAAGTAGATTTACTTTTATCTGCGGTATCACCTCGCTCCCCGACCACTCGTAAGATTAGAGGGAGCAAGCTGCAATATTGGATCTGTTTTGTCATCTCTGACGCCGCTGTCCTGCTGCCTTTTCCTCACAATAAATCTGGAAGGTTTTTTCTTCTCTCTCTGTACTAAGCTTTAACCCCCCCCACCCCCTCCTCCTCCTCTGTGAGAGGGAAGAGTCATAAACTGCAAAAAGCTGGGAAGTAAAGGATAATGAGGTCTTTCTCTTGGATTCCATTGTTGTATTTTTTCTCTGTAACCAGGTGAGCTGACAGACTTCCTGTTAGATTGTATGGGGCAGGTGAGGGTGGCGGTAACTGGGACCAGGGGCCACATGTTTCAAAGGACGAGTAGAGAACCGGTGCACGTGTTTCCCACATGCAGTGATAAAACTTACTGATTCTACGTCCATCTGTTTGTGCGAGTACGGCTCATTTCCATTTACAGGATGAAACTCCCCAGAACTGTCACGGTTCGGGGTCTCGAGTTTGTTCATTTCCTGTTTTATTTTGTAATACTCGCCTCTCCTCTTGCTTTTTGCGCTTTACTTCCTGCCTTTGTGTCTTTTCCCTCCAGTTTTGATTGCCAGCCCCGCCCTGATTAGCTTCACCTGTGTCTTGTTACCCCCCCTCCTCACCTGAGTGTGAGTCTGTGTGACAGTTGCTGTGATGGCTCTTGCTTTTCTGCATTTTATGTATTAAACATGCCCGTAAGTGTCTTTAAACTGACTAAATATAGAGTATAGGACAAATAAAGCTCCTGCAATCACTACTTTCATTAATGGATCAAATTACTACAATATTAGAAAGGTGTGGCTCGTAGTGACAACAGTTTTAACAGGAAAGTTTTTAATCCACATTTAGGCAATATTCAGCTTTGGTAAAACTTGTTCGCAATACTGCCACTACAATCATGACCACGTTAATCTGTTGGGGCCCTCAGGGCAAAGCCTTGCTGTCGGGACCCCACTGACGTTACGTAAAAATGCACGACCCTGCGGCGTCCTCGTGGCGTTGGGGGTTGAGGCACCAACCATGAGCTGCATCTATCAGGGGACCTTTGGTACGTGTCACTCCCTCTCTCTCCCCTCATTTGCTGTCCTCTCTCTACTGTCTGCTTCTAATAGAGCCAGTAAATGATCCAAAAACATATATAAAGAGATATCTTAAAATAACCCACAAATTATTTTTCTATAGACATTTAACCGATAAATTACTTTGTAATCATTTCCTAAAAACATGCTCGACGGGACTGTTTGGGGGGGTGGTTGCGTCACCTCTTCGGTGAACCACCTAAACCCAAACTACATGAACAGATTCTGCTTCCCTGCTCAGACGCTTTACCTTAAACTCCGCCATAAACACGCCGAATGTCGAGAGCGATTCTCCGCTGCCAACCTCCTGGAAGGAAGCCACCTGGAAGGGTCTGATTTTCAAAACCCGTGTGCCACTAGGCGATTTTGTTTAGTGCCTACGTGCTTCAAACGAGTGCTTGAGATGACTGGGGTTATGTACTACAAGGTTATCATATCACAACTCAAAATGGGCTCAGCCGACGTTAAAGAGTTATAATGCAAACAAATAAATGCATTTCGTGTCATGACAAACTGTCGCGAGGGTGACTGGCCACTAAAGGTGGCCTCCTGCCTGCAGCAGTCGTGGGTGTGTCCCCTGCCTGGAAATGAAGCCGTATCAAAGGTCCATAATCTGTTTATGTTTCCGTTGTCCCGTTTTTGTCCATCAGATCGATCCAAAGCTGCTTTTCCTGGGGCCTTATCATGGAAGCCAGAGGGGGGGACCCAATCTAATTCTGCGCTCCAGCAATATTCCACAAAGCAATATAACCAGACTGCGATCATATCACATCCAAAGGGAAAGCGCAATATTTTTTCATCATTCTTCTCTTCTTTCTCTCTTCCAATCCTCCACTAATGCTGGCCTTTTTTTTTTTTTTTACCTCCCCCAAGGCTTCCCTCTCTTATTGGACAGAATGAAAGGACTTCAGTCAAGTGCTGACGCTCAGTTTCACCACGAGGCCGGTGGCTCATCTGAAAGCGTCCTGTGGGGGAAATAGTTCCTCTACACCATCTGTCATATAATTTGATTAATTAGCCGTTGGTAGCACTGTTGCCCCCCGCAGTGGGACTGAGGGTCGGCACTCGTCCATCCCCCCATCCCTCCGTCTGTCACACACAATATCTTGGATGCTGCTGATCAGATTTTGATGAAACGTAAGAGAAGGATATTTGTCACTGCTCCGAGTCCCGGCCAGGCTGCACTGATATTAAATATTTTACAGTACGATTATCTCGGCCAAGATGATCTCAATATATTATGCTACCACAACTACGGCCACAAGTGGAGATTTCGCGGTACAAGCAATATTTGTACTAAAGACCAAAACGTACATGAAGCAGCTGAACTGGACGTCAAGTAAGAGATTTAGTTGTAAGTCTGAGTTGTAAAACTTCAGGACCGCCACCAAGTTGAAATATAAATCTGAGGGTTCAGGATATGATCGGCGGCACAAATTGTCATTTTTTTCTGTCTTTCGTTGTAAGTTGTCTTCAGAGCTCTAAAAATGATACAAATGAAACAATCTGAGACGTACATATCAATGTCTGAACTGTTCAAAACCCTCTGACACAAGTGCGTCACACCAAAGGAGCCAAAGAGATTGGGAATCACTACCCAAACAAGAAGACAGAGTGTCAGAGACACAGCGTATCGATGCCCTCCAGCGAAAGCCAAGTATTTCCACACTTGGTGAATTTTACAGACACTGAAGGAATGTCGCTTGATTTTTTTTGTGTTGCATAAACTTTTTAAAAACCCAATGGACTGGCATGAATATCAGCTCTCGCAAAGCTGAAAGCACGACCGTTTTTCTCAGCTCACGGAAAGTCGACAGTGTGGAGATACGTGGTTTTTACAGGACAGCGGTGACGCGTGAAACAAAAAGCGAAATTGTTCTCGTTCTGTTGGTTCGACGAACATGTAATGTAAACCAAATGCGGAAGAAAAAAAAAGAGGTACCATAAGTCAACAGCTCTGTCTCTCCTAAAAGTTAGGAGTGAGTTAGTGAGTGAGTTAGCGTTTGCGTTATTAACATTCAGAACCTCCAACAGCTGGAATTAAATATACTTGTAGGAATTGCTGGGTTCTCGTGTTTTATGAATATTTGCAGATGATGTGCTTTTCCCGGCCGAAGCACTGCTCTTGATAATCTCTATATTATTCGTGATATAAATAACCACCCTGAACCTTTTCTTCTGTTTTATAAGTCAGTTGTGCTGTGTGCCTGCCAGTTGGCTTTGTACTTTTTAAATGAGGTCGTTTAGAGTTTTCTCTGTTGGAAATCTTTCCCAGCCAAACGCTGCCTTCTCCACTATCTGCCACGACGGCAAAACTTCCAGCAGTTGAACATGCAAACATGTGTAAAATGTAGAATAAGCTTTCAATAGACCCTGACACACTAACTACTAGGACTACTGCAGTGATGTTTCAACTCATGCGGAGCTCATAATGAGATTTCCAGACAGACTAAAGACGACAGCACACAACAGCCCAAAGGAGTCACTGCATTGTTTGCGGGGGACGACGTGTGCCTTGTTTTTATTCGTGAGCGTGTGTGTGTGTGTTTGGAGCCTCTTGTAGAGTTGGAACAGAGCGCGTTGGATCGGTGTATCCCTGCAGGAGAACACAAGCTCTCAGATCCCAGCACTGTCTCATGACATCAGAGCCTCACCTGCTCAGCAACAACAGGTTCACCACTCAAGTGCACCAGCAGGCGGGCAGCATCCTCCGCTTTGTGTCCAGGACATAATTTCAGTTGATTACGACATTCTTTTCTTATTAATGTGTCTTTTATTTTGGCGGACGCACATTCGTCCCACCTCCCTCCCCACAGGAGAGGGTTGGCGCTCTCCATGCCAGTGGCTGTGAAAACCAGCACATTTTTCATTAACAGGATTAACTGTAAATACAGACGAGTGTGTGTGTTGAGTTGTGTTGCCCAGGCTGCCAGTGAATTTAATCACTAACCATTCCCTTTTTTTTCCTCTTTTTTTTTTCTCTTCCACCGCCAAGACATGGAAGCCAATCAGCCTACTCCAATATGTGCAGCGTCTCTGTGCCAGAACGGATTGAGAGTCAACAAGCGAAGGCTAAGCGGAGGAATGTTCTGGCAGCCTGCAGGGCGAGGGCGTTCGTTTTGTTTCCTGCTTTATCTAATTCAGCATTTTTTCCTACAAAAGGACTTGAAACACTGGACCACAATGAGATGACTCACCTTCTTAGCTGATTTTCCATGCCCAGTGTTCACCAGGTAAATGAATAAAATTCCCCACAAAACTTGTTTGTAGATCCGTGTCCCCCTTTCACTGCAACTGTAGATCTTTATCTCTTTTCAAGTTCAAAATCAAAACATGTCTTCAAATGGAATTGACTTTCTGCTGTACAACAATAAGAGTTTCCACTGCTTTAGTTTTTCATGACATAAAGATGCTGTAGAAGTATGCAGTATTCAATTAGTAGCCCAGGCTTTTATTTGCTTCAGCCACTGAACTCGCCCTACTTGTATTTGGGACGGGCCTTTAATTCCTTTCACACAAAAAAAGATGGGGAGTACTATCAAATTGTTTTTTTTTAAACCAGTAGCCTAAGAATATCACTTATACTTTATACTTATGTAAAAAAATGTGGCTGTCGACCCTTACGAATCATTCATTTGATCTAGCTGCAGAGAGAGAGAGGGAGGAATAAATAAATAATACTTGATTTCCTTGAAGAGCACTCCATCTTGAGTAAAAATCTAATTGATTTCCTCCCAAAGCCACCTGCCATGTATACACCCTTCACATTTTAATTAACAAACATGTACACCAAACAAAAAATGGCAAGATATCCGCATGTTTCATTGATTTAAAAAAAAGCTTTCGACTCGATTTTGAATGAAGGGCTCCATTACAGGCTTCTACAGCTGTGGTTTAGGGGGCAAAATTTATGATCAGTTTAAATCGATGTATTTGGAAAATAGGTGTGCTGTTAAAATTGGAGACAAATAAAATGAATCCTTCACCTAAGACGTGTTCGTCAGGGCTGCGACTTAAGCCCTGACTTTATTTAATGTGCATGTAAATGGACCTGCTGTACAGTTGGATCAGTGTGCTGCTCCTAGGTTGAGAGGTGAGAGGTAGAAGTCTCTGTTTTACGCTGATGACCTTGTTCTACTGTCTCCTACTGAACACGGACTACAGCAACAGCTGGACGTCGTAGAAAAGTTCTGTCAGAACTGGGCCCTGGCAGGAAATATGAAGAAAACGAATTTTTCAAAAACGCCCCACGTGCGCGGAGAATGAATACCAGTTTACTGTAAATAATCAACCCAGTATGAGTTACACCTACCTTGGTATAACGGTATCAGGGACTTTCACCGTGGCAATGAATTTCCAAATTCCAATTAAAATCTGTCTTAAAATATTTGATAGTGTCCTCCAGCCCATTGCGCTGTATGGTAGTGACGTATGGGGTCCAGGCGGTCATCGTGGCTACACCCTCGGGGACGTAACGTCCACCAGAATCTTTACATGCTGAATTCTGCAGATACATTTTACACGAACACAGAAAAACACCAAGAAATGCGTGTAGAGCAGAATCAGGCAGATACCCGCGGATAATTAACATTCGAAAGAGAGCCCTCAAATTCTTTAATCAGCTTAAATCCAGCCCCCGAGACACCCTCTCCAAGGCCGTCCAAACCCAAGAGCTGAGCCCAGAAAAGGGTCCCCTATGTCAGTTGGTGCTGAGTCCTGGGACTTGTTAACGTCTGGAGCTGCTCGGTTGTCCTTCTGGGTCCGTCCTCTTCCCTTATGTTTTTCAATCTACACTTTTAATTATAATTGAATTTACTACAGTTTCATCATTTCCATCATAACTGTATGTACTATGATTTCTGGATCCGTCCTCTACACTTGTGTTTTACAACCCACATTTTGTCATCGTAATTGTGGATACTATGATCTTCTGTTGTGAATCTATTCCGTACACACGACATCCCCCCTCTGTTGCTCTTCCTGAGGTTTCTTCCATTTTTTTCCTTGTTAAAAGGGTTTTTTTGGGGAGTTTTTTCCTCATTCGAGGCGAGGGTCTGAGGACTGAGGGTGTCGTTTGTTGTGCAGATTGTGAAGCCCTTTGAGGCAAATTGTGATTTGTGATATTGGATGAAAAGATGAAAGCCGAAGCTTACCGTAGGTATTTCAACTTTGATTCATTTTTATGAAAAACGGTTTTGATTCTTTTGATGGGTGGACCCTTACGCAATAAAGGAATATAAATCATCGAGGAACGGACGAATGTTCAGACGGTATGACGGCTTCAAAGGGTAGGGAGTCAATATCGCATCATTACGAATTAGCACTTCCTCATAATTACTCAGCACTTTATCTCGTAATTAAGTGCAACACACGCACAGGCTTCATTTGATGCAAATGACGGGATTCCACGTTGCAGGCAACGCACACGTCGTGCAAACAGAAGAAGCACTCAAGGTGGAGTAGCCGGGAAGTGCCGGTGCACGGTGCGATGTACCAAGAGAGCTGGATGTGGCGCCACCACTCGGCTTTGCTGTCAGTTTGCCCCAATGGCCACTTGTGGTACTGCACAAAAGGGATTTGGCGGCCCATAAGGGGACACGTCTGTAAAACCGTCAACGGGACACCCCCACTGTAAACAATGTGAAATATTATGAATTTTTAAAGCGATTGAAGTGCATGACGTCATCCCAAGGTAAAGTCTATGGGCCAGAGAGAAACCCGATGCACATGTGGAACGAGGACAGCTATCTCGAAGAACTGGCACAGGTCAGGGTGATTCCAAGCGCTTTGCCCTTAAAAATGATGCTGGCGTTATTCTATATTGTTCTTACTGTCAACAAATCCAACTAAAAGTCAAAATCAACAGTGTGTTAGTCCGTCTCTCAATACTTTCTGATGTCCCTACCTGTATGTAGCTCTCAGCTCCAAGTCTATTGGTTCCTACTGAAGACATAAACATTTCAAAACACAAATATGAAGTTTCATTTTTAAAAAGGTTCAGTCATTTCATGAAACAGCTGGTTTTTAACCAGACCATACGCAAACTGGAGAAACATGTGTTGGGGACTATTTTCAGCTGCGGATTAATCCACATTTGGTGCTCTAGTGAGTATTTGGTGTGTGTGGGACTGAGTGAGAATAAACTACAGTGTGTGTGTGTTCATGGTGCTGAAGGAACATGTCACCCAGTGCAACAGTGAGGCTCACTGATGCATTTTTTAATTGTTTTTGGACGACAATATGGAGCTCTACGGCACGGAGGAAGATGCTACATCAGGCTATCCATTAACAGTGGGAAGTCATGTTAGCACCATCTAGAGGCTCCAATGTTCCAATTACAGCTACAATATTCAAGTGGTGGAAAGATTCAGCGAATTTCTCAAAGCCTTTCTGCTAGTGGGGCTAAAACTGTCAAATATTGTCGTGATGTCGGCGCTAGAGAAACGTCAAGCGGTCACAAAAACCTTCACAACTCGTCCTCGGGGATCAGGACTTTTTACAGCTCGTAGCCGTGGGTACAAAAGGTGCCAGCGGCTTCCGTGGTCAGTGTAGCAGCTCCAGGTGATTATCATGGACGCACTCAGCTGCATAACTGAACTGCAGTTTTCAGCATCATATACACTAATAAAATACTAAGGACGGGAAGACCTCATCCCACTGGATAATAATTTGACATTTAGATATGTGTGCGATTGCTTCGGATAGTTTTTTTGTGTTGTGTTTCGCGGGACTGTTTGTCCTCGTATGTAAATGCGTCCTCTGCTGTACTCGGGTCTATTATGCAAAAGAGTATTTAATTGTGTTGAGTGAACCTTGATTGCTTTGTTAACTGCTGATTTCAAAGTCAAGAATGAACCGTCAAGCTCAACAAAGCTTGATTTTTTTTAAATGAGACTGCCTAGTTAAATAAAGGTTATTTATATTCTCATGTTGAGGCTTAAGGGCATTGTAATTGTTGCAATTCTGAGAACTTAATTTAAATACGGGAGCTGATTTAGGATGAGGGTACATTTTACGAGCATGACGCACCATAAAACCAGAGTGTGAATGCAGTTTCTTGTCAGGCTTCCATGTAAGTTAACTGAAGGGTGATCCTCTTGGTGGTGAAAAGACGATACTCAGGTGACCTCCACCTCTGTTAATGAGCTGTCAGTCAGCAGGCTGCCCATTAACCCAGACTGGAACCCATGCTGTGTCCCAGTTACATCATACAGCGTATTAATTGTATGTGCTGTATGTGAGTACTCTTTACTAATTGTTACAAAATACAGTTTTTGCTGTTACTATCCAAGTGGAATTAATGCCAATTAGTAGATAGGTTGACTGGGACACAGGAACGACCTAAAAACACTTTATCACCACACACATTGTGTTCACAGACCCTGCGACGCTGGTGTGGCTGGCTTGTTATCAGCGTGTTGCTTCACCACTGTCTCCAAGATGAATTCCTGGACGTTTGCTTTTCTACGTTTGAAGCGGCAGCACGTGACAGAAGGTTGGTTTGAACTCTTAATGAAACTCCTCGGAGCCTGCAGACTGGCGTGAAGAGTGGAAGAGCAGCAATAGTTGAGCTTTATAAATGTGGCCTCCTCCTACACCGAATAATTCCTCTCAGTTTGCATCCTGTTTTGTTCTCTCTTTTTTTGTCATTCTGACAACATGCTTTGAACTCGTCTTGCTCCAGGTTGCATCAGCAAGATGTGAAGCAGATAAATGAATAATTTCTGTTAGAATTGTCAAAAACTGTCGCAGCCTTCATCTGATGGGTACTGAGACCGCTGTGTGTGTGTGTGTGTGTGTGTTTGCCTTAGACCAAACTGATTTTGACTTTTCAAGGTTTTTGCACACTGGTTAAGAAACTCATCCTCGAAAATGAATGTCACTGAAGCAAAAAGCCATTCAGCTTTATAAACAAAATATATATATATATGTGAAAAAATAAAAGTTCATCTTATTGTTCATACATTTCTTGGCCTTCGTTGTCACATTATGACCAGATTCAAGCTCATTCAGGTTCCACTTCACCGCATTTTCAATGTTGCTGCCAAGTGTAACAGACTTATCAAGCATCATTTGCTTTAGCTTATTTGTCCCACGGTAACTGGTTTTAATTTATGAAATTTTGATTTAAAAATCCGATCACTTTCAAAACTGCATGAGCTATATTATCTTCTTCTTGCCAGACAATTATGTTTCCCGGAAGATGAATCAGATAGACTTCTACCGCCATCATGAGGTTGACACGTACGCTTTTTATTGAAATAGCTCAACAAGTATTGGGCAGATTGCCACGAAATTTGGTTCAGACATTCACGTTCCCCAGAGGATGAATTGTAAACTCTTGAATCCCCCGAGTTGTTCTCTCGCGCTACAATCAGGTCGATGTGGTGTCATAGAGGAAACATTTAATTTGGTTTCTTTCTCAGGGTGAGATCAATATCAATCTTATGCCTGTATGTTAAAAGACGGAGCTAGAGTCAGGATGTGGTAAGACTAGCTTAGCATAATGACTGGAAGCAGGGGGAAACAGCTAGCCTGGCTCCGAAGCTTTTATCCAAACAGTGTATCAGTTATTTTTACCCTCAGCATGAACTGAAATGTAAAAACAGCAATTTATGGTTTTAGTGGGAGTTACGTGCTGGAACTATTTCTGGATGAACAGTAGCTACAGATGCGACGACTCGTCATCACGTGCATCACAATCAAAACGTGGAATCCTCTTGCAACCGGCATTATAGCCGAAGACTCTGCAAAAGTACTGGACAGACGGCCGCGCCCTTGTTCGTCAAGAAGAAGTAGTTCCAGGGTGTAACCCTCCCTACAACCACAAACTGACAATTGTTACATTTATGTTGTTCATGTATATTAAAAAAACTAAGAGACACTGTGTAAAGAAGACACCTCGTAGACACATGTTTTCACTTTAAACAAAGCTAGGCTAACTGTGTCCTGACTCCATCAGAGATATCCATCTTCTCATCTCAATCTGAGAGAGAAAGCAGCGTAGAAGAATCTTTATCTTGAATTTCATAAATATCGCTGCTTATATATGCATATGTATATATTTTTGCAGAAAATGTCAGTCCTCACTAATACTGCAGTACATCATTGGGTTAAGATTATTTTGTCAAACGGAAATTTCCTCAGGGCTCGGTTAAACTTGAATGCTTGAATGTACAAGATGCTACAACTGCAACCAACTTCAAAACATGCACAAATAGCTCCCAAAGTATTTTGTAACTAATCATTTATTTAGGGCGCAGACGCTACTGGGGCTCTTAATCACGAATCAGATCAAATGGTTAATGCTGCCATTAAGATATCATGGATTCAACTAAGCATTAGTATAGCAAATGTCAAGGTACTCATTCTGTGCTTCCTTTTAAAAACGTCCAACGCAAACAAACTTCTTCTTCCCACCTGAATGACACCAACCACACCTGGAACATTTCTACTGAGTCGCAGCTCTTAAGTTTTTCAGCAGCAGCACTGATGTTTTATTCATCGCGGGCCGTCACTGTCGCCCTGACGGCGTCCTGGTCATGGTGGTCTGACAGGGACGATGCGGGGAATCGCTGGATGTCTCATTTCCCAACTCATCCCGATAAGGCTCAGTAAAAGGTTTAAATGGCAGTGACAGGTGTCGGCCTCCAGACTTCACTTTACATCACTCTCCTCTTAATTTTTCGCCCTGTTATCTCTCTTGTCCTATTTGTCGCTCTGCTTCTATTTCATTCCCGCTCTCTCTTCCTCTCAGTCTCGTCCGTCTTTCATTTAGAGAGTGTCTCTTTTTTTCCCCCCTTCTCCACGCTGATTGTTGTGGCCTGAGGCGATGTTGTTGTGCTGGCGGTTGTCATCATTCAGCGGAAAGAAAAAAAAGAAAAAAAAAGAAGACATTCTCAGCTGTTTTATTTCTTTTCTTCGTCGTGCCACAATATTCCTCCCATGCTTATAGGATTACATTATTTTGGTGTGACATCCTCAGCTCTTTCTTTCCTTTCTTTTTACCAGAAGCTCTCTGGAGGAGGAGCGGTAAATCTGTGTTTTTCAGTCAACACTTGTACAGTGTTCTGTTCAGATGTCTTTGAAAATGTGCGACAATATTGACACTGACAGGGGGGGGGGGGTCGTAACTCCAAAACTGAAATCTGGAGGTGGATCAGGTAATGAATTCCGTTACTGAAGTAATCAGACACTTCTGCAAGTCGCCAAATCAAACCTTCAGTTTGTAGATGGATTTTCCTACCTTCCCTTAGTGTATATCTACAACCATCAGTTCCAGAAACGTATAGCCTGTAACTAATCCAACACTGTCAACCTATAGTCACCTTTTTTTTTTTTTCTTTTGCAAATTTATTGTGCTAGGGCAAGGATTGAAAAAACTATCTTGATTGCAATGATGCTCCGATGTTCAATTGTCGGCCGCCAGAAATAGGCAAATGTGAAAGTTGTCGGAAGAACCATTATCACGCCAACGCAACGCTTTTAGCAAGTTAACGTTGTGCTACCATAATACTTCTAAAATGAACGCATTAACTACCACTGGATGATAACATGCTTGTTAGCATTAAAGCCGTGTTCATGTTACTCACTGTAATAGGCCTGTAGAGTCGGAGATGTCTGGAGCCTGGCCCCTACAACATCTGGCACAATGAGACCGGGCCCATTTTTGTTGGTGGCCCTCGATGAAAAGTCACATCATTTCGATCCATCCTGAAAGGACAGTGGATGTGGACTGTAACAAATTCAATCCATCCAATAGTCCTGGAGGTAGTTCACTTTGGGCAGAAGTGTTTGGCTGGGGGAACGAAATCCCCATCCCCTCATCGGAGAGCCATGAGTGGAGCCACGACGTCGGCAAAACGTAAGTCGGGGGAAGTTGAGAACGAGCAAAAAGGACTTTGTTAAAGCTAGATGACAATGTTTTTCTTTGAAGTAATCCGTGCTATGCGGGGCTATTGCAAGCTACAGTAGCCGGTATATTTGCTTTCTTTCTGAGAGTGAGATCAATATCGATCCAAATTAAGTGTGGAGTCAGGGTGTGATTGGACTAGCTGAACACAAAGCCAGGAGGGCAGGGGGAAACTGTAAAAAACTGAAAAAACACACCCTACCAACGCGAGATCTGGTTGGTGTATTATATTGATTTTTTTAGCCTTGCATGAACAGAAATGTAAAAAACAACATTAATGTATGGCTTTAGGTGGTACGGTGAAAGTCATTTGCACATCCTTGTGATATAAGTACTGCCGGACACTCGTAGGGCTATGCCAAGCTGCTGTAGCTGCAAGCTAACTGGTGTGCTAGTGGTAGCCAGTCACATCCAAGCTAGCTGGCGTTTCCCGTCTTGGCAATTTTTATTTATTATATTCCGACAGAGCAGGCTTGTATAAAAGTTGATAGTGTGACACAGCTCCAGCTCTTCATTCCCTCGTAGGACGACACGTTCAAGACTTTTTGCAAGTGGAAATCCTTGGTTCTCACTGGACGACTAGCGATTTGAACTGGAGTTTGTATGATTGTGTACGGCGGCCCAGTGGTTCTGACAGCTTGAATATAGAGAGGCTGTAATTTCCCCGGGGGTGTTAGACCTGCGTCCTCAGACCTGCTGTCACCAGGAAACAAACTCCCATCATCACTCAGAGGATTAAACAGCCGATCCAGATACAATGTTGCTTATTTAATCCCCGTTCTCTGTGTATGTGAGGAGGTGGATGAAAGGGAAATATATCTGTTTTCTTTTGGTGCTTTGACCCGTTTCATTTGTATGCACAGAAATATTAATAACACAACAGGGATATGGAAAGGTATTTACCAGCAAATTGATCAGTATGAAGGGAGGCAGCTGCTGTTTGTAAATCAGAAAACAACATTTCTCTCTAATGAGTAATAAACCACGCGTATCAAAAGGTCGAAAAAACATTCAGTGTGTTTTAACAGCAGGAAATGTCAACTGAGGAATTCAGCGTTTGATTGATGCACTGCAAAAACATCTCGGCGTCTTAATTTAACCCCGACTCCGATTCACAAGCGAGCGGATGGCTGAATAAAATCACAGAACCATTTGTTTTGAAGTTACAGGGACCCTTTCAGAGGAGTTGGCGGAGCCTGTGGATCTCTCTTTTAAGTGTCTCTCTCTTAATACAAAGAAGAATAATGCAGATAGCTCCTTCAGTGTCAAGCAAAAGAAACTCAAGCCATCTCAAAGCACGTTGATTTGGACTGGAAAGGCGGACGCAGACCCATGCTAACTGAGAACATTTGACCCAAAGGGAAATATTTTCACACCTTTTTTGATGGCTTCCCATAAAAAGTGGTAAACCTTTCACAATCTCTTTGAGGATGAACCGTAACGATTTTGGTTATCTTATGACTTTTCATTTAGCGCCACCAGTGGGTCAAATTTGTCCGACGCTGCAACGCAGTCCAACATTTCCGTTCACACTGCACTTTCTCGAACTACAGTTGATAGAGTATCTTTCATGGTCAGTCTTAACCACGATTAATACAATCTCATGGATTTTCTTGGTTTCTGATAAGCCATCACATCCGCAGTAGTAAAATATAGTGAAGCACAGTAATATTAGTAGTAGGGTAGTGCATAAATGTTGGTAATTAACAAATTGTTATGGTTTTGGTTCTTTAGTGTATATTTTGGGGTTTTGGGAGTGTGTTTGTTTTATTCTGTCTGCCCCTAGTCTGCTTTAGTTCTCTGAGTGGCTTCTGTTAGTTCTTGTCTTATCTTGAAATTATCTGTTTAGTCATTGTTTTGGAGTTATTCTGGTTCTTCCTGTTTTATTTTGGTAAGGTGGCTGTTTCCCTCTTGTGTCGGTCTATTTTACTTCCTGCCCCTGATTCCCTGAGTGTGTTCACCTGTGTCCCGTTGTCTCCCCTTCCCTATGAGTATGTAGTCTGTGTGTTCTCCCTGTGTCCTTGTCAGATCGTCTTTGCACTTTCCCTTGGTGCCTTTGATGAGTTGGTTCAGTTCTGGTGGATTTTTGGATTTTGCCTGCCTTTTTAGCCAGGAAATTATTAACAAATACTCTACGCCTTGACGTCACCTGTCTGCATCGGGGTCCTTTTTTCACTCCCTTCTCGCTACCAACCACCTCTCCACGCAACACAAACATTAGGCCCCAAGTGCATCTAAAATGTAAATCAATGATATATCAATTGCAGCATGAGTATTTTATCTGATTGGTGTTTAGGAGCCCAGATAGCATCTGCACACTTGTTCATCAGTCCACATAAATGAATGATCAATTACAAAATACTGTAGGTAGCTTATTGTGTTCTTATAGAATGTATCTTGTATAAAAAAGGACAGTCTGCGTTAAAGGTGAACCAAGAAATAAGAAAAAAAGAATTTGATTAAATAACTCTCGCCCAAGGTCTGCTTACTAGTTGTTTTTTTCCCAGAGCATTCAGTTGCATCTCATTGGCTGTATTCGGAACCGCCTACAGACGAACGCAGTGTCCTGCTTTCCATAGAAGTACAGAGTATCAAAATGTTCAATCGGTTGATTTTGCAGTATGCTAGGCCGGGCTTAGCCGGTTTCCGATTTTGGAAAGCGGGAGTAAACAATGGCAGGAATATAAGTGTAACTTCTAAAACATTTTTGTAATTTAATCGTGTGAAAGAACAATTCACAACAATTGTGACTCGCCTACAGCCAGTCTGTAACGAACACATCGCTGCGATTGTCCTACTAACGTTACCCATAGCAAAGCCCTAACGTTTAAGTTGAGCCTGCTCAGCTAACGTTTGATATCACGAAGACAGCAGCGTCAACCGTAGCGAGCTGTGAATCAGAAAACAACAAGATGGACATGCGTAACTTAATTCTAACGTTAAGTTATATTTTCTTTGTCCGGGACAGAGCGGTTCCTTTCCTCCTTGTCCTCCGCTGACGCGGGGGTGGCCGGTTGTTGAGTCTGCCTGATTAAATAAAGATTAAGTAAAACAAATAAATAACCGTTGTTGTGACAGTTTGCACAACAAGCACTTTGCATTGTGGGACACGAGGTATGGTCTGCATGTATACTGGAGATTTTTTCCGAATCAATACGACATATGGGTGTTTTTAACATACTGTAGATCTTGCATTTGTTTCCATGCTACATGCTACATGCTACATTCTGGCAAAATCAGGAAATACTGCTAGTTTAGTAGGCGGTGTACAGCCATGGTTTTCATCAAAGGATGGAGTTTGTTCAGTTTTCATGGAAATTGCTCAGAATGATATTGAAACAAGAAAATGCCATGTTGCATGCGCCGCACTATTTAAATATCCAACTACCTATCTGCCGGCTTCCTCCCACCGTCCAAAGACATGCATGTGTAGGTTAATTGATAATTGTAAAATTGCCCCTAGAGGATGAATGTGAGTGTGAATGGTTGTCTGTCTATGTGTCGGCCCTGCGACGAGTTGGCCACTGTCCAGGGTGTACCCCGCCTAAGGCCCGAAGCCACTGGGATAGGCTCCAGTCACCCGCGACCCCCAACGTGGACAAGCGGTAGAAAATGACTGACAGACTGACTATCTATCTGTCTGTTTAGGCATTTAAGTTAATTTCAACCAGTCTTCTTGATATACTGTCCAGCTCAGGATGCCATGCTGAGTTCCAAAAGGTTGCGTATTGTGTCTGCGGTACGTTACACATTAATCGTGCCCTCTTAAGAACACACTGCTCTTCTTGGTGAAGATTATATTCGTCTTTGTTCGTTTCCCAGTAGACGTCTCCTCCTGAGATGAAATGGAAGTTACGTCCTTGCTCGCGGTGGACGTGTTTTGCGGTGCGATGTGTTTATGGACGTAAACATCCAGAGGCAGACGCGTTTTGCATTAAGCAGCTGCAGGGTTGAGTGTGTCAGGAGGTCAGGCGATGGTGGTTTTAATAATCTTTCAGATCTTTAAAAAGGCAGAAAACGTTGCAGGTGTTCGGGAGCAGCAGCCCGAGGGGCCGAGTGAAATCATTCCACACACTGAATTTTTGATCTTTACTCAAATTACTCAAGCAGGAAGAACACAAACGTATTGACATTTGCTTGATCCACTTATTGATCATATGATCACATATGCAGGTGGAGCACTTTGCCACCTTTCCCCTGCAGGGTCTCCAACTTTAGCTCAACCAGAACAGGTCTGCGTTAGTTTGACCTGAATGTGACTTCACAGGTTTGTCTTTGTTTTCCCTAAAAGTGGAGCTTTAATCTAGGGCCATGTTCACTTTAATGCGGATAAATCTTTCCATGTTTTATGACACATCGGATTCTGTTCACAGTCCTGTTTTCAAAAACTTTAGTAATTCCAAAATACTCATGTTTTTTGTGACCTTCAGACCTTTCCTCTAGTGGCTCCATCAGGGCAAAATGTCCACTTCTGCATATGAAATTTCAAAACCTAAAGTTTGTGCAGAGGTTTACTGATCACGCCCTGGATGAACCCATTTCATTGTAAAGGGCAAATCTGGTCTCTTACATATGGGTCTTAGTTAATAATGACATTTTACTCATCAGTGTGATTGCTGGGAACTGGGAATGGCACCACATTGAAAAGAAGTGGGGCAAGTAACACAAGTCATATAACCACTTGACCTTTTTTTTTAACCACCATCCTAAGGACAAAGATCTTTAGCGCCACCACTGGTCAGGCTTTAAGACCCAATTTCCACCTGGTAATTACATGCAATCTGTAACTGGATACGTTATCTGGAAAATGGTAAATGGACTGTACTTGTTTAGCACCTTTCTAGTTTTCTGACCACGCAAAGTCCTTCGCACTACATGTCATTCACCCCATTCAGACACATTCATACACCGATGGCAGGTGCCAACTGCTCATCAGAACAACGGAACTAATCATTCACACACACTCACACAGAGATTGCGCCTGAGAGTGCCCCAAGGCGAAGCCTTCGGGAGCAATTTGGGGTTGAGTATCTAGCCCAAGGACATTTTGACATGTGGCTGCCCCCCCCCTTCATAATGACACCTGATCGTCGGTCTATACATCTGATCATTGTTATAATAAGTGTTCTCATTACATCAATTTTGCCCTCATTGTGATCAGAGATGTTGGCTCAACTAACCCCCTCGGTCATGTGACCCCTGAGCTACTTTTTTTTTTTTTTTGCCTTTATTGAACCTTTGTGATGGGCACCTTCAGATTGCTGGAATATTTTCAGTTAGGTGACCTTTCAACACGTTTGGTGGCTGTTTTCTTAACAATGTGGCCAAACTGTACCGATGCAATTTACCACCTTCATGAAATCCAATCACAGTGTGAGCCAGGACGCCTCCAAATGTGGTCCCTCAAATCCACTTGCATTTTTCTTTACCCGGCTAAGACATTCAGATATAGATCACATGTGTAAATGGGGTCTAATAATAGCTAACTCCTCAGCTTGCTATTTTATCTGTCTAACACATTTATATTGTGACTGTAATGAACACTGCAGCCTCTAAGGGCTAACAGGACTTTTGAATGATAATTTTGATTCTGTAATTGGTCGTATTGTTGTTTTTTTCTCTCTGCTTCTTTAGGTTTTTCTCGATTTTCCTGTTGTTTCCTCGAGTCTTTCTTGTTTGGCATCTCGTATTGCTCCACGCTGAAATATCGAAAGGACTGACAGCTGGAATTTCCCGCAGCTCTTAAATGGACTGTTTGTCATTTATGCCTGAAAGGGGCTGCAGAGATTGTGGTTTGTAATGTGTTTGTGTGTGCAGCAAGCATATATAGACATTTGAGAAACACCAACTTTTTTGTTCCTAATAAACATTAAACATTTTCTTTGGGGGGGGCTGGATTTAGAACCATTGCCAATAAAACCTGGGAAACTTTTCTTTCCATGTTTATCTTCGGTGTGTTGGAGTGCAGTAATCCCATCAGGTTTGCTTCCCGCCAGCTCACCATGACCCTGCAGGAGGGAGTGACTTTTTCGGCCCATGCTCTGACCGCGGGGGTGCCCCAACAAGTGAGAATAAAGAAACTGAAAGGCAAAGGAAGTGTGAAACATGCCTCGTGTCTCACTTGTTTTAACCTTAACCGCTGGAGTCCTCTGTCAGGCGGCGGGTACATGCAGTCACAGTGTATTGAGCTCGGCCTGAAGTGAACAGCCGTCGAATAATAAAGCCTCAGTGAGGGTCAATGAGAATCATCGGACAATCGGGGAGCGACGCCGCCTCGTTCTGCCAAAGGTTCACTGTGTGTTCGCTGTGGCAGCTCCTAAAGGGCAAGAGGCTCGCTTTATTACAACAGCTACAGAATGTCTGTATGTGTGTGTTTCTCTGGGGTGTTCATTATGGTGTGTACGCAGCAAGGAGAGACAGAAGATAACATAAGCCACATTTCCACCACAGGAACCTTCCCCAGGGACTAGGAACTGTTGGAGGAACTCAGTGTGTTTCCACTGGTGATGTGTTGGTCGTGAACGAATCGGCCCGTCTGAGAGCTGACCCCCCCCCTCCCCCCAGAATAGAAGTATTTTATATCATACGCCTATATCATACAAATGAAATTAACATACTGTATGGTGTTGTGTGATTGTTTATTAACCAAACTATTCTCATTAGTAGGATGGTTATTTTTGACATCCACTTTTTAACCATCAATATGACAGAATATTTCGATGTATTGCAGCTGAAGAATCTTGCAGATTTATTTCTTGCAACAAAAAAGAAAGTAGCTTAGGCAGTGACCAGCAGGAGTGTTACTGAATGAAGAGCCGCCTGGGAGGCAAAAGAGCCGGCTCTCGGAAAGGAACCGGCTCCCTTCGAAGAGCCGTAACAGTTTCCACCGCGTTTCCTAAATTAAATGAAGTTCTGGGGACATTATTTTACCCCCCGAAAAGTCCCTGCTCGGGGAGGGGTTGTACTTTCCAAAAGTAAAGTTCGGGGGTGCGGCTTGCAGAACGTTTCTGATTGGTTGAGTACTCGGTACGCAGTACTGCAGCCTTGAACCTCCTCCATGCTAACTGTTGTTGCCGAGTCGCACAAATGATGATGCCTGTCCGTCGCTTTGCGTGGCGTCATCGTTGTTGTATAGTCACGCGCAAAAATGATGCCTTTAAAAACAGCAGTGGACTGATTTGCCTGATCTCCTTTAGAACGCGGTGGAAGCGCAGACAACATCGGGCTGAAGGAAGCTTTTAGTTCCTCGAAAAGTAGTTCCCTGGGCCTAAAGGTTTCGGGTACTTTGGGTGGAAATTCAACTATTCTGACAGACTAAAATACTCAATCTGATTCTGTTCAAACAGACAGGATCAACATAAACAGCTTCGAATACACTTTGAATGGTTTTACTGTCAATGAGCAACAATCTGATCACTGTGTAACTTCAGCTCCAGCATGACCCACCTCACCACAGTGGGTTAATGGCACAGATGTCTGTGTTCCCACAGTTGCCATGGCAATACTAATGTTCATATATGTGTTGCCCGGTAATGCTAGTTTCCGAGCTGGCAAATATATCACATTTGCTTATATAAATAATTTGTTTAATGTCGAAATAAACTGTAATTTTCTGAAGGACTCCAGATGACTCCAGTCCTGATTTATCCTTGTAGCAGCAGCGGACACGCAGTCATCGAGTTTTCTGTGGATCTGACTCAGAATATCTTTTATTGATATTCCTCAGAAAAACACAGTGGACTTTGTAGTTCAAACAGCTCGTTCATTCTGCACTTTTAATTATTTATAGTTCATGTTTCATAGCATGTGGATATACGTTTTCTGTTTTTTTCTTTAAACACATCCTGATATAGTTGACCTATATCCGTCCATTTTCCGCCGCTTCTCTGCATTGGGGTTGCAGCAGCATCAGGCAAATGCCGCGTTAACATAGTGGAAAAATGAGGCTCTTGCGCTCTGCACGCCTCTTTGCTCAGAGCAGGATTCTCCCCATTCTGGGAGTCCGTGGGAGCTCACATGTTGGCAAATAGCAATTTGCAAATACTTAGTTTCTGGCAAGTTGCAAGTTTTTGCTAACAGTACTTTGATCACTACAAGCTTAAATAGTATTTCTGTGTACCTTTATACTTTGAGAGTGAGTTAAATGCTTTTAATGCCGAGCTGCAGCAGTGGGAAATGTTCAGTTTGCATTAGCAGTAACTTAAGCTCCATCCATCCAACCATCCATCCATCCATCCATCTTCTTCCTCTTACCCGGGGCCGGGTCGCGGGGGCAGCAGTCTGAGCAGAGACGCCCAGACTTCCCTCTCCCCAGACTCTTCCTCCTGCTCTTCCGGGGGAATACCGAGGCGTTCCCAGGCCGGCAGCGAGACACAGTCCCTCCAGCGTGTCCTAGGTCTTCCCCGGGGCCTCCTCCCGGTCGGACGTGCCCGGAACACCTCCCCAGGGAGGCGTCCAGGAGGCGTCCGGGACAGATGCCCGAGCCACCTCAGCTGACTCCTCTCGATGTGGAGGAGCAGCGGCTCTACTCTGAGCTCCTCCCGAGTGACCGAGCTCCTCACCCTATCACCCTATCTTCGCCTTGCAGCTCAGCTCCTTCTTCACCACGACAGATCGGTATATCGACCGCATCACTCCGCAAGATACACCGATCCGCCGGTCGATCTCCCGCTCCATCCTTCCATCCTTCCCTCACTCGTGAACAAGACCCCGAGATACTTAACACTCATTCATTTAAATGAAACTCTTCGAGATTATTAGTTTAATCACTGTAGCCTTCACTCGCTGTGGTTTTAAAGGTCAGCGCAGCCTGGGTTTAAAGTTTAACAAACCTAAACCTTTGGCGTGTGGAGTGTGGCTCTGTGCGGCAGACATCAGCACAAGAGCATCCGTAGTAATATGAACACAGCTTAAGCATGCCCTTCTCACCTATTTTATTTTGTTTTGCTCCCCATTGACTCCTAGATTCCAGTCAATGTTCCTCCCCGTGTTGTCCTAAAGATTGAAAATATAATGGTGGAACCTAGTTTAGTCTTTAATTGGTCTGTGTAATGACTGGTGGAAAGACGTGGACCCTGATGTAAACGTGTTAGATCCTGTGTGACATGCGAATGAAGCTCACTACGAGCAGAAAGCAAAGAAAATGTCTTTAAAGGGTTATCAATGTCCGCTGCCCTAACAGTTGACCTCTGCTGCTGATGTGTTCGTTGTCATCAGTTATATCCCTCGTGTAATGACCTGACTGCATGTAGTTATGAATCGCCCAGAGCGTTGATCACGATCTGCAGGTCAGCAGAGAGCTGCAGAACTGCAGAATCACCCTTTGTGTTGCCTGTCAACCCCCCACCCCCCCACCGCCGCTGGGACCGAATCACAGCATCACAAGCGGCAGCGCTGTTGTTGAGGTCACCATCAGCAAGTTTACATTCTGCTTACATCAGATTAACAGGAATACTCAGTAAACTTCACCCTTTTTGTCGACTGCAGGCAGCAGCAGCAGCAGCAGCAGGCTGTGAGCCATCTGCGGATCCCGACTGCACTCCAGCTGGATCTCTGGGTCTGTTCGTTTAACGGACAGCCAATACAGACTGCTCCCCAGAAAAAAATAATGTTGGTGACCTCCTGACTTTTACTCTGCTGTCACCATTAGGACCAAATTTCCACAAGAAATATCAAAATGTAAAGGTCAGTTCTTTCCGGGCACACTCTAGCTTCACAGAGGATGAAAACATTGTGTTTTGTTGACCAGTGGTTAAATAATCAGCATGTTGTTAGTTTTGTCCAACTGTTTAATATTGTTGCGTGTAATCATGGCTAGTGTTGGCGTCTGACACTACAACATATGGAGACTTTTATCAACAATATTGGATTCACACTCTGAACGGAGTGGCGCTCTTTGGCCTGAATGAAAAACTGAATTTGTCACGCTTCCCTTTAATTTGCCGTACTCGATGGATGCAGCTGTACTTTCTGTCTTTTCATCTCCGTAACTTTAGGATGTGTCTGTGTTCTTTTGTCTCTGATGTGGCGTTAATGCACGGGGTGTGGCCCTTGGACACTGACTAAAGCAACTCCCACCTTGGGATTCATTATATATAGATTTGAAATCCTGTTCAACCAATTATCCAATGACAATTTTACACCTGTTCCTGGTTGACTATATATGTTTGCCTCCTGTCTTTGCCCATTTAGACTCTGATTTGCTGCCTTTAATTGTGCAAACAGACTACATTTTCAACACTACTGTGTCTGTGTCAACCGTCAGTGTGCTCCAGTCTGTTTTCCCCCTTGGAACGAGAAAAAACAGCTTGTTTTGCTGCTCGTGACCGCTGCCTATCTTGTCCAGGACAGTTATGAAAAATATATTTATTTTATTTTATTTCAGCAAGGGCTTCCTGTTTCAATGAAGGTCAAATGAAAATGAAATTAAAGCAGATGTGTATTATTACACGGGGAACTAGCCAAAAAGCCGAAACCATTTTCTATTTCACTGTCAGTTTAATCCCTGTTGCTCATTATGAGTAGATATTATGTGCAGTCTTCTGTGCAAACTGTCTTTTTTCCCTCAATTTATTCACACCCAGCCACATTTCGGAGCTTTGTTATTATTTTTGGAAGTTAATAACCGGTGTCAACTTATTTTACGACGCGTTGCTCCGTTTTGAGTTCCAATTAGCACTGTACCTGACGGTGTTTGAGTTAATGACACTTTGTTCATTAAGAGCGGTTAATGGTGCTTATCAGGTATTAAATATCCTGTAAACCGGGCCGCCTGTGCAGCAGCTGACAGCAGAGAAGAAGAAGAAGAAGAAGAGAATCGGATCATCATCGACTAGACGCCAGAACAGAACACCAACCTCGGAAATTAGCTCACGACCTTTAAAAGTATGCTAAATTAGCAAAGCTGTCCAGTTCATAAAGCCTTGAGGTGAGCATGGTAAGATGTACTGTCCTGCCATTAGGGGAGTGGGTGGGGGGGTGGGTATGTGTGTGTGTGTGGGGGGGGGGAGCTTTATTTAGCAGGTGCAGTTTATTACCCGTCATCAAATCCCCCTCCGAACGGGAACAGCTGACATTGCGGAAATTCGAGGAGACCCAAATAAGCTCAATCAACAGAACTGATAATATTTTATATCCCAGTGTGTGTGTGTGTGTGTTTTCTCCTCCACTTCCCAGACAGGAGCACATTTTTCAGCCCCTTCACTCATCACCCACGACGACCTCTGCAGGGTCACCCGGGTCTCCGCTGAGAGGAGACGGCCCGGTGCCTTTGGAAAACCAGGGCGCCTCTTCTGCCGCTATGTCCGACCAACCAGGCGGCGCTGGGGCCCGAGTGCACTCTCTGGGATTCCCGTCATCCGCTGCTGGGGTAGAGGAAAAGGGGGAGCGTTCCCCTTTTCTGTCCTTCCTGCCACTGGTTTCCTTTCCTCCCTCGCTACCACTCATCTCCTACCAGAGAGCAGACGTGAGCAAAGAAGGGACGGAAGGAATGTGAAATTTAACAACGAGAGACCAGAGAAATACGTTAAGGAAGGAAAGGAGGGAAAAGCGAGGGAAGGAGGGAAGGAGGCAGGGAAGGAGAGGAGGAGGTGGCCAAGGACAAAAGGAACCAGGGAATGAAACAATGAAGAAAAGGGGTTAGGCAGGGAAAGGAGGAGGTACAGAAGGAAAGGTGAAGGTATAGGGAAGGAAAGAGGCAGGCAGGAAAGGAAAAGAAGGATGGAGTGAAGGAAAGGTGGCAGTAGAGAAGGAAAGGGAAAAGGAAAGGAGTGAGTACAGAAAACGGCAAGAGGGGCAGGAAGGGGAAAGGTAGGCAGTAGAGATGTAAAAGACAAAGCGTAGAAAGTGGGAAAGGAGAGCGAACTAAAAGTGGAGTGAGAGGAAGGAAGTGTAGAGCCAGAGATGAACAGGAGAAGGTAGGAAAGGACAGGATGATGGAAAGGAGGTAGGGAAAAAGAGAGGAGAAGTAAAAGAGGAAGGAAGGAAAGATGGAGAAAAGGAACGGAGGTGACAGTGATGCAATGGAGGCCTTAGTGAAGAAAATGAGGAGGAAGTGATGGGAAAAAGGAAACAGAAAAGCAAATGACTAGGAAGAAAAGGAAAGTAGGACGTAAAGAAGGAAATTAGACATTAGGGAAGGAAAGCTAAAGAGAGAGAAGTAAAGGGGAAGCTAGGGAATTAAAAGAAGAAGCAAGAATTGAAGAGGGTGTAGGGAAGGAAAGAAGGAAAGGGCCAAACAAAGGAGGAAAAGAAAGGACTGGAATGAAAGGTGGAGAGAGAGGAGAAATGAGGAGCCAGGGAAGAAAAGGAGGTGGTAGAAAAGGAAATGAGGAAGTAGGTATGGAATGGATGAGGCAGTGAAGGAAAGGTGGCAGTATAGGGAAGGAGAAGACCAGCTAAAGAAGGAAGGGAGCGCGAACTGGGCGGAGACAAAGAAGGAAGTGAGGAGATAGTGGAGGAAAAGAGGAAGCAGTGGGACAAAAAGAATTGGTATTGGTAGGAAATAATAAATGAAGTCGAGGAGGCAAAGGAAGAAAAGGGGTGGAGACGTTGGAGCAGAAAAGGGAAGAGATGAAGGATGCAGGGAAGGAAAGACAACGAAAGGAATGAAATGCTGAGGCAGGAAAGATGAGGGGAAGGAACAGCAACCAGATGTTCCTGGTATGAACGGATGCAATGACTTCCTGTCTTTTGCGGCCGCCTAGCGTCTTCGCCACAGTCGCACCGCCGGAAACAGGCAGCGTCAGTCTGCGAGGGAAGAGCACGGGATTCGTTCACGTTCCCACACATCAGTGCGGCGGCGCAGGTTGGCTAAAAAACCTGGAAAATCTAAACTACCATCGACTGGGTAATAGTTTCACTGTTCGCCTTGGTTTTCTCTCCCAGATTTCGGGATCCCACCTGTTCCAACTGCTCGCGTCACTGTGTTCCCAGATTTGAACAATTAATTAGATGAGTTCAGTATTGTCGCACCTGACTGGAACTGAAAAGGAATTTTGTTTAAAAAAAAGAAATGAAATAAGAACTATATAAAATTATCATTGTTTCTCTCAGGAAACAGTTACATGCAACAAAAGAAACACCCTGGGAATAAGTCATGTGTGAGATTTAATCGCATGGTTGGCCCAGTTGTCATGGAGATCCATCTGTTCACACAGTAAGCAGTTAATTTTGCACTTGCGTGAATAACCAAAGATAAATGAGGCTGCAGGTCAAAAAGTGGTGCTAATTGTGAAAAGCCCACAGAGGAATACCACCAACTCCGCAGCACTACGGAGCGCTTTAGCCTCTTTCAGCTCCCAGTTTTGGTTCATTTTATTTTATTTTGGTAACCCGTTTAGCAGGCATATTTTTGCATGTCTCAGCCTCAGCGTTCCTGCATCTGAAGGCAGCTGTTTTGTAATCAAACACTACCTGCTCAGCAGCAAACCTGCAGACAGACACAGTTACAGACCAGCTGGTGAAGAAGGTGGAGCATTTAGCCGCCAACAGATATTGTTTGTCAAGGCTTGGTGGAGACCAAACCAGAGCTAAAAGGAGCGTGATTGTTGGACTTACGTTCATCAGGTGGACACAAACACCACTCCAACGGGACGATCATGTTGCTCTGCGTCTGCTGGACGTAGCAATTGTTTGCTCACATTGCTGTAGTTGTGGTGGCCCAAGAACCATATTTTGAAGATTCTCCACCCTAACACGTTAGATATTTTCCACCTCTGAAGCGAAAATGTAATCTGTGAAGTTGTCATCAATAAATCAGAAACCTTTGGAGTTGTTGGATATTGGTCCTGGGCCCACAGTATTCCTGGCTTTTTATCCAGGGCGTGCAGTCATCTGACTTTTAGGAAGACGAATGAAGGGAAGATTTCCCAAAACGTTTTGTTTCAACAGTCCTGGCTTCCTCTTCTTGGAACCCATGTGACAGCGAGCAGATTTCCTTCCTCTGCTGAAGCTGCAGTCGTGGTCGATGCCCACATCAGTTCAGCACTGTGAGTTTCATTTGCGCTCATCAGCAACGGCTCATTAAAAAGTTCAGATCGGGCCGTTGACTCTCTAATAGGCCCCCTGCAGCTCCTTAAACGCAGCTTTTGCAAACAACAGACAGTCCTGTTGTCAGTTTTCCATTCATCTTCCTCTGAACCAAATCCTTCCTTCAGCGCTCACCTTGGAGAATTCCCAAAACATCGTCTGCTTTTGTTCGTCGGATCACCGAGCTTGCTTTTCTATTTGCTTCCCTTTCTTTCTTTTTCTTTTTTTTTTTTTTTTGAAATCTTCTATGATTGAATTGTGTTTTGCAAAGCACTAGAGGCAAAGGAATTTTCGTTCGTATCCGTACATGAGAGCGCACAAAAGCAGCCATTGTTGGTAGTCTAATGGGAATGTTAAGTACAAGCAGGCAGAGCCGTCTTTTATGTTGGGTATTTACAACTCTGTCACAACCAGCAGGAATTTGGAGGCTGAGGGGAAAAAGCATCTCTTTTTGTTTTGATCCCTGCACCAGCTTTCATCTCTGTCAGTGCTCTTAAGCGAACGGCCCGCTGTTTGTGGAGGGAGAAATGAAATCAAAGCCAATGATTAGAATGGAGTATTTGCGAAGGTTTAGGCCGGAAGACAAAACAAAGAAGCAACATTAACAGAAGAAAAAATTGAAAAACAGTGGAGAAAGTTAAATTTACCATCTCCCTAACGTTGTTGGCTCTGTGTTCGCTGCAGGAGCTGTGGCCTCCAGCAGCTCTTTCTCATCACCATGCAGAATAATCCTCTCTTTGTTCAGAGAAACAGAATTGTTGCTTCAAAAAACACACCTTCGTCTTACATTATTTCGCTCTTTCAGCATCTATGAGAGGCCTTGAGCGGTGGCGTTGTTCTCCGTGTTTCTTCACAGCCATCGCCTGCAGCAGGAATTAGGCTTTTGTTTTCCCAATTTTTTCGACCTACACACCTCAGGGCCTCGCGCCTCTTTGCCTCGAGCTTTTGGGGGCTTTCTTACAATAAGATACAGTAGCTTACCGTAGTAGGTCAAGTCCGACTCAGCATGTGGGCCGTGTGTGCGTGTCGCCCAGTTCCTCCAGATAAGGTGGAATTACATGGCTAAGTTATTCAGCCGCAGCGTGAAGGGGGAAGAACCTGAGGGGAGTTTTAACTGAATGTCAATGGGGAGCACCGAGCTTTAATGGAGGCCACTGCGGGTCGACGGGGAGGAAACCAAGTGGAAGGTCAAATATTTTCCGAGTCAAGTCGAGCCGTGTGTGTGAGGTTAACTTACTGAGGAAAAAAGGCTAAAAAGAAGAAGGAGAAGAAGAGGGGATGCATGGTTCCCCCCGCCGACGAGCGCCGCTCTGCCCCCCTTGATGCTAATCCTCTGAAAGCTGTTTTCTAGCGAGGATTAGTGCCAGCGAGAACAAGGCTTAGAGCTCTCCGCCGAGTTGAGATGAGAAATCGAATACAGGTGCTTGTCGGGGGTTGAGCCCGATGACTTTTCTGTGTGCAATATCATACAGGGAGGATAGCTCTCACTGCACCAGCTGGTATTACATCCTTCAGGGTGATATTGTTGGAATTCAGGCCAATGCTGACTCGTGCAGAACAGAGAAAAGAATCCTCTGAAGCCCAGCGGATCCTCTAACCCAGGAATCACAAGTTCCCCTCCTCGCACAGTCGGGTTATTCTGTTTTCAGGGCTGCAGCCAGGGATTATTGTCATTGCAGACTAATTTACTGAAGAGTTTTTCAATTAATCAGTGAGTCATTTGCACTATTGAATTACAAATATAAATGCCCGCCCGAGTGTCCATAACACTTATTCAGTGTGACCAACAGTCCAGGAAAAATAACAAACCCAAATCAATTTACAGTTTAAACAGAAATGTTCACACTGGGGTAGCTGGAACCAAATTGTGTTTGATATGTTAGTTGCTATGTTAAATGAGAGCCTGATTATCCAAATAGGTCGTCACCTGTTTTTCTGCTAATCAAGTAATAACTGACTTGATTAGGCTGTGGTTTTCTAACCGTGTCAGGCTTCAAATCCAGAACCAGACGGCGAGGGGGCTTTATGTAATATTGGTCCTGCTTTCTGATGACCCAACGTGAAATAGACGTTTTTCGCTTCTCTAAGGCTTCTAATTACTGTGTGCACATCCGTCTGCGTGGTTGTGGAGTTTGTTGACGTTTGTTGGTTGGCTGGTGTGTTTCTTCTTGTGTTTTCTTCTCTCGTGTTTGGTTGCAAGCCTAATTCCAGGCCTCGTAATTACTGCCCAGAACCCAAGCAGATTTTCCGAAGCTTTCCCAGTTAGAAAACAACTGAACCAATCGGCCAACGAGGCGGTGTGTCATCTTCTTGTGCCAGAGCCCGAAAAGTAGCGATAGAAAGAATGTCCACAAAGTGAGGTTAAGATCGACGCATCTGAACCGCTTGACTTGTGCCGGGTTCAGACTACATGCTAATTTGGTCACCGTGTCCGACTATAGATTATAGTCTTAAACTCCTGCCGTCACTTGCCCGAGCGTGTGACACTGGCTGTCTTGAGTACGGGAAAGCCTAAAAAAAAAAGGAAGCTAAAAAGACGGTGACCTCTCCTCAGTCTCACAGTTCCACCTCTGAGCACCAACACCGTCGTTCCTCTTTCGCTTCGCCATGTTTGCAGTTGAAGTTCGGAACGCGCCTGTTGGCGTCCTCTGTGATACCCAACACAATCGGTTACCCATTTTCCACGTGGCATTTCTAAAATAAAACCACTTAAACTGACTGACTGTATTTTCTGCGATCGACATGACAATTGTCAACTCCTCCCAGCAACCGCTATCACGGCTTCTGTGTCGACTGAAAAATGTCCGGATGGATACGGCGCTCACAGCTGGATAAAAAACAAAAACTGAGCACCCAAACAGAAAACCACCAACATGAACACAATGTCAAACTGAATAATAAAGTGAGGGAGACATGGCAGTCACTTTTCAGGCTATGCTTTTGCTATCGTATTGCATTCTCTTGGATTTTATTCATTAGATTCTTCTGATGATGTTACTGTATGTGCTTTTTATGCAAGTTAAACCTAAAAGAAAAATTGCATATAAGATAAGATAAGATTTTCAAGACATGTCCAAGACCCACAGAAGACAGTCTATATAGTCGAGCATCAAAGTAAAAGTTCTCTGACTGAATATGGCTTCCTCTAAATTATCGACGCGAAGCCGATTCTCACTACTGCTACGTTTAAACTGAAGCAACGTGTTTTATTTCAGCAGGTTTTCTTAAATGTAAAACTCCAAAGTATCCTCTAACTCCAGCTAAATAGAATGGAATTAAAAATACAGTATGTCCCTCTGAAGTATAGTGGAGGAAAAGTAGAACGTCTTCAAAATGGAAGAACTGTAGTAAAGTAGCAGAACCGCTATTCCCTAATTACACTAAGTATCGGATTTTGGTGAAAGTACTCAGTTATTTGCACGTTTCAGCTCTTGGTGAAGCAGCAGCAGCTAATGAGCTGCCTTCCCTGTGACGTTAAACCTGATGCAGCAGAGCAAACACGCAGCATGTTGTACATTATATAAAAAGAAACGTGCTCTCAGCTTGTCCTTGTTCTTGGGAGAGGTTTTCTTTTTTTTCTTTCTGTCAGGTGCTGGCGTTTATCTTCTTCAGGCAGCCAGCTGGTGCGGTGTACGTGTGCTCGTGTGTTCGTGTGTGCGCGTTGCGTCCCCCCCCGGGGGGGGGGGCGGCGGCTCGGCACTTGTAATGCATGGGTGTGCTCACCTGTTCGACCCGAGAGACGCATCGCCTCCATCGCCGCGGCCGCAAGACGGATGAGGAGGCGAAACAGCAACATCGGCGCTCCTGGAGGTGACCCAGCTCCGCTCGGCGCCGCAGCCCCGACCGCGCAGCGGCATGGAGGGACGGCAACAGTAAGGGCAATGGTTCAAGGTGCCTTTGAGCAAGGCACTGAAGTCACATCGTCTGCCAGTGGACAACAGCGGACTGTGACCCACTTCCATACCTGATACCAAAAGCTGTAAAGTATGAGAGTATATAATGAGAGTGACAGTGCACCAATTAGCCAACTTGTATGAGGGAAATTAATTTGCTTAAGTCGTACCTGATTTACATGCTGCGACTTCTGGGCACGACTGAAAACTTTACTATTATTGAGAAAATACTTTTTTCGTAACTTTTCTTAGCCAGTGTTTTTGTTTCCTCAGGTGTCTGTGGAGCGGCCTGGCTCCATTTGGAGCCAAACAGAGTCCCTTCTCCGAGACAACGAGACAACAATGTCCATCAACACCACACTCACACACAGGTGTGAACATCCTGTACAGTCAAATCACAGTAAGAAATATGTGCAACTGGGCCACAGGCCGTGCTTTAAAGGCCCTTAAAAAGGCCTTTAAAGCAGCCTCAGTGTCTTGAGTCTTCTGTTCTTTAATATCTATCAAAAGAAGATGATTCCACTTGTTCACACTTAGAGAAAACTAAACTAGCTAAACTGTTTCTGCAGGACCGGAGCCAGGATTTTAGAAATACTGAGGCCATCAGTCCCCCACACTCTTAATTTATTTATAGGAATATTTGACAAGCCAGGAACAAATAAATAAATCCTGTGAAACACCATGACCTTATTTAACATTTGACTAAGTTCTATATTCTCTACATTTTACTTCCCCTCGTGACACTGTTTAAAAGTCTTGTCTCGCGCTGCCAGGAATAAAACTCCGGTGAAGAAATAATGAATCCAATTGTTTCGATGTGTTTGCAGCAGCATGTTGACTTCACCACTGTCCACTGTCCAAGACGTGGAGCCCACAGGTCAGTGTCTTTGATGACGTTTCGCATGACACTTGAGTATTAATAAAAACAATAAAAGCTGCAGGCTGCTCGGTGGAGGTTTCCTGCTGTGGTGGTTGCTGACGTTTCCTTCCCTTCAGTTTTCCATCGGCGCTGCAGAGCACAACGAAGCCAAAGGCCACAACCCATCAGCCCCCTCATCAATACCTGATAACCTTTCTATGAGAAAACGCACCACACCTCCATCTGTACAAATAAACAACATGCCCGATCAATAGCACCGTGTTCGATGAAAGTAAAAGTGCAACAAGACATTACGGACTCCCGCTGTTTCCCAACTTTGCAATTAGCTGAGGCCTGGTGGCCACGCCCCCCGCTGCGGCATGCCAATCACAGCCCCCCCCCCCCATCCCCACAGTCAGCCAGCAGCGTCAGCCTCGCGGTGTCCTGCCTTCACCTGCTTGAGGACGAGCTCACCACTCATTACCGCGCTGTGGGCGGCGCTCCTCGTTAGTGTCCTTATTAACGAGCAGCAGGGCGGCTAAACAGCTCAGTGGCTGTTAAGTGGCTTCCCAGCTCCATCCACCCTGCTTGGTTCCTAACATCGGCTGCTATCGGTATTGGTGGGTTTCGTGACCTGCTGTTTGCGTCTGTGTGCTCAACGCCACGACACGGCTGACAGCTGAAAGAATCTCTGCTGCTGATGAGTCACCCATCCAAGTTGAGCGTCAAATGTCTGAGCGAATGATCCCAGTCTAAGGTTACCCTGTAAAGTTACTCATGTTTGTCTTATAGGAGGGAAAGAACAAGATGAAGAGTCGTGGTCGATGGAAGCTGCAGATGTTTATTAAACATTCAGTAGAAAAGTACTGCACACAACAAATGTCTAAGGATGGTAAAGTACATCTAAACGCTCGGGAATGATATATTTTTACAACAAATGGCCAAGTTTCCATAAAGTTTGATGTGTGCACACAGCCTGAGAATTAGATTGAATTGCTATTTAATTCAATTTAATATTCAGTCTGACTCTGTCTGCTGTTTTTGATGTTTCAAAGTTGATCTTCCCGTTATTAATACTGCCTACAAAGCTCTGACTGTCATAATAGTTTTTGCATTAAGGGGAACAGCCATTAATGTATGCCAGAATCAAACCCTTCAGAGGCCTTAATAAACCAGGCTAGTAGACTTTCACGCACGCCAGAGGAGGGTTAAAATTATTTCAATGGCCCCCTGATCTTTCAGCCAGCCCGCTGTCAGGACAACATTTCCCTTCACAGCAGTCAAAGTGGTCATGGGATCATTGAAATCAAAAGGGTTCATCCTCTTGGAAGCAGGAACGTGTTCTCGAGCTGTTCGGCCCGAGCCCGACACGTACATTCTGACTGACAGCTTTTTAAAAGCCCGAAACCGTTTACAGCCCGACAATATTCAAATGTGCGCACGCTTTCTTCTTCTTTGATTTTACCTGCGGGCTACAAACCAACTTTAATGGTGTATGCCGCCCCCTACTGTATCGGAATGTGTCACATCATGACTTTTTCGCGCCAAAAAAAACAAAAAACAAAAAGAAATTACATTGTAGATATTATACCGGTCTGTGCGCACGCTTTGCCGCTGCAACCAAAACGTGAGCGCCAGAGTCCCGCCTCCGTTTCACCTCCCCAGCATCCATTTTCGCGCTAATCAAAGCGCATCATCTGACTGCTCATTTACCGGACAAGCCCGATCCCTTCTAAAATGATAGAAATTAAGACAGGACCCGACGGGTTCGGGCAAAGATCTTCAGCTCTAATGTGTTCAGGTAATTATATGGAAGGTTTATGTAAAATTGTATGTCTCAAATGAAAATATTGGCCAGCGGGTGAAACTACAAGCAAAGGTCGGGGCTCACCAGGAACATTAGGATTCATCCTCTGAGGACTAATGTCAATGGCAAATTTTACGTGAATCCAGCAGGTGGTTTCTGAAATACCATGGACAAAACGGTCGGTTGAAGGAAAACGTTGACCTGATGTGACCGTGCTAGAGGAAAGGTCAGGGGGTCACCATAATCAATAAAATTCATCCAGTAGAAACCATGAATATCCAGATAGCCCCAGTTTTTTTTGTTTTTCAGGTAGGGTGGCGCTGCCATATTAGCCGACAACGTGTAAAATGTTCTCCTGAATTACTTTTCTATTCTGTTGTGTAAAACATCTGACAAAGATCCATGTCGGCAACATTTAGGGAATAAAAGAATGCAGCGGTGCTGCTCGACCGCTGCAGGGGTGAATGTGCATTGTTTCTTCCCTGCTTCATTTCAAGTACCTGAAATCTGGAGGCGAGTTAGGAGAGGAGGGAAGGGGGGAAAAAAGGAAGAGAAGAGAAGAATGTCTGTGACTGTCAGGCAGCGTTGGTCGTTTATCCAGCACACCGGCGGTCACGGAGCCGTGAATAAGGGAAGCGGGGGAAAAAAAGAGAAAGCGATCCCATTTCATCTCTGCGGGAACATGACAGAGGAATAAAAGCAATACTAAAGTTCAATGGGCCCTGCAGATTTCCTTCCACATGCAATTTGTCACAAGCAGCGAAGTCCATCCGCTGGAAGGAGCCGGTCCTGGAGCTCCACTGCTGCTGCCACTGTATTTGTTACAATGCCGTATTGTTGGAGGAAGCACTGCAACCTGCGCATACGTGAGTGTGTGTGTGTGTGTGTGTGTCCCTTGTCATATTTGGGGAGAAAAGTCGTGCTTTAATTAAAGAGCGACCCCGCCACTAAATCTTGTTATGAAGGAAAAGCATGGTTGCACTGACCTCTGAGGGTTAAAAAGGTTTCAGTCTGTTGTACTTGTGACCACATCCAGCTGTGGTGTGGTGTCATATACTGCAGTGCATTGTTACCCGCTGCGCTGCACAGGGTGTGGACAGAGTAAACGGCAACTAGATGGCAGGGGAAGCAGGATTTTTAGCCCGGATGTAGTTGCCTTTATATAGTCTCGTGCTGCTGATATTCTTGGTTTTTTAATCATCAATAAATCCAACCATGAATTGATCCTACTAACATGTATTGTGACTCCATTATTGACTCCATTGTTTGAGGCACACCTGTGACCTTTGAGACGTGAGCGGGTCTATTTATCAGACCGAACTGGTGCCGGGTTGTTGCCCCGTAGATCCGGAGTGCACCAGGGAGCAAACCGACAATAAAGTGACAGTACAAGTAAATTACTAACTCAAAAAAAGTATATTTTTGTGACGTTAATGTCCTCAAGTTTTGATTTAATGTGGTCAAATTTTGACTTTATGTTGTGGTGTCATGTTGTCAAGTCTTAAAATTGATGTCTTGAAGTCTTAGTGTCATGACCACTTGTCCTCGAGTTACAGTTTAGTGCCTTTATGTTACTGAGTCACGGCTTTACGTCGCCGAGATGCAAAGTGACGACGTTGAGCAATAATGTTCACAAGTTGTGATTCAACATTGTTGATAACTCAAATGTCGTTGGGTTGTGACATAACGCTTTCGATCGTAACTTGATGTCGACTTGAGTTAAAGTTGACTTTTGACTTAAGGTCACCTTAAGTGAGAGCTGCTGATTCGTGACCTGGTGTCGGGTTAATGTCGTCGAGTTGTTTATAATGTTCTATAGGAAGAATGCTTTCTGGGCTGCCGAGACCTTTTGTTTTTGCTGCAGTACCACTGTTGCCCACTGGGACAAAATGGCAGCGGGGAGGAATCTGCCACAATTTATCAGCTCTTCCAGTATGTCCATGAACTAACCTGCTGTTAAACTGCTGACTGGCGGGCACCTCATTCAGCACTCGCAGAGGAATGCTGGGAGATGGAGTACTGTGTCTGTGCAGTAGATGGAATAATAAAGGAACTGAAAATGTGAGTACAGTACGTCACACGCACACACTTCGACCAACATTTTATATAAGTGATCCTCATTTCTCTTTTTAGCTTTAATGGTTTGGGTTTTGTCCGTTTATTGCTCTATAAAACATTCTGTGACATACTTGTTTAATTGAAAGTGCTAAAGTCTAAATCATTTTGACTTTTGATGAATCAGGAGGACTAAAAGCAGAGATGGCAGCAACTGAAGGTCTGAAAATTAGGGGACCAACAGACACATAAAGAAAGATTACATTACGTTACATTGGCACACTAATAAATCAGCCAGCAGTGAAGGTGTGTGCAGTGTGCAGGTGAGGGCGAAATCCAATAAAAACACAAAGGAAGAGACTTAAAACATTGGCCTTCTGTTCAACTATTTTCATTTATTGATAACAGCTGATCAGTGTCAAGCCTCCATTATGCAGTATTATTTAAGTTTAAATTGTTATTATACTCATAACACATCTGCTATGGACATAATTCCTCCCGACCAACATAGTCATCAACTTGGGGGGGGGAATCATTCGAATCAAAGTAGCATCATTGTAATGAAATAAATACAGTAACGACTAGAACAGTTGGCATTCAAAACAGGCTTTTTTTAACATGTCCCCATTTCAAAAGTATATTTGATCACGTTTTAGTGAGAAGCCTGCCTGTTTACCTACATGCTCCTGTTTTGATTTTCTGTTGCTGCCATCGGCTGTTGCGAAAAAGTCAACACTGTCTTCATGTTTTCCAGGTTTCTTGATAGTCAAGTGTTTTCTACTTGGTTTATGAGCAAATACCTACAAAACGTAGGACATTTCCTTTCGGGCAACGCTATTTGTGTGCTAATTAGCACACGTTAGCATGCCAACTCAATAAACTAAAAGTGGTGACCATGGTGACCATTAGGAGCAGAATTATAAGCATGAGCAGTAGGTGCAAGGCTGGCTATTGGAAAACAGCATTGATTAAGAGATGACTGCATTCTTTGGATTAACTCCAAAGGTGGTGGTTTGGAGTCTAAGATAAATAAAAACATATGAGATCATTAATCCAAAAACAGTCTCTGGAGTTACTTTTTAATCTGTTACCTCCCCTGCAGGGAACTTAAATAACTTTGGTTCCCATGAAACAAAGGTCATTGCAATTTCGACACTAAGCACTCACATTAGCATGTTAGCATTGCTGTTGCGAACATGTTAGCATGCTGACGTACAGCCGTAGTCCTGTTGACGGGTACGCTTTTCTCATTCTCTCACTGACTTCAGTCTGTTCCACGTTGCCATTCTTTCAGTCGGTGACAAGCTGATGTCAATGACACTCCGATTTTTCACGATACAAGAGCATGACCCATCCATTTCGTGCTAGACGCAACATCGTCAGTGAACATTGTGTTTCACCGACAGTGGCTGAGCACACGGTCAAGAAAACAGCAAAGTAGAAGCCGTTGGCATTATTTGGTGTATGAAAACAGTTTGTCTGAGTGGCCGAATAATATTTTCATTGCCGCGTGAACAATCAAGATGAGAAATGTGAGAGCCTTTGGCGATCCGACCCCATCATGACGTCTTCACGTTTTAAGGGGGGGTGGCGAGGTCGTGTGTCGTACAGCTGAAGGTGATGGGGTGGAGGGACAGCTGACGGCAGCAGAGGAGAACAGCTGTTAAGTTTGACAGCAACGACGTGATTGGCTGATTGTGGCCAAGTCTAGCTGATGTGGAACCTAATTTTGCCATGTGAGCTATTACAGTGCACGAAAATTCCACCACCCCAATGTATTCCACCACGCTTCATTTGTTTGTGCTGGTTACAAATACAAATACTGTCTTTTATTTCAGAATTGATGGTATACTTACTATCTTACATCACCATGGGAACGTGGCTGGTCACATTAGCAGATTAGGAGTCACCCCCAAAGACAACAGCAGAAACATATTATGCAGGAAACATTGCTGGTGGACCCACATGTCAACAGTACAATAGCTAGCAGAGAACAGCCCTCCCTGCTCTTTCTCCTCTCTACATCCTCTCCACCTCTCTCGTCCTATCTATAGCCCAAGTGCTGATTAACTCCCCATGGGGCTGAAGGCTTGAACACCACTGAGGCCTCCAAATTAAAGAACCCTTTTCCTCTTCCTGTGCAATCAGCTGCTCCTTCCTGCCCCTCACAAGGGATGTCGGGCTTCCTTTCCGCACTCTGAGGAAATAAGCAGAAAAATCTTCACCCCTCCTCCTCCTCGGCGCTTGCGTCTGAGTGGCGAGCGGGCGGTCGAAGTGTCGGCGGAGTTGCGAGTAAAGAGGGCGCCCGCCCCCCCCTGCCCCCACCACCAGCTGAGGACACAGGAACCTAAATTCACAGCGAGGTTGTACAGCCTCCTGAGTATACTGGAGCTGTGGGGGGGTTGTGGTGGCCTTCAGCTCCCAGCAGCACAGAGCAGCTCTCTGCTACAGAAAGGTCGTCACAAAGTTCCTCAGCAGCAGTTTGTTTCTGTAAACACTTTTGTAGTCCTGCAGGTTTGCATGGGAAGGGCCTTGTAGCAGTGACTGCTTTGATGCCGTTGCAGTCCCTCGTCATGCAAATACAGAACAAAAAAGTCCGTGATTGCAGCAAAATTGTCATTAGAATTTGTGTTAGAATGTGTACTGCTTTCACTGCAGATGAACTGGTAAGAAAGGTGTCTAATGGGGCAAACATTTGGAATCAGTTAAAAAAAAAAAGTAATTTTCTTAGTTAGATTAGATGTATTGGAAATATTTTCCACTGTTAGTAAAAGCAAAGCTGGCCGAAGCTTTTTTGGGACACTTTTGAAAACAAAATTGACCCTCCTTCCACCTCAAAATAAATAATAAGAGAAAAACAATACATCAACCTGGTCGGTCTCCTTCTTGTGTATACGAAACCTGTACAAAACCATAAAGAGGTATATAAAATGCTTAAAAAGAGCGACGGTAAAATCACCACAGGGCTTCAACTGTTACGGTTAGGGCACTTAGACGCAGTCAAGTACAACGCTAATATCAGCATGCTACCATGCTCAAATTGACAACGGCAGTACATGTTGATGTTTAGCAATATAACATTTATCATGTTCACCAGCTTAGTTTAGCATGTTAGCATGCTAACATATGCGCCCACAGGCTGGAGGGAAAGTTAGACTTTAGACTGCACCGCTAGCTCAGCTAGCATTAGCTTTGTTGTTATACGGAAACCTGACACGGAAATTGCTTTTATGTGTGTGTGTGTGTGTGTGTTGCTGCTGCTTGTCTACCTGATAGACACGCCCTGACGGTAACGATAAAGCTTAAAAATATATGGTCAAATGAAGGTATTCCTTTGCTTGGCAACGTTGTGTAACTTTGATTAGCTCAGAGCTGTAGCGGCCCGCTGGGTGGGCGTCAGAATCCGAAAAAATCCAAACAACGATGTGGAAATGTCCCTTTATTGCCTCCTACCACCCTCAACTGATACATGAACTGACAAATCTGTCAGCCAATACAATCCAGGGCCGGGAGTCGACGCGCCCTCTGACCTCGGCAGATTGTACAGCTCAGTCTCAGCTTTCGTCCTGAACTTTGGGGTCACAGGAATGTTTGTTCCAGCTATTGTCTGCCGCGACCTTTAACCTCTGACCTCATTATTGCTGCCGTCGGTGATGTTGACCTGGCGGAGTGAGTGCCGGAGGAGGAACGAAGCCGCAAAATACATTTTTCTGATTTTCACCCGCCAACCACACACACACACACACACGCACGCACGCACGCACGCACACAGACTGACGCATGTGCGAGACCTGCAGTGTTTAATTACAATCTCTGCCAGTGCTATTTCTTCCGTTAAATTATGCACTATAGCAATAATTAACATTAGATATGATTGTAATTTAAATAAAATTTGAACTGTACACAGTGAGGTCGCAATTATAAATGAATGGTTTGTTTTTCCTTCTGCACCGAGTCACAGACTTGTTTTCAGACTTATCCCCAGTGGACCCTCCTCATTACACTCAAGAATAAAATCCTGCAGGAGACTGTGATCCTATTAAAGAGCAACTTAACACTGAATCCACTTTTTTTGTGTTGACGTAAATAAAGTGTCTGTAATTTACTATCAATTGATACTGGTCCCGTTGCATTGCGTTTATTGCAACATCAGCAATATTCCTTTTTCCGGAGATGATCCGGTAATTTTGTCCACTTGACCCCACCCCCCCGAAGCTGTGAAAAATCTGTGCCGTGCCACCGGACACAGGAGGCCGTCTTTGAATTGGTAAAGAGGACATGCTCACGCTCAAACAGGGCGCTAGGTTGCTTCTTTAAATACTGAACGAACATGCTGATCTTCTACGCGTCCATTTTAATGGCGGGTGCACGACAAACGTCTGCGCACGTAGTGCATTTTCATATTTCGTCCATATTTATTCATCCACAGGAGAGAAGAGTGCAGAAATGCCCCTGTTGCCATGCTACTGGAGCTTTTCTGCAGTACAATACAATGATAGCTCTTATGTTCTAATTCATCCCTGTTATATCTGTATTTGCATGTTTGCAAATGCATTTTTTTTGTCTCCCGCGGAGTGGAGTACAGATGAAAGCACACATCTGCTGGAATGTCTGCTCATGTTCTTACTCTCTTTGTCCGCACGCTGGGTTCGGACACATCTGCAGCGGCGCTGAATCCCGATGGAAGCGCGACGAGTTTTCAGTGCAGATAGTTTCTGTCTGGCTTACGAGCTGCGTGGACGCTGAAGGCAAGGCAAGGCACGCTTATGTTTTCCATTGCACATTTCACCAACAAGGCACTTCAAAAGCGCCTTCCATGAAACATAAAAGCAACATAGGGCAATATCAAAAGCACATTTAAAAACACTTTAATTTAATCAAATTCAATTAAATAGGAAATAGAAATAAGATAAAACAGGAGAGTAAAGGTTACAGTGCAGTGTAAGATATTAATCAAAAGCCTCAGATTTGATTAAGTAAAAGGCAGCGGCGAGCAGAAACGACTTCAGCCTTGATTTAAAACAACCGAGAGTTGCAGCAGACCTGCAGTTTTCTGGGAGGTTGTTCCAGATATGTGGTGCATAAAAACTGAACGCTGCTTCTCCATCTTTAGTTTAGACTCTGGGGACAGAAAGCAGACCTGATCCCAGACCACCTGAGACGTCCGGGTGGTTCATAACGTAGCAGAAAAGATCAGAAATGGCCCTAAACCAGTCACTGCTTTATAAACCAACAGTGTTTTGAAATCAATTCTTTGCGAGACAGGAAGCCAGTGTGAAGACGTCAGAACTGGAGTGATGTGATCCACTTTCTTGGTGTTAGCGAGGACGCGAGCAGCAGCGTTCGGAATGAGCTGCAGCTGTCTGAGCGAATTTTTTTTAGAGGAGCCTGTGAAGACACCGTTACAGTCCTCGAGTCGACTGAAGATAAACGCGTGGACAAGTTTTTCCAAATACTGCCGAGACATAAGTCCTTTAATCCTGGATATATGCTTAAGGTGGTAGTAGGCTGTCAACCAAGTTAACCAACTAACACCTTCTGGGAACGACACAACCCTGATGAGTTTCTGGAAGTGTACGACGGCACCAATGAAATTCCTTTCGCCTTCATTGTGTCACCAAAATTTCAAAAGAAAAGTGTTGGAACGGCCAGACAACATTAAGTTGCGTAACAAAATACAGTACCAGTCAAACGTTTGGACACCCTTTCCCAGGTTTGCCGTCTCAGCTGACAGCAGGGCCCGCTGACGCCGCTGACGCCTGTTTGTGTCTCCTGCCCTCGGCTTTTGGCACTGCAGCAGCGTTTCACTGCCGTTGCGGATGGGCAGAAACATGCTTTAATTTAGCCGCCCACTCCCCAAAACCGCCCCTCCACGGCTGGATTAGCGGGCGAGCGGGTGCCATCGAGTTTCCCTGACCTTTGACCCCTGCCGAGCGCTCCCTGAGCTGCGTGTGGGTTTAGCTCAGCTGCAGCAAGCCGTCCCTTGCCATTCATTTTCCCAGCGTCCTGCTTGACTCACACTTTGGCTAAGGTGTGTGGTGCGCTAGCGAGCGGCAAGGAAGAGGGAGACCCTGAGGTTGTGCCAGTCTGAAGGTGGAATGCCTTTGATTATGCGATCTAATCCTCGCTATAACATGCCCGGCGGCCAGGCAGGCGTGGGCGGCGGGTAATGGTGGTTGGTGGTGATGGCGGTTGGAGAGGTGGGGTGGTTGTTGTTGTTGTTGTTGTTGTTGTTGTTGGATGTTGCTCTCACACATCCCTCTGACACAGGTAGGCGATTCATCTCCGGCTGGAAGAGCTCCAGGCCAGAGTGGCGAGCGTGATTCACATCAATCCAAATTCACCTTCTTTATTTCCCCCACAAACCTTTTCCTTTTCAAGCACCACTTCTCCTCTGGAACGCAGCTCTGTTTGGCACTAAACACCGCGGCTCGCTGTGCGAATGTGTGTGTGTGTGTGTGTGTGTGTGCGTGAGCGCGGTTTAATCCCCTGCTACCCAAACACTTTTCTTTTTTTTCTTTTTATAAAAGTGGATTTCAGACGAGGAGGAGAGCTGAGCCTCTTCTGTGTGTGTGTGTGTTTTTTTCTTTTCTGGAGCTTGTGATGGCGGCCGCCCACGACCGCGGAGGATTTGGTCCAATCTTTGTTTACAATGCAGACACTGCTGACTTTTTGCTCAGTTCCAATTTTTCAATTACGTGTCCTCTGGCGGCTAGCAATTACAATTCACTTGACGGAATACGAGCGTCTTATTTCCCCCCAGTGTGTGCCGTGCTGCGGTGACGTGGATAAAAAAACCAAAAAACACTTGTTATCTTTAATATGACTACAATGTTCATCCCTCCCAACGGGGCTAACTAAACAGAGGCTTATCTGTGATTCTGACACCACGATCCATCTCTGACACGGACAGACACTCTGCATCAAGCTGATGCAGAATACGCAGCTCTCTCAGGCCTCCCCCACATGCTCAAATAAGCGTCTGTTTCAATTATTTTACAGTGGAAGTCCGATTTGTCTTACTGTCACATTGAATTGCAGCGGAGGGTAAATTGATTGGTGTATATTGGATAGTGGGGCGAGTGACAGGGCTGCCACTGGTTAAAGATGGAGGGATGTGCCAACCACTTCCACACTGCTGCATCTCACACTGGATATATTCTGTTTCTTCCATGTAAAACAAATCTTTATTTCAAGCATTTAGTCTGTTTTTAAGCCCTCACGGCTCAAGTTTCCGGAGCAGGCTGGGCCAAGCCTTTTCAGGTTGGTTTTGATGACTAAATGTTTCAAAATGTACAATCGTAAGAAAGAAATGTGAAGAAAAGCAAACTACACGATACAGATAAAATAGAAAAAAGCACTCGGAGCCATTTTGGCATTAGCCTGTTCGTGGCTTGCTATTGTGTTAGCCGTTAGCTCGCCTTAACTAGCCTTGAGCGTACGTCACCAAGACATTTATCTTTAAAAATGAATACATTTCAGTCGGTGGCGTGTGACAGTTCAATCCCTTGGAAGCAGAGAACTTCACAGGTCCACTGAGAGCCGGACCCTGTACTTGAGTCAGGCCAAGCCCATATTATATTCACTCCGGCTGGGTCCTGCTTTGGTGAGGAAGACTCGCTTTCAAGTCAGAACATGATTGATGGTTGCACTAGAACCAAGAAGATAACACTTAATTGTAAAAAAAGAGAATTAAATACATTGATTTGTTTTGGAAGCATGTTGACGGACAAGAGGTAATATTGATCCAATCCACCTAAGACGTATGGAAATATGTGGAGTAACCGCATCCCATTGGCTGATTCTTTTCACTTGTTTTCGAAAGATACGTTTTTCTGGCCTGATATTATCTCGTTGAGATTTCCGTCACAGTGCACATTTACAGACAGGGTGAGCAGCTTTAACGCCGAACCTGCAGGGTGAATTGATTTTATTCAAGCAGCAACAACAAAAACCTCTTAGTCTCCTGGTCGAACAGCAGCAGCGCAAGGATTCACATTCGGGCGGTTTTTAATGTGAGCGTGGTTTTTGCCATGCAAACGAAAGACCCCGGCGCTGATTGTAATGGAGGCGGCGGCAGCGGCGGCAGCGGCAGTTCCCTGTTCGAAGGCCTGCTGTAGAGTTTCATCGGCGACTGTCAGTGGCTGACAGAGAGCAGAAAGACACTTAAGATAATTGGCTCCAATCCCTCCCGCCATCACCTGCGGTAAGGAATTAAAATAAGAAATGGGAGGAAATGACTCTAAGCGCTCACAGCTTGGCGCTGAATCATAAATCAGCCGTCAGTCATCGCTGACGGAGAGCAGCTCAGATGAATCATCTCCTGGCACCTTCCCTTTTCTCTTTTTTAAAGCCCAGCTATCTCAGTCATTAGCTCTCCTGGCCTTATGAGAGGTGTGAAAGTGTGTGTGTGAAAGAGACAGAGAGCAAGAACACATGCCAGGCTGGTCCTTAACTGTAATAGATGTCAAACGACGACTCAGCAAGGCAGACTCTGTGAACGACGCCAACCTGGGCCGAGCAGTGAAGAGGGGTGGGGGGGCAGCGGCACCGACAGTGATGTGTCGACCGGGGCGAGGGGGTGAGGGGGGTTTGTTGGCGTCTTTGCTGATGGTTAATATGCCCCCCCTGGTGTTATCTGAGGAGGTGGTGGGAGGGCAGCTCGCTGCTGTATTGTCAGCGACAGAGTTTGGTCCGGTGATTTGGAGCTGCAGTGGAGGAGGAGGAGGAGGAGGAGGAGGAGGAGGAGGAGGCGATGCCATGTACAGTATGTTTGGAGCCTGATCTCAACGCCAAATCCTCCTGACCGCGGCCGCCAGATTGTGCCTTTTATGTCAAATCATTAAATTCGCAGTCGCAGCACGAAGCTTCTGTTTTTCAGAAATACAAATCCAATGACAATCTTTGGAAAAAAAAACTCCAGAAAACAAAACAATAAAACCTCATGCATACTGTCCCGCTTACAGCTGGTTGATTTCACACACCAGAGCACCGTGTAAAATGTGAGACAGCGTGTGGGAAATTTGCACTTGTATTCAAGTTCTGCTGTCCTCCGATGCAGCTGCTACACATGCAGTTGTGCACGGATTTGGTTATCAAATTTTGAAAAATAAACCCCCAACACAAAAAAAAACCCAATGTTTTTTCCAAAGATTTCTTCATAGTGCTTTATTTGTTTTCCATGATGTTCCTGCTGCTGTTTCACCGCCATCCACAATGTGTCCTCGTTTTTTCCAGGAGTGAGCAGCTTCCCCGCTCCCTTTGTGCGTTACATTACGGGAAGCACGTGGCCACCCGCAAAGATCAGGCACATGTAGTGCGTGTACTGCCAGAGTTGGGAACGCTTGACTGTAGTCACTTCTTCAACGGGAACACACTACAGATTTAAAACCCAGTGGATGCCAAAACATCACGTCAATAAATATTAATTGATTTGGTTTGAGAGACGAGGAAGTGGGGTGATGTGTGTGTGTGTGTGTGTGTGTGTGTGTGTGTGTGTGTGTGTGCGTGTGTGTGTGTGTGTGTGAAGCCTCTCGCTCAGCCTCTCCTGACCTCACGCCTTTATTGAAGTGCTGCAAGAAGCAATTTGCCTGCGGTCCGCCTGCGTTCATCCCGCTCGCCGCTCCGTCTGAAGTAATCGGCCATTTCAGGCCCATTTTTACCTGATTGCTTCGTCAGAAACGACGCGACACCGAGGTCGCGCGCTCCGATTGGAACGTAGATGCAACGCAAACACAAGACGCACAGGGTGAAAATGAGGAGTGGACTGAAGACGGGGGAATAAGAAGAAATATAAGCATTTCTGACGTTTCTCGACTTGTAGCGGAGCTGATAACATGTCAGGTGTTTTCAGAGGAAGCGGAGGAGCACGCCGGGTAGATGCCCTTCCACACCTGCAGGTAGAGCAGGAAAGTGACAACTGATCTGTGAACATTGTGTTCATATTCAAGACTAGACTGCAACTGAGGTGTTTATTTTTTAATGAATGTACCCATAATAATATTAAGCAGCCATAATCAATGTTTTCGTATTATTTTTTAAAGCCGCGAATGGTCAGGCTCCAGCCTATATCTTTTTCTTGATCTGATGGCATTTGTTGCAATTATTTACAGGATTTTATTTATAAATAAGATCCAGGTTTATATCTTCTGGATCCTATTTGCTTTTATTATATATTTTTCTTGTAAAGCACTTTGTTTTGAAAGGTGCTATACAAAAAAAGTTATTAGAATTATTATGACAATAATAATAATAATTATCATTATTACAACGTTCGCAGGTTTAATTGTTAAAAAATAGTTACCTGTCTTCCAACCAAAAGTCCAAAACGCAAAGAAATTCAATGTCCGATTGTATAAAAAAGACACATTTGAGAAGTTTGAACCACAGACTGTTTGGCATGTTTGTTTAATGAGAAAAATAATGAATCGATTATCAAAATGGCCGTGCTGTTTAGTTTTCTGTCGATCCACTAATAAATCTAATAATTGTTTAAGCACACATTCACCACAACAAAAAAAGCACACTTAAAATCTAGATATTCACGTAAAAAGTGTTGCTTTCACACATGATTTCTTACAATCGAAAGGTGACATGCCTGAGCGCCACATGTGCCACAAGTGTGTGTGCTTCTTTTATACGAACAATGGACCAAATCACCGTGTGCAATGGGAACGGGGTCATTGCTGACAAACTGCAATTATCATCAACGCTGCAGTTTTACTCTGTTATGCCCTCTCTAGGGGTGGCCGAGACGCAACACGAACAAGCCCCCTCTTCCCCAAGTCCCGGACATACAGCCGTTTTTGCGCGTTGTGGCCAATTCTTAAAACGAATGAAATGTACATTCCTGTCTGTCATTTTAAACATGTGTACAGTGTACGTGTACAGATTGATTAAGGCTGCTCCCTTTGTTTGGTTGACTAATCAATCAACAGACACTTAGTCTCCTAAGAGTTATCCAGTCATTATTTTTACTGCCGTCGTTTAATGAGAAAATGAGCGATTTAAGCGTGTCTGGCATCACAGAAATACACACAAAGCCCGCTTTTGTTTTTAATAAGCTCTAGATTTGAAGAGATTTTAATCTTTTTGGGTGTTTTTGTGATATAATTAGTCAATTAGTTGCAGAAATCCGAAAAATGATTAGTCAACTAAGGATTTTGAGGACAGACCTCATGATTTGATAATTCTCCACTGCATTACCACACAGACTCAATGAACGGCAATAAAAGCAGAGATGATACTGAACTGAGGGTTCACCATTTGGCTGTAATGTGTTCATGCACGGAAACGTGTAAAAACACAAGTAATATTAACAACAACAAAAAATTAACACAAAAACTAATGTACTAGACAAAATGAAAAGAAGGGTGTGGACCTAGACAAGTAAAAGAAAGTGATTTCTTTCAGAACAACATGCGTCACATCAGGGCCAAAATGTATTTTAAACAAATGTGCCTACATGCTCAGATATTGATTCCTATCCTGTTTAGTTTACACGTAAGTGCAGGCTAATTTGTTTACATGCATCTTCATATCCTGAACACTAACAGCTTTTTGTGTATGAATGGACAAATGAAGCTGATTATTACCATGGAAACAGTCCAGGAAGCAGAAGGCAGTGTCACAGAGCAGAGGGTGTTCACAGTAACATCAACAGGTAACAGTGAGACCCATAACATGGCTGCCGCAGACAGGCGACTGTTAATAGATCCGTACATATAAAACTTAGTCCATACTGTGGATAAATGACACTGAACATTCAGCTTCAACTCATGTACACACACATCAAATGACAAAATACACAACATGGCACAACCAAAGTACGCGGACACCCGAACCTTTTTACACATACAGTATGCGATAGTTGAACATGTGATTGCAACGCCATGGGCACCAATCTGCTGTTAATACAGCCTCCACCCTTCCGGATCCAAACTTTCCACCGGATGCCGAACGTGGCTGCAGGGATTTGCTCCCATGCAGACACGAGAGCGTTGGTGAGGTCCAACACTGATGTTGGGAGATGTTGGCCCGGCTCACGGTCGGCGTTCCAGTTCTTCCCAAAGGTGTTGGATGGGGCTGAGGTTGGGGCTCTGTGCAGGCCAGTCAAGTCCTTCCAAACCAAACTGGGAAAACCATTTCTACATGGGCCTGGCTTTGTGCAAGTGGGGGATTGTCACGTTGGAACAGGAAAAGCACACTCTCAAATTTTAGATTTGTCTAACCTATCATTGCATGCTGTCGAATAAAGACTCCCCTTCATTGGGCCCAAACCCCAAAAAACAGCTCCGGAACAAAATCACACTAAAGTCTGTGTCCACATACTTTTGTCTACATAGTGAATTAAAAAGAAGAGCATCGACACGCACTATTTGCAAACATTTGTTTTTTTCATGAAATGCATTCGGTGTCAGTGTTGGTGAACGGCCGTATGAATGTATGAGAAGTGCTGACAGCTCAAGGTCCGCACGGGCCAGCAGCAAGGAGCATCAAAGTCATGTTTTCTTATCTTTATTTCATATGTAAATTTCAATTCACTTCTTGAAATAGCAAACCCAGACTATATGTGGGAAATATTACATATGAAGAAATGCCCCACAGTTGCCTCCAGTCACAGACAGATTTTTAAAAGTGTCCCTAAGGTGGGCTTCAATAAAGTGAAAAACATAACCAAAAGTGTATACAACACTATCAGGTTTTGCTGTAACAAAACAGCCAGAGTCCAGTCACTTTGCTGCTATTTCATCTAAACCAATTCTACAACCAGAACAAGGGACTGGCATTTTTTTGTTTTTAGTTCGACTCCTAATACTGCAATAACACTTTATATTAAAGAACTGATGGACAGCAAAATGGGTGAGGATTAAAGGAGGACGAGTCAACGTCAAAAGCAGTGCTGTAAGGTAAAAAAGAATGTGAATGTATTTTAGGAATGTTATAGGCTGAATGACAGATGACTGAGGTGAGCAGTGTTAATGGGTTTTTTGTGTTACCATTAATTTTAGGGTCTTCACGAGCTGGATATGACTTTACCCCATGAACTATTAATCTGCCTGTTTGGTGACTGAAGTCAAGGGCGTTTTTTCAGGTTCCACGGTTTATATTTGGGGTATATGAGTCAGACTTCACACCAGCCAACTGAGGACATCTTGTCTTACAAGGGTTTGGTGTTGGTGTCCCCGCTTATGGAAGCTGATAGAACCTTTTAAGACCTGTTATCACTCAACTTCATTATCTAGTTATCGTGTGATATGAAACCGTTGTGGCGACAGTTACGTAGTTATTTCAATGTATCAACTGTTTCTTTGTTATCAAGCTGAATTATTATGTTCTCAAGATATTAAGCCTGATCTCAAGATCTTATCAACATGGTAAATCTCATCAACACAAGTTAATTAGCCCGTCATCCTAGGATATGAAACCACTTATCTTGTGATTGTGACTTAAATTTCTCTTAATCTCAAGCTATCAAATGGTATTTTGTGATGATGATGTCAATTTTGAATATCACACTATTATCTTGTAATCACGGCAGAATAATCTCTTACCTTGAAATATCAATTTTCCCACGATTTTAATTGCATTTAGTTTTTATTTTGAGACAACAAGCAATACAAGGGTAAAACAAAAGTGATGCTCTTATGCTACTCAATTGCTGTTGATTGAATTTACAGTACACGATCTGAATATTTGCTAATTGCGCTTTCTTCACTGTCAAACATTTGTGATCTTAACATTTTCTTCTACGCCTTAAACTGCTGCAAAACGCTGTTACCGGCAGGGTTTTTTTTATCACTTCGTGATATCTGTTTGATTCGTCTTCAGTGAGCATGCAGTCGTAAAGAACTATAGGCAATATTCGCTCTGTATACCGTGAAATAAAGGATATTAAGAAACTAAACTGGCTTCTTTGAGGTTAGGTTGAGATTAACTTTTTGTAGACTGTGTGTGTGTGTGTGTGTATGTGTGTGTAAAACATGTCAGTTATCGGCTCAACATTTCAAGTCTGAAGATGAAAGATTGCATCTCTGAGGAAACTTTCCTTAACAAACAAACTCTGGGCACAGTAAACTCTGAAATCTGAGGCGCAGCCGCTGGCGAGCGCCTACCTGCCGTTACCTTCTGAACTCCAAACAAGTGTCAGAGCATGCCGATGTGTCAGCCTCCCTCACCCTGATTTCCCCCAGGGAGGCAGCCAGCCTATTTGGAGTCTCAGGTCACAGCTCTGGCCTTTTTGCTCCGAACCCTCAGCGGGTAAGAAGTCGGTCCCCGTGGCTGTCTGCCCGCCCTCAAAGAAGCCACCGGTGACCACAGAGCAGCCCGCTCGGACTAATGAGGTCCCTGGGTACCCGCGTCCAGCAGGACAGCACAGGCTGCAGCTTGCTGACTCGGTCCTGTCCTGCCTGTAATGCGCTGTAATATGTTCTTCAACATGATGCAACAGTTCTACTCTGCAGGCGCACGACACTGAACTAGATTTTAGTCACTGTGACGTCGTGAGAAAAACGACCTTCAGGGTTTCCGTTTTTCTTCAGTTAAAACTCCCTGTTACTCATTGTACGTCATATTGACTGTCCTGTCATTAAAACTCTCAGCAAGAAGTGTATTTCTGAGAACTATTCCTTTATTTGTAGCCCAACATAGATAAACACAATACCACAAAACCTGGCGGCTGAGGTACAGGCTGCTGGAAATTAAAATGCTTCCAGTTGCAGTGGAACCAGGTTGGCGGTATGACAGAGGCGTTGCCGGAATCAGAACACAGTTGCACCCAGTGGAAGCTGCTTTTTGCAGTTGTCTCACCGCCTCTAACAGCTGCACTTCAATAAGGCTGTCTATACCAGCCACATAACGGACCGTGCCCGAAGTGCCTCAGTGTGGCCCTTCAAATCTATTATCTTCTGACATACATGCACAAGTACTTGATCATGTTTTGGGCTGGTACAGTGGCTGAATGCATCGTGCATTGTGACACCGAGGCCACTAAGGCCCCATTTCCACCTGCTCTTAACCTGTGATCAGTATCTGGATACCTTATCTGTGTAATGGCCTTTCCGTTTACACCCGGTATCGATTATTGTTCTTCTTATCTTGATCCTGCCCACATTGTGATTTGTCAACAAACATGGCGCGCCCCAGATCAAGGGAAGCGAGGTTACTGTTGGGCGTCATTCACTTTTACATAACTTTATTGTGAGGGAAGGCTTGTTAGTGACAGCTTCTACATGTAGCTTTTGCAGCTTGAGCTAGCAGTTAAAGGTGGACTTAGGTGACCTTAGGTGGGCATATTCTTTTCTAGATGTGGTCTGACTGATCCAATCTATGCAATGTATTTGCACCTTGTATTATTAACGTGCGTTTTTCCTCAAACAAATAGGATATCCAGATAGAGATTACATGTTAATGTCAGGTGGAAATGGGGTCTGACAAATGACTGACGCTGCTGCTGATGTGCTGCTTTCAATTTGCCTCCGGTGAAGACAATGTGTAGGCTCAGCGCCATTCAAGCGGCGTGGGTCTTGAGAAACTAATGCTGAAAAACACATGATGATAATGAGAATTTTGTGTCTGTCTGATTTTAATGACAACATAAATCTAAATATAGGCATATTTGTTTAAAACATCTTCATGAACCCAACTGCAATACCGGCACAAACCACTAGGGATATGTGGACGCCCAGGCGCTCAAACTACATGCAACCCCTCTGCCTTCATATTTCACATCCTGTTGTAATTATTTAATTTAAAATCAAAGAGTTATTTATCTCAAACATATAAATGATTGCCCCAAGAGAGACAGTCTCTTGAGGAGATGCTTTGTGCTTTTTTCCAGAAAGAACACTATTAAACGCAAGAGGAACATCAAAATGTTGAAAGGTGCTTTTGCTGGACGGATGTATGACCCTTGGGAAAAAACTGCAGCCAATTTATTCGGCGCTACACATCTCTTAGCGCTACACATCTCTTAGCGCTACACATCTCTTAGCGCTGACCTTTTCCAAAAAAGCCCATTCCCATGGGGATTTCTGATGACACAACGAATGGCAGTCCGTGACGCAAAATGACGACTTTTCTTGCTTACGCCTTGCATTTTAATACCCGAGGCTGTTTTGTTCTGTCTACTGCTCAGTAACATTCAACATTATCAAAATGGAGACGGACAGTGGGGGGGGGTGGGCGGAGTCAACACAAAGGTCAGCACCTCATCCCCCCGGCGAAGCGTGTCAAGGAAATGATGTGGCCACCACTGTCATTAATTCCCATGAAAATCACAGGTGGGCAGGAAGGCTGCCATCCCCGCCTCCCCCGCCCCCTCACCCACAGACAATTACAGATCGTCCGGGCTCGTCGCCGTGCTGCTGTTGTCTGTGGAAATTGCAAGCTGTTGCTTAAGAGCCCAGGAGAGTGACTTTAATTAAAGGCTGCAGTGACCGACTGCTGCTGGCAATCAGCAGACGCCTGCTCTACCTGCTGCCTCTGTCTGTCTGCCTGCCGCTCCCCCCTCTCTCCTCTCTGAGGCAGCTCTCCACTTCGGATCCGATCTTCTCTGTCCTCAGCCTCAGCTGCGTCCGCTCCTCTGACTGGGGTTATTTTAGGCTCTTGCTAACAGTTAGCGGCTGTTAAAGCTCGCAGTTTTGGACAGTTGAAAGTTGTCTCAAACTTAAGTAAAGAGGAAGCTATTTCGGCAACTTGTGAGTGTCAGGACATTTGCTGTGGATATTCATGGTCTCTAGATAATGATTTGCAATTATAGTTTACCCCCACCTGACCTTTCATCACAACAAAAACATCCACTTTTACACAGGAAATCTAATCTAAATCTCATGGGCGGATTCGCATGTAATTTACCGAGGACATTCATGCTCCCCAGAGGATGAACCCTTTTTATTTTGGACAAAGTATCACCTTTTTTCAACAATTTGGTCCATGACAAAGTATCTCAAAAACTACTGCCTAGATATCCATGCCATATACAGTGGATATTCATGATCCCCAGAGGATGCAAACTGATTTTGATGAAAGTTTAGATTTAGATTTCCTTTAGTGGCAACAGCAGGTCAAAATTTCTATTTGTACGCAAAAAAAGCTAACCGAGCAAGCGCGACCTTTTCTTTATAGCACATTTCGTTCCGGGGGGAAATGTGCTACACAAAGCGGTTCAATTCAATTCAATTTCATTTATATAGCCCAATATCACAAAGTTGCAGCCACAAAACCTATGGGGATGGTTTAAAGTTTAAACATTAGACATACGTAACACAATTAAAACAGACACATGGAAAATACATGTGAGTTTAAAACCATTTGGAAAGCTGGAATAAAAATAAATAAATAAAATGAATAGACCAGCAACCGACCGGTAAAAATTAATGACTTTTGAATTGAAAACATTAATAAGTAAGCATAAAATAAATAAAATATGTTGTACAAAATAATATTGGTTTTAAAAGACATTAGTGTTGGGACAGACCTAACTTGATTGGGTAGGAAGTTGGGTTGGTGCATAAAAGCTAAAGGCAGTTTCACCAGTTTACGTGGCGATCCGGGGAATAAGCAGACGGCCTGTTCCAGATGACCTGAGGGGTCTAGCTGGTTCATCGCTCACGAGCATATCTGAGAGATATTGATGTGCCAGACCATGTAGGGCCTTTAAAACGAGCATAAAATTTAAATTTTAAAACCATTTGCACATTTTACTGGGAGCCAGTGTAACCACCTCTGCACAGGCGTTACATGGTCGTATTTCCTTTTTCTGTTTAAAACTGCAGCTGCATTCTGGAGGGTTAGGTTAGGTTCGTTTGCAGTCGATCGAGATGAGTTTTAGGTATTCCTGTGAGCAGTGGGTTACAGTAGTCCGGCCGACTGGAAATAAAAGCATGAACGTTTTTTGTCCTCCTGGGAAAAAAACGCACCTTTGCAATGTTACTTTAATGATAAAATCAGGTTTTTACTATGCAGTTAATGTGGCTCTGGAAAGTGAGGTCAGCCAGAGACAGTTGTGAAACTTTTTAAAGAGATTCCCTGTCTGTTAGCCTTTGTCCCGATGACCAGGATTTCCATCTTGTCACTGTTTAACTGTAAAAAATGACTAGACATGCAGTTATCAATATCCATGAGACGATCTGACAGCGTGTCGGTGGGGCTCAGATCATTGGGGGACAGGGAAATATATAATTCATCAGCATAATTATGGTAACACACTGTGTTTCTTGAAAAGTTGGCCTAGATGCAAAGGGTACAAACTAATATTGACCCCTGCGGAACACCACATGAGATAACATTTCTTCTGGAACGTCATTTAATAAGGTATGATGAAAACCAGTCCAGTGCTGACCCTGATAGGCCAAGTTATTTGTTTAAGAAAGCAGCCTTCTGAGTCCCTCTGCATAGGCATATCGGTGCGCAATCCACGAAGAAAAGTAAAATGTACTATATTGGCCGCCATTTTGGTAATCGGTGAATGTTTCCCCTCTAAAATTAGTATCAGTATTTGTCTCAAAAATCCCATATCAGTCAAGTTCTAATCTTTACCTGAAAAGAGAACCCTTGAGTTTTTTATATTATTGTTTATTATAATTTTGAAATATAGGTCGGTTGGCCGAAGCCAGACTGTTCAGTGGCGCAGCATATTAACGCTGCTGCTTGGATCAAAGAGAGGGAGGAAGGGATGGAAAGGAGTAAAATCCAAGAGTAAAATTGCTTATAATCCTCAGGCCAGCCTAGCCAACAGGCTAAAAACAAACCTGGTAAGTCAGGAGCCTACTCCTCATGGTCCGGTAAAAAGATCGTTTTCAATAGTTTGCGATGGACGGCATGGAGCACCACTGAGTTACTGGACTTTTAACTGATAAACCACAGTTATTAGCTTTACAGCAGTGGCATAAAAACTACAAGGTCCAACTGTGTGTGCCCGGCAAACTTGGGCAAAGGGGCTGACACAGGAATGTACTGCAGCACAGGACGCGGCGGTTCCCATAGCATATAAAAAATCAATGAAGCTCGGGTTACAATAACACGAAGTTTTGAACCTGTCTCTGGCCAGACCGCCCCCGTTGATTAAAGCAGCTCGCCTCCCATGGCAACTTGTGTCACAGTGGGCTGGATATGGTGAAACTGGATTTTATAGGCTTGGTGACGTCGTGGCCGTGTCACAGGAGTCTACCGCGCTCCTGTGGGGATCGTCCACTAGAAAGCCAGGATTTGGTTTCAAACATGAATCTCACACTCAGGTGACATTTACAGGACCTGGGGAGTTTTGGCGCTTTTTCTTTGTTCAGGCTTTTATTTCAACATGTAGGCGTCTTTGTCACGACTTTGTTTCCTACGTGTAGTCCTCTCCTTTGTTGCGCATGTGATGAGGTCCCAACAATATACTTAACGTTAAATGTAATGCCAACATAGACAGTGGTTGTTAAGATTTCTTTTTGGAGGTCAAACTGTTGGACAAAGCAAAAATGATCGTGAGTATCTTATAATTAGGTTTTACTCAGCTAAAGTTATGACCTAGTTTGATGTAATTATGGCTTTGTAAGTCATACTGTAAGTGAGAGGCTGTCTGATAATTATTAATCAGGTCAGTACTTACTGGGGTACACTTAATGGCAAGAGTCTATAGACAGTGGAATAATTCAGCCGTATGTCATGGTTGAACATGATTCCAGAATCCTGTGCATTAATGTGCTGCCCTAGCAGCCTCCACTCTTCTGGTTTCAGCCTTTCCACCAGATGTTTAACTGACCGCGGGGCTTTGCTCCCATTCAGGTACAGGAGCATCACGTCGGGCGATCAGGTCCGGCTCGCAGTCGGTGTTCCACCTCATCCCAACTGTGCTGGATGGGCTTGAGCTCGGGGCTCTGTGTCACGTTCTTCCGCACCAAACTGGGAAAACCATTTCTTTGTGCACGGGGGGGCACAGGATAGGGCCGAACACAAACTGCTGGCACAAAGTTGGAAAAACACTACTGTCTAAAATGTCTTGGTATGCTGCAGCATTAAGATCTAGCTTAATTGGAACTAAGGGGATGAAAGCAGGAAAAGCAAAAGAGACCAGTACACAAAAGCATGTGGACGGGGGTGTCTATTTTGGGCAATAGAGTGAATGTCACTGTTGACTGGTTTTGGTTTATTTTTATGATTATATTAGACATATTCATTTAGTTTTCAGTTAATAGTAATAACTTTAGTGAGTGTTTCCTTCTCTCACCTACTTCTGATCTGTATCTCTTTACTTTCCTTACTTCTTTGCTTGCTGCCTCTGACATATTGTCTTCCTAATACTCCCCACACACACACACACACACACTCTCTCTACGTCTTCTTTCTGGCCATCTCTCTCATTTTCTTCCCCTCACGCTCCATCTGTGTGTGTGTTGGATTGATTGTACCTCGGGTTACATATTCTGTCCACATTTCTGTTCTCTGCCACTCGCCTCTCCTTCACATTCGTCTCTGGAGTGCCGGCCGACCGTGGGCTATTACTGTCTCATTAAAGGGAGGCTGGGGAGAAGCAGGCCTGATAAATCAATCAAACTTCCTCTCGCTGTGCCAGAGGGGAGATGGATCGAGATGAATTTTGTCCCAGCGAGAGAATATCCCAGGGTGCACCTCTGCAAATGGTGTCAGAGGATGTATATGCTGAGGCAGCACGCTGACTCCAACAATAGCTGAGCTTCTATTTTCATACCTTTAGTGGGATTACATTGGCAGCGGAGGGACAGCCTGTGCTTTCATTATGCCGTATCACACACACTCATAATGCATCATGGTCAAAGAATCCCGGTAATTTGACAGAAATAACTGCTGTCATTTAAAGGGAGCTGACTCTGATTCCTCTTCTAGACATTTAAACTTATTTTAATTCTCTGCTGTTGGCCGTCACACTGGATTATGTAACAGATAAAATTAATAATGAAAGGGATAGTGTCTGGGTAAAGGGATAATGTCAGGGAGAATATATGGCCATGTGGGAATAAAATAATCTTAAGTCCATGGGTGAGGACAATGTAAGGGACTTTTTGCAATCATACATGTTTTTAAATTTAATTGGATTTTTATTGATGTAAAAAAACACACTGAACCCAAGGGACAACATGTTAACAAGGGTCTACAGCCACGCCAGCAGCTGTTAGCAGTTACAGTCTGATGTACCAGGTTTAATGTTCGTTACCTTAGTTTAGCGTGTTAGCATGCTAACATTTGCTAATTAGCAGTAAACCCAAAGGACAGCAGAGAGTGATGGGAATGAACATTTTGACCTGCTGGCGGTACCTCGGTTATTAAGATACATCCCCTGCCACCACGGATGTCTAAAATATTGAACAGCAGTGCATCAAATATTTGGCAAGATATTTCGGTCTGGCAGACTGAAAATAAATGACTGTTGAGCTTTTTTAAAGAATAATTTTACATTTTGGGCAGTGTTCTAACTCTTTGCGAAAACTGGGATAAGATGATCAATACCATTACCATTGATTAGCTTAGCTTAGCATAAAGACTGAAGGCAAGCCTGAATACATTGCTCTCAGACTTTTCATCACAGGTCACCTCCTCTGGTAATATTTTGTAGTATTTCCACCTCACCTTAAACACATCACTATATCCAATGTTTCTGTCTGAGTTGCTGTCTGTTGGTTTTCCTTCATGCTTCCTTAATTTCATTATTGTTGCTCCTACCTGTGGATTTAAGACAAGTTACACTTACACATTGTTCTTAATGAGGCCAAAATGTGTCTGCGACCTCTGGCAGGAGTTTGTGTGATTCAATTAGAATCCATCCTCAATGAGTCTGTGGCTGTGTTTACAGCGTTGCATGATGCAATTAAAAATCGATTGCCAAGATGTATTGATTGACTCAAATATGCAAGCTGTTTGGTTTTTTGTTTTTTTTTGCTTGACCAACAAGTTTACTCTCAGTGTTACTCAGCATTTTGCAGCAGCCTGTGAGATGCTTTTGCTCCTGTTCGGAAGGTGAGTCACTAAAAAACCCCAAAAAAGCCACTTCTCAACCCTTTGAACCCTTCTCTCTGGTTGCTTGTTTTCCACTTCTTTTTGTTCACAGACTCATGGCATTGTCACTACACGTCTCAGCTACACATGTCATAAGAAATCAGGCCACTCACAAAGCACATGCCATTGCTACGTGTCACTGCGTGAATGGTGGTGTCCTCTCGCGTGAACCCGTCCTCTTTCCAGGGCTCCATGGTGGTAGAGGACGTGGCCGACACGTGACGCTGCTCAGTTGTCCTACTGGATCCATCCTCTTCATTTGTGTTTAACAATCTACATGGGAGATCATGATGACAATTATGTCCTCATAATTGTATATACTATGATTTCCTGTTGTGAATCTATCCTGTATCTACTTCCTGTCTGTCTGTCCTGGGAGAGGGATCCCTCCTATGTTGCTCTTCCTGAGGTTTCTTCCTTTTTCCCCCTGTTTTTCCATCTCTATATAAAGACAGAGGGTATTGTAGGCTGTACATACTGTAAAGTGCCCTTAGGCAAATAGTGATTTTTGTTATTGGGCTACAATTGACTTAACTTGACTTATACTATACATTACATTTACATTACATTTACATTTAGTCATTTAGCAGACGCTTTTATCCAAAGCGACTTACATTTGAGGAAGACAATGGAAGCAATATAACAACACAAGGTAACAAAAAGCATAAGTGCATCAAAAACGAGTCTGGTTAAAGCCCAGCACAGTATACAAAGCTAAGGATAGGAAGGGTTTTTTTTTGTTTGTTTTTTTTTATAGCAGAGGTAGAAAGGAAGAAGAGTTAGTGATTGTCAGTCAGGTGTTGACGGAAGAGATGCGTTTTCAAGTGCTTTTTAAAGGTGGCTACAGAATCTGCTGATCTTGTAGAGGCCGGCAAATCATTCCACCAATGTGGAACGGATCCAGAGAAGGTGCGCGAGAGTGATTTTATTCCTTTTTGGCATGGTACCACCAGGCGTCGTTCTTTGGCAGAGCGCAGGGACCTGGCAGGAGCGTAGGTCTGTATGAGCAAGCAAAGATATGATGGTGCAGAACCAGTGGTGGTCTTGTAAGCCAATAGCATCCCTTTGTACTTGATGCGGGCGACAACAGGGAGCCAGTGTAACCTAATGAAGAGAGGGGTTACGTGCGCTCTCTTCGGCTCATTGAAGACCACTCTTGCCGCCGCGTTCTGGATCATCTGCAGAGGTTTGGTTGTGCAAGCAGGGAGACCAGCCAGCAGTGCATTGCAATAGTCCAGTTTGGACAAGACCAGAGCTTGGACTAGGACTTGTGTAGACTGCTCCGATAGGAAAGGTCTGATTTTCCTGATGTTGTAGAGGATGAATCTGCAGGACCTGGTGGTGCTGGCGACATGGCTTTTGAAGTTTAGTTGATCATCAATTACCACCCCCAAGTTTCTGACCGTGCTGGATGGAGTAACGGTCGTTGAGCCAAGTTGAATGGAGAGGTCGTGGTGAATCTTTGGGTTGGCCGGTATCACAAGCAGTTCCGTTTTGTCCAGGTTCAGCTGCAGGTGATGATCCTTTGTCCAAAGCGCAATGTCACTCAGGCATGCCGAGATGCGAGCAGAAACAGTTGAATCATCAGGTTGAAACGACAAGTGGAGCTGCGTGTCATCAGCATAGCAGTGATAGGAGAACCCATGCTTCTGAATGACCGAGCCTAGGGATGTCATGTAGATGGAGAAGAGTAGGGGACCAAGTACCGAGCCCTGCGGCACCCCTGTATTGAGGTGTTGGGACTCCGAGACCTCGTCTCTCCAGGATACTCTGAATGACCGACCCGATAGGTACGATTTGAACCATCGCAACGCGATTCCAGACACACCCATAGCACTGAGAGTGGACAGGAGGACGTGGTGATTAACTGTGTCAAAGGCCGCAGACAGGTCCAGTAAGATAAGAATGGATGACTTGGATGTCGCCTTTGCCAATCTCATGGCTTCGACAACTGACAGCAGCGTGGTCTCCGTGGAATGGCCGCTCTTGAAACCAGACTGGTTGCGGTCCAGGAGATTGTTCTCTGTGAGAAAGGAGGAGAGCTGGTTAAAAACAGCTCGTTCCAGAGCTTTGGCAATGAAGGGAAGGAGGGAAACCGGTCTGTAGCTTTCTAATAGTGTCGGATTGAGAGTGGCTTTCTTCAGTAATGGTGTGATGCGGGCTTCTTTGAAAGCTGTTGGGAACAACCCAGTGGTGAGGGAGGAGTTGATGATGTGGGTCAGAGTCGGGACAACAGACGGAGAGATGGCCTGCAGGAGATGGGTGGGGATGGGATCCAGCGGGCAGGTGGTAGGGTGGCTAGAATGAATGACCTTGGAAACATCAGCTTCAGATAGAAGAGAGAAAGAGGGGAGCAGACACGTATCTGGGATGCGTGCGAGGTCAACAGGTGGCAGCGCAGAGAATTGCCTGCTAATGGCGGTTGTTTTCTTGACAAAGAAAGACGCAAAGTCATCAGCTGTTAAATCCGATGAAGGTGGGGGAGCAGGCGGAGAAAGGAGATGTACACTGGTGTATTATACATGTTATGGGTCAGGTACCTTCCTGTTCCGCCGACTCTGAAGGAGGATGGAACGCCTGCAGGACTACCGGCCGGGCCACCTCAGTGGGTACTTTGGTTACATAACCCGGCCTGAGATGCAGGATGGCTCTGACTGTGCCTGAAACGATCTCCAGGTAAGCAGCAGCCACCGACAGGGCCTGCAGATCTCCCACACTCTTGAGAGAATTCATGGCCAGAAGGAACGCCACCTTTAAGGCCAGACACCTGTCTGATGGATCGTCCAGTGGCTCGAACGGTGCTGTGGTCAGTCCATCCAGCACCGCTATCAGGCCTTACGGTCTCTGAAACTGTAGTGCAGTGAGATGTTGGCCTAGCTGGACCCTGAGTACCATGGTTAGGATCGAGTCGACGCATGCGGGGGACGGTTGTGCCCGCAAGGCGACTAAGTCCCACACTACTCCTAGGAACGTGAACCTTTGTGTTGGAGTGAGCGTGCTCTTGCTCGCATTGAGCCTCAACCCTAAGCACCATATGTATGCCGTAGTGCATTGAGACGGGACTGAGATAAAATCAACCAGACGTCTATATAATGGAGGATGCGGAGTCTGAGAAGAGCCAGGGCAGAGTCCATACACTCCGTGACGGTGCGAGGGGAGAGTGCTAGGCCGAAGGGAAGCACCCGATATTGGTAAGCTTTGCCCCCGAAAGCAAACCAAAGCAAATTCTGGTGTCCCGGAATGATAGAGACGTGGAAGTACGTGTCCTTTAGATCGATTGTGACGAACCAGACCTCGGACTGACTCTGACTCACAATCATAGGGATCGTCAGCGTCCGGAACCGAAGTCTCCTCAGAGAATGGTTCAGGTGACGAAGATCTAAAATGGGATCTAAAATGCAAAACCACCGTCTCTCTTCAGGACTATGAAGTACTGGCTGTAGAACCCGGTATGCATCTCTCAGTTGGGGATTTGTTCTATGGCCCCATTGTACAAGAAATAATGTATTTCTCGCTCCATCACCTGTGCTTGTACTCGGTCGACCCCTGTTTCCAAGATCCCTCAGGAATCTTGGGGGTGTGGACCAGAACTGAAGCTTGTAACCTTGACGGACGGTGCACAAACTCAGTGCAACACACCGGGTCAAGTTTCCCACGCGGGCAGAAGAGTCCCTCTGGGGAACCAACCGCTCGAGGCTGGTGCCTGGGGGACCTGGAGTGGCGGCCTCAGTTACCCGAAGCGCTGCAGCAGCGGGAAATCCCCGAGGAATGGCATATACATGCCAGACCGCCCCCCGAACCTGCAATGTGAGAGCTGCGGTACCCGGAAGCGCTGATACGGCGGGAGTCAACCAGAAAGGAATGTCTACAGGGCCTCTGTAGAGGACACAACTCTGCTACACGGCCGTGCAGGTCTAAAGGCAGTGGTTGCACGGAACTCGCCACGCCCCAAAGTGTCACCGGCAGCGGGGTTAGGAGGCTGAGCTCCCAAGGGCTCGATGGGGGGGCACCCTCTGAGGCCTGACACTCGCGTCAGGGCCTCTTCTGTGAACCCTGTCGGGCGAGAAGCACAGCCCTCAGGTCCGTCTTCTCCCTCTCAGGCCTTCGCTGAGCGAACGGGAGTGAACCCCTCAACCGTTGGGGAGTGGCAAGCTGCGCCACACTCACTTTCTGAGCCAGCATGTATGAGCTGCGAGATGTTGAAGGCTGAGGTGGTCCACCCTCAGCTCCAGCCAGAGTCCGCTTTTGGAGGTTTAGCCTCGATGAACCTTTCTTTGAGTGGAAACCATAAGTTGTGCTGATTCCAGGAGAGGCTATGTGTATGACAGTTGTGTATTTGAGTTATGACTAAATTGTGCCAATCACGTTCAAAGTGTTATTAAAATCTGAAGGTTAGAGTGTTCTTTCTGAATTTGACTTTTAAAGGGAAGTTTTAATGACTTTAAACTGTAAAAAACCAAACCAAAGAAATACCCAAGAAATAGATATCATAAAAACAAAATTTCATCGCTGTTAAGTGAAAACCATGTATCCCCACAAATAAAATTAGACAGTTTAGACAGTTCAATGAGTCATAGGAGAAAATTCTCAACCCACAAAGAAGCATTTAATCATTTAATTTATCTGAAAGCACAAAAATTCAGATTCACAGTGCAAAGAATTAAAAAGTAATAATGAGAACGATGTATTTCAAAAGATAACAAATAAATACAAACAAATGAAAATATATATAAAATAAAGTCTCCTGTGATATACAGTAGTTTTCTCAGCTCTATTGGAAGAGGACTGCATTATACAGTTCACTGCTAAGGTGGGAACTATTACCAACAACACAACCAATTAAAATAAGTTTTATTGTTCCAGCATCACAGAGCTATCCCTCCACCGTGTTCAGCTGTACCTGAAGCGTGTCTGGATTTCTTATTTCAAGTGAAATGTTTCCTCTGTGAACGTTTCCTCCACGTTCATCAGCTGCCGTTCAGCTTCCCAACGTCTCATGAACCGATGTGACAGGCTGCTGCAGAGACGGGCGGCTCCTGTCGAACTGCAAACGAGGCAAAGCAAACAGTTGAAACATGACAACGACGCAACAGCGAGCATGACGTTCCTCGCGTTTGATGAAGTACCCCGTCAGGGCCAATCAGGAGCGAGCCTGTCCACTGGTTTTCTCAAAATTCCAAAAGGACAGGAACAGACTTTAGCGCCCCCCTTTAGGCCAGCGATTCATTTTTTCCTCTGTCAGCGGCAGCAGATCTAAAGTCTCTTCCATTTTAGTTGTGGGAAAAAAACACACGAAGGTGAAGAAAAGTACAGCGTCTCATTTCCAGGTTCTGACTCGCTAATCAGATTAAAAGACACAAACCATGCACGCACGTCAGGCAGCCAAACGGAGAGTTTTAAATACAGCCTGAACATATTGTGGACTTGGACCTTTCATTTGCAACTACATCTTTTGACCTACTGGACTTTTTTATTATCTTGTTATTTGACTGGGCAGCAGAGTGAACGGTGTGTGCAGACTTCTAAGATTGAGGATTAAAAAACATGAAAAAACAAAAAGTGAAAGCAGCTGCTCTCACTCAACAAGTAACTCAGTGTACTCAGGTGTGTTTCAGGTGGTTGGGAATCTTTCTTTGCGGTGCGTTTTCCGCACACGCGATTTGGCAGCAGACACAAAAATCTGTTTAAACGGATGAAACTGATTAATGGATGCCACAGACACCTTTTTATCTGATTAAAAAAAAATATGAAACGAGAAGTGTGGCCATTTTGAGCTGGAAAGCACCCAGAAAGAGCTCCGCCAAGGCTGCACAGCCTTTTAATTTGGTAATATTAGTAACAGAAGATATTTTGAATTTTTTTATCTGCATCTGAATCTTCAGTAAAATTGAAAAAAGTATGTTCCAGATAGTTTTTACCATTCAAGCAAGTTCAAGTGACTGAAAAGTGAAACATTTCATTTTAAATGTCCTGTCTCAGAATGTTAAATCATTTTTAAAAATAAGGGTTTCTGTTTTGAAAACGTATTCAAAGACCACTCCTCTTTCCACCAAATGAAACTAGATTTTTGTTTAAGGCTGTCCTAAAGTAACTAACACACCACAAAAACCAAGTTCACAGATATTTTCTTTGCCAAGTGGCAAATCGATAACATCCCGTTAATCTTGTCCATTGTGCTTCCTGTTTCATTTTGATAGACTAACCTCTCCTGTCATTTCAGTTCCTGCCCTCGTCTCTCTCCGGCCCCTAATCACCACACCTGCGCCCTATTACCTGCCCCTGGGTCCTCCCTCTGCAAACCCCTTATATACCTTGCTGTGTTCGTTGCTCTTGGCCAGACTGTCTTTGTTCTACCTCGTGGGTTCATCGCTCTCCAGCATTCCTGGTGTTTTTCTCTGTGTTTTTTTTTTTTGGACTTTGTCTTGATTTGTGGCTTGTTGGATTCTGCCTGCTCCCTGTCCCCTTGTATGACTGCCTGGCCCTTCACTGCCTTTTGAATTTTCCTCTGTGTACTGTGCTTTTCTCTGCTTCGGATTGTCTTTTCTATCAGAACCGTTACAAAATCCTCAAGAATAGGAACTCCACAACCAGAGCGACTGTTAAAGCGCTCACGCTCTTCACGACATAACCGTTAATGGTTATTTGGTGCATTCATGTCGTCTATAATGGAACTATAACTTTGCACTGCCAAAAAAATATCGAATTTCATGTTTCGAAAGAATTAAAAACTACAGACAACAATGTCCTTTTAACAGAGCCTGACAGCCGTCTGTCCTCTCAGTCATCCATCAGTGTATCAGCAGCATATACTGGATCAATCTGTTTGTCCCAACCTGCCGTTGTGAGCCGTCAGCTATAACACTCTGCCCGCTCGCTCAATCATGAAGGCTTGTTGAGGGTCAGCGCTGGTCCAATCGTTTTCTCGCATCAGTATCAGTAGTGTTTGCACGTATTCTTAGTGTCTGCAGTATATTGTGCAATGCTTTTATGTAAATGATGTTGACGTAAAGCTGGGCTGATGTGCGTTCTAGTAAAACCAGGCTGGTCTCGCAAAATTGGCGTATGAATAACACGCCAGTGTCTTGTCACAACGCATTTCTTTTGCTTTTCACGTGTCATGTCACGCCATTTAGTCTCCACTGACTTCTACTGTGCAGAGACGACGTGTCATTTAACGCATGAGTGTCCTGTGAAAAAAAACAATATCAGGTGGCGTAGCATTTGGAGCAACCAGTCTGCGTAAGGAGGTGGTGGGGGTGGGTTTGGGTAGTCAAACAAACACAGGGCTTTCACCCAGGAGACCGGAGTCCGTGTCCCGTGTGAAACCAAAAGTCAAAGTTTGACTTCAAAGTTTTAACTCGCGTCGCGTGACCCAAAGAATTGTACGTTTTTTTTCCTAAACCTAACCAAGCTTTGACGCCTCACAGCGTTAACCACATGTTTATTATTGTTACCAGGCCGACGGAGGTGACCTGACTGTGACGACAAAGGTCACCTGACTTCCGCCTTTCCTGCACGTCCAAAACTCATAAAATGCGGCATCTGTAACGGCGTTGAACATAAAGTTTATTATTAGGATGGACAAACAACAGACTGATGATTATGCTTTCTTAGACGCTTACCACAGAGATGAATTCTCAGGGGAATCATGGCTGTGCTTTATTGCAATTCACGAGAAACTGTCTTCATTGTGAGATCGTTTTAACCTGTGAAAAGCTCATTTAGGGTCACAAGCATCAGCGCAGACTCAGAGCCACAGCTGGATCTGAGTTTCCACCGCGCCATGTAGAGACTGTGTGTAATCGCTTTCCCGAAGAGATTCACAAACTTTTTTCACAGAAGATATTTTAACTTGTCACAGCACTAAAAGCACAGGGGGAACAGAGAACATCCATGATTGATTGCATTGCAGTAATGTAATTAGTTACACGTGTGTTTCTTCTTTTCCTTTGGGCTGCTCCCTTTCAGAGGTCGCCACAGCGAATCATGTGCCTCCATCTAACCCTGTCCTCTGCATCCTCTTCACTCACACCAATTAACTTCATGTCCTCTCTCACTACATCCATAAATCTCCTCTTTGGTCTTCCTCTAGACCTCCTGCCTGGCAGCTCCAACCTCAGCATCCTTCTACCAATATATTCACAGTCTCTCCTCTGAACATGTCCAAACCACCTCAATCTGGCCTCTCTGGCTTAATCTCCGAAACATCTAACATGAGCTGTCCCTCTGATGTACTGGTTCCTGATCCTGTCCATCCTCGTCACTCCCAAAGAGAACCTCAACATCTTAAGCTCTGCCACCTCCAGCTCTGCCTCTTGTCTTTTCTTCAGTGCCACTGTCTCTAAGCTGTACAACATCGCTGGTCTCACCACCGTCTTGAACACCTTTCCTTTCATTCTTCATTCTGGCCAACCTGTACAAATCCACCTCTCCCTCTTTAGTGTCCAACCTAGCATATGCTCATAGTCCTCATATGCTCTTTGTTTGGCCTTTGCCACCTCTACCTTCACCTTACGCTGCATCTCCCTGTACTCCTGTCTACTCTCTTCAGTCCTCTCAGTGTCCCACTTCTTCTTTGCTACCCTCTTTCTCTGTATACACTCCTGAACTTCCTGGTTCCACCACCAAGTCTCCTTGTCCACTTTCTTCTTTCCAGATGACACACCGAGTACCCTCCTACCTGTCTCCCTGATCACATTAGCTGTAGTGGTCCAGTCATCTGGGAGCACTTCCTGACCACCCAGAGTCTGTCTCAGCTCCTCCCTGAAAACTACACGACATTCTTCCTTTTTCAGCTTCCACCACTTCGTCCTCTGCTCTGCCTTTGTCCTCTTCATCTTCCTCACCACCAGAGTCATTTTACACACTAGCATCCTGTGTTGTCTGGCTACACTCTCCCCTACCACTACTTTACAGTCACTGGTCTCTTTCAGATTACAACGTCTACACAAGATGTAGTCCACCTGAGTGCTTCTCCCTCCGCTCTTATATATCACCCTATGTTCCTGCCTCTTCTGGAAGAAAGTGTTCACTACAGCCATTTCCATCCTCTTTGCAAAGTCTACCACCATCTGTCCTTCTGCGTTCCTGTCCTGAAGACCAAACCTGCCCATCACATTCTCATCACCTCTGTTCCCTTCACCTACATGCCCGTTGAAATCTGCACCAATCACCACTCTCTCACCTCTGGGGATGCTCTGCATCACTTCATCTAACTCACTCCAGAATTTCTCCTTCTCTTCTAACTCACATCCTACCTGTGGGGCATAACCACTCACCACATTGAACATCACCCCTTCAACTTCCAGCTTCAGGCTCATCAACCTGTCTGACACTCTTTTCACCTCAAGAACATTCCTCACAAACTCCTCTTTCAGGATAACTCCTACTCCGTTTCTCTTCCTATCCGACCCATGGTAGAACAACTTGAACCCTGCTCCTAAGCTTCTAGCCTTGCTACCTTTCCACCTGGTCTCCTGGACACACAGTATGTCCACCTTCCTTCTCTGCATCATGTCAATCAACTCTCTAGCTTTCTCTGTCATAGTCCCAACGTTCAAAGTCCCTACTGTCAGTCCTACATTCTTAGCTTTCCTCTTCTCTCTCTGCCTACGAACACACCATCCTCCTCTCCTTCTTCGTCTTCGACCATCAGTAGTCCAATTTCCACCGGTACCCTGTAGGTCAACAGCACCGGTGGCGGTCGTTGTGTCACCGTGAATGAGGCACAAGCCTTCCCGAGGGCGATTTCACAAAAGCGGATCTGGATTTGCCAGTCCTACAGGGCTCTCCCGCGTTCACGCTGCAAGGGCGGCGTTTGCTCTGAATGGGGACTCTGAACAGGATATGAGACGAGAAAAAGACGTTTTCGTACAAATATCCTACACTCAACTCCTACACAAGATGTAGGACAATACTTGACAATACTGAGGTTTTTACTTCAGAGGTCAAAGTGTTAACACTCAAATCAGCCACGGTGTGTGTGTGTGTGTGTGCATGCGTCGTGGCTGATCAGGGCCAGAAGTGGCTAGCCGGAGAGGCCTTAATTAGCCAGCGTGTCTCCTACAGCTCACCATCACACTGCCATCGATCCACACACACTCACCCACCTCCTCTGTTAATGACCTCTGACAGCAGGAACGGGGCTGCTGGTAGGAACTAACTGCTTTTGGATCACTGCATCTGCGACATTAATACAGCGTATGAGAGTGTGTGTATTTACAGGGAATGGTTAAAACAAAAGCAACATCAGCTCAAAGGCTTCATTTCATTTTCCATCCAATTATTCTGTGAGGAAGCAGAGAGAAGCCATCGCTTTGTGGGTAACATTCCTGCCGCAGAAACAGAGCTGTTAAGCTCCGAGCTTCGCCTCGCTCGCTGCTAATTCAAGAGAAATGCTGTTGTCTCTGGTCCTTCCCAAACCCCAATTTGTCTTCTTTTTGTTCTTTACTGTTTGACTGTTAAAATATGCTGATGAAAGGAGGCCGAGCGTTTGCAGGGAACCAACAGCAAACCAGTGTTCTTATACCCAGAGGAAACCAGGCTTCTTGTTAGCAAGCTTTTCTGCCTGACTTGACACTTTTGCCGGATCAAACGTCTCATCACAAAATGCAACCCACAAACAAAAATGCTTACCCATAATCCATCAGTACAGGTGCATGATGCGGCGGGCTCTGAAATGAACAGCGGAGCTTGTCGTTAATCCTTCAGCCAAGCTTCCCTCTAATTAACAAGTTCGACTTTAGCAACACAACGGAAAATGAACTGTGTTTTCTCAACAAAATATAATTCGGCTTTTCTCCTGCAGCCTCGGTGTGTTTTGGCAGAGTTCAGGAGGAAGCTGCAGCCTTCAAAGAAAAGAGGCTTTGAAGGAACACACTGCTGTTGTTGCATGTTGGTGCCTTACTACAAATGAAGCATTCTGTAAATGATGACCCATTTTCCAAATCACACTGTAGTGAGTATCTTAATTGATACAGTTTGACACGTGATACAGTAGGATGCACTACATGGCCAAAGGTATGTGGACAACTGAACATGACTCCCATATGGGATGGTTGAACATGTGATTCCAAAACCATGGCGATTATTCTGCTGCGCTAGCAGCCTCCACCCTTCTGGTTTCAGTCTCTACACCAGATGCTGAACCTGGGTGCAGGGATTTGCTTCCAAGAGCATCAGTGAGGTCCAACACTGATGTTGGGTGATCAGGTCGCCGTTCCCGGTCATCCCGAAGGTGCTGGATGGGGTTGCGGTCAGGGCTCTGTGCAGGCCAGTCATGGTATTCCGCACCAAATTGGGAAATTTCTTTTTTTTTAATATATTTTTTGGAGAGAGACAGGAAAGGCAGCGGAGAGAGAGAGGGGTGATGCAATGAAGCGCACGGGCCGGACTCAAACCAGGGCCACTGTGGTAAGGACTCAGCCTCCATACGTGGTACATGCTTTACCGGGTGAGCTTACTGGGTGCCCCCGGAAAACGATTTATTTATTGAACTGACTTTGTGTGACACAAAGTTAGAAGAACCCTATTGTCTAAAATATAATTGTAAAATATATAATATATATATATATATATATATA
>CM022490.1:28229670-28325074 GCA_011952105.1 Coreoperca whiteheadi | reverse complement strand
TATATATATATATATATCATTGTATGCTTTAGCATTAATCTTTCCTTTTTGTGGAGTGAGGGGTCTAGCCCAAACCGGGAAAAACTGCTCCAGACCAAAGGTACACATATGCCACTTTACCAACACCATACTACATATAAATTCTTTGGCAGGGATCACAGGCTTTTCTGACTCAGAAATACAGATCATCAGCATATAAAGATTTCATTTAATTTAGCATGATATCAAGTAACATGTTGCAGGCCTTCGGGTGGGTGCTGCTTTATGGCCTGATCTTGAGACCCTGCCTGGAAATGGGGCAGTATTAAATGGGGCAGTATTAAATGGGGCAGTATTAAAATTCAGCGTTAGAACCCTCCATTATTTTAGCTGATGTTGTGGTTACACGGTGCGTATTTCTAAATTACATTGTGTTTAATCACATTACTAGGAGTAGGAATACTGTAATAATGCACAGAGAGAGGGCGGAACAGGGGTTAATAGGGGCCCAGGAGCTCATTTTTGCCCCAGGGGCCCCTGACTGGCGGATTCATCCATGTCAGTAGTGCAAAGAACATGTGACTTGTAGTAAATGAGCTAAAATGTGCAAAATAAGTTGTACAGTAATTTAAAATGTTTCTAGGTTGAGTTTTTGTTCATTCTGTTAAAACTTGTCACCCAACGTGAGGTGCTAACTGTCACTGCCGCATGTTTTACATTGAAATGAGCTAAATCAGCACAGCCAGTCTTCCCTGACTTATTACCTTATGCATTTTGAAAAACTGTCCAGCGTCTGCTGTAGATTAAGTTGTGCTGATGTAGAGAAACTAGCATGATGCAAGGAGCGACGTCTCGTTTCGTTGCCAGGAACGATGCTGAAGTTTCTAAATCCAGCAGCAGGGAGTGGGAGCTCTAATAACTGTACAGCTACAAAGAGGGGACATCAAACACGGAGTGCAAACGCTCACCTGAGCCCACATTACGGTGCAGAGAAAAGAGAGGGCAGGAGGAGGCAGCGACAAGCCACTCTCGCCTGTTAACACTCAGTGAAACAGCCAGAGCCGCTTCTAATGGCCTCGCCAAAACTTTTCATTTTATAATTGGCAGGCAGCCGCGGTGAGATTGACAAATGAGTGTCAGCCATCAGCGATTCCCCGAGCCAGGGATGCCAGAGATGGAGAGCGGGAATCAAAATAATTAAAATAAATAAGGTGCCAAGTGATGGCAGCGCTCCCTCCAACATGGCAGATAAGAGCTGCCAGCGAAAAAGAGAAGGAGGGATGGTTCGAGTGTCAGTCTTCACCTCCTCTCCAGGACCTTTCACCACTAAACCGTTATTAGTGACAAAATCTGCCAGCTAGTCAGTCACCTGTGTGTATGTGTGTGTGAATGTGTGTGTAAGCAGAGGCCTGATTATCTGATTGAAACAATGCACAAGAAATCAGTGGGAATTTACACCTCAGGATGAGCTAATTTTCGCTTCCCCTGGGTCCCGTCGGCCCTTTTTGTGTTTGCGTGTTGTTACACAGAAGAAGAAGGGAGATGTGATCAGAGTAATGAAGCTGCTGGAAGTGCAAACGAGAAGCAGCTGCCTGTGTGAATGCAGGGGAGGATGCCCCAGCCACGTCCCTCTTCACACCTGAGTTAACATCTTGTATCTGGGTTGTGTTTAGATCCGCTGCATCTGGATTATTTACACACAAATGTGTTTCCTCTGCCTCATCGGATTATCACTAACAACCCCTGTGAATTGGACAGGGTCATCAAATCCCATGAAAATACAAAAACCACTAATGAATTGATCGGACTCGCAAGCGTCGTCTGCGTTCTTTCATTACCCCGAACATGGCCGCTGTCGTTTATTTTGAGTCAACCCCACATACATTGGTTCTGCTGCTGGAAATACAGAAAAACACAATGTACTCCTGTCTGAATAAAGCTTTGATAAAAGTGGCCCTTTTAGGACATTATTTTATAGTTTGGGTTCTCGGGACATCATCCTGTTCAGAGCCACAAGAACAGCGACACCCATCAAACATAGGGACAGAAATATTGCCACAAAATTCGCGCAGCTGGACATGTGGTTGTAAGTCGAGCTACTTAAACAATGACCCTTAGAACAACATATTTCCTTGATTTTCTTGAAAAACCTTCGGTTAATTCCTCCTAGTAACCGCTAACACAGCTTTGTTGGCACAAAATGACTGAGATGTCACTCACTGATTAGTTAAGGTACAACATCCCAGCCCAGACAACAACGGCTGAACAAGGTGTCAGGCTGAATAAAAAAGTGATACGCGATATCATGTCAGTGTGAGTATCAAATTTGATGTCACTTATACAATACAACAGAATTTAATTAAGTTGAATGACAGACGTTTTTCAGCACTTCTTAGTTCCAAATTGGATGAATCGGAGTTCACAAAAAGACGTTCCACGTAGTTTTTTTTTAATTTGAGAAAGTCTATTTTGTTGAAAAATTTTGTCACGTTTGCCTATCAAAGAACTCAACGGCTGATCTAACTACGATGACAGGACTGCTGAGGGCAGCTCACGGCACGCGTCAGTCAGCAAATATCTGCAACGCCAACTGTTCAACAGAGAAGATACAACAATCTAAATCACAGCTTTAGTGGATTTTTTTTCACTTTTGATGATGCTAGGATAGCTGTTTCCCGCTGTTTCCAGTCTCTGTGCTACGCTACGCTAAACACAGAGATGAAACTGATATCCATCCTCTGATGTGGCTCTGAGGAAGGCAGCTAACAGCAACCTGGGGACAAGCGCAATACAATTTATTTTAGTGGGTGTGCTAAAATATGATCGCCCGCTAGCTAAAGTTAGCTCCCTGTTGTTGATAACAGCATTGTTTATCAGGCCTCACGTCCTACCAAAGTTTCACAAGGATCAGGTGTTTTTGATTATTGCATTAGAAATTAATTTGCAGCAGATGTTGTCCCCTTTTCCCCCACTTTGAGGGAGCTAGGCTCCCAGTTTCCCTCTGCTTTCAGTCTTTGTGCTAAGTTGGGCTAAACACATCGTAGACGTAGAGATGAAAGTATAAATGGTAAATGGCTGCCTTTATATTGCGCTTTTATCCAAAGCGCGCTACAATTTGCCCCCTATTCACACACACACTCACACACACACAAACACACACACACACACACCGAAGGCAGCCAGCTACCATGCAAGGCCTGGCCATGGGGAGCAATTTGGGGTTCAGTGTCTTGCTCAAGGACACTTCGACATGTGGACAAGAGGAGCTGGGGATAAAACCGCCAACCCCATTGATCGCCCGAGGACGACCCGCTCTACCACCTACGCCACAGTATAATATTCATCTTCTCATCTGACTCCGATTTCCTCAAATGTGATTATATTCTCTTCATGTCTGAAATCATGTCTGTCAGGAGAGAAGCTCTCTTAAGGGGTTGGTTTTGTGATAAAATAAAATTTTGAAAAGAAACTGAGAAACTACATTTCTCGATCTCATTTAAAGACCCAAGGATCTTTAAAGCTCATACGACTGTGACCGAGAGCTGGAACACAGACACACACACTGCTATTGTTTCTTTTGTATTCCCGTCTCACTTCACATCCCCCACTCTCTCTTTCTCTATTTTGTTTTTCTCTCATTTTCCGTCCTTCACTGTGCTGCTGTCTAATGGAGCTCTGCCGTGGTGTGCGATGCTACAGGAGATGGTACTAGAGCAGACAGGTGAAAGCCACTTTGTCATCACTAAAAACCACCTGCGAGCTTCCAACCTGCTCATTAGCACCTTTTTGTTTCTCTTCTGATCGCTCGCCCTGCTGTTTTTCTGTCACTAACACCCCCTCCCTCCCCCACCCGGCTGACGCCAAGCTTTGTTCTGAAATGTCAAACTGCCGTCCGGTCGCTGACAAACGCTGACGCTGATTACAGAGTGAGGGCCTGGACAAACAGCTCAGGACAGGCAGAGCGGGAAATTGATGCGAGTCCCTTCAGCTTCTCAGCCTGCCACTCTGAGCCACTATTATCGACCCACAGGTCGCCAGCTCCGAGCCGAACCCCCACGTGTCTGGTCTTAATCTGATCCAAGATCCTTTACAATAAGGTACACAAGAGTTAGAGTAGTTACCAGGGAACGAATGAGGAATGAACGGGGAACTAACTATTAGTTCATGTTCAGTTGTTGAGTAACGGCTGTGGCTCGGTGGCAGAGTCCACCAATCGGAAGGTCGGCGGTTCGATCCTGGCTTCCCCCAGCCACGTGTCGACGTATCCCTGAGCAAGATACTGAACCACAAATTGCCCCCGAATCTCTGTGAGTCTCGCTATGTATAAAGCGTCTGCTAAATGACTAAATGTAAATGTAAACTCCTAATCAAATGTAGCTAATCAATAGTTAATGATTAGTTAAGAAAGGAGTGAGATATGAATGAGGAATGATTATTGATTAATTGTTAATAATTACTTCCCTAATTGATCCTAAGGGAGGAATATATAGTAGACAAGGATGAATTAGAACAGACTGGGTGATGCTATATTAATAAATCAGTAATTAATAGTTGTGTGCAGTCCACCGGCTGGTTCAGAGGAACGACTCATGGATAAAGTGGCCACTGAGATCGGTTCACAGACATTCATGAACAAATCGTTACCTGACACAAGGTCATTTATTTGTCACTTTACAACACAAGGTTGTAGAATGCAATGAAAGTCTGTAGTCCCTTCATGCCTCACACACATAACATAACAGATGATTAAATTCCTGTTCCAAAAGGGTAACATATAAAATACATAAACTGAAATGAAAGAAAACAATATACAATCATTTATATAGTTACATATATACATAGCCTATACGTATACACCCAGGAAACAGGTCGGCGTCTTAATTCATCCTTATCTACTATATAGGCCTATTCCTCCATTGGGGAACTATTAGGGAAGTAATTATTATTACGATTAATCAATAATCAAGTCGTTCCTGATTCATTCCTCACTCGTTTCTTAATGAGGTAATCAGCTCTCCTCTGACATTTGATTAGGAGTTACTCAACAACTGACCATTAACTGTGGTTCCCCATTCGTTCCCTTCGTCACCACTCTCAATCTCGTGCACCTTATTGTAAAGCGTTGCCCTGCTGTCCTCTTTATTAATATTACAAGAAGTGAAATCAGATGATGGTGGGAACTTATTTCTAGAGAGATCTAGAGCTAGGTTGAATCACAAGGTTTATTGTGTCCTCTACCGGCATCATCGGTGCAACATTTCCAAGAGCCCTGACCTGCTGCCTGTGGTTTTACAGTTTGAAGCTGCAAGGACGCAAGAAACCGTGAAAAAGCTTCGGTATTTTTTATTATTTTTTTTGTCCCGCTAACTCCGGGAAATAAAGCCGGTTGAGGTTTGAGTTTTCAGTCCTTCAACTTTCCTTTCATTAATTCTTCCAGGAATAAAGGGGAACAGAAAGCAGAGGACATGCAGGAGCAGACGCGTCGTGTCGCTGCAAAAAGAGCATTCAGCAGAGAGCGCAGAGTTGCCTTCTATTTTATTTCCTTAGATATGAGCCTGAATAAGGTCAGAGAATAACCTTTGAAGTAGTGCACTATAAACCACACAAGGGCTGACTGAGAGACAGAAAGAGTGTGTGTGTGTGTGTGTGTGTGTGTACTGTGACATTTCCTCCATCCTCTAATTTGAAGGCGATCCACTTTAAAGATATTGGCGGTGGAAGGACTCTCTGTGTTCCAGTGTTTTAGAAGAGTTTATCATCTGTTGACCTTCTCAGCCACAAAAGCCACAAACTAAAGGAAAGAAAGGGATGGGAAAGAAGAAAACAGCGACGGCTTTCTCTTGCGTTAAATAAACGTGTTGGTCTGTGTCGTGCCGTAGCTTGTGATCAAAGCCAGCAGAGCAAACCAGCCTGTATCCGTTACAAATAGTATGTCAGCTTTCATCTAATGACTATCTTTTCACTGACTGGTTGATTCTTCACCTGCAGTACTTACTTACGTGTCTTCATACTTCTTTATGTTCCTATTATGTTCATTGTTTTGCACCAAAACACCAAAGCAAATCCCTCGTATGTGTAAACCTACTTGGCGATAAAGCTGATTCTGATGCTCTCATTAGTACTTTTTGTTGTTGTTTTCTTCCCATCAGGCGAGTGGCTGTTTTAAGCATTCGCTCCCGTTCATTTGCATAGACAGTTAGAGTTTTGGATGGATATAAATCACCGGTACAAAAGATCGGCACCTGCTTTAGAAACCATCTAACCCTAATAAGTTAAATACAACTCTCAGGGTGAATTCTGATACAAAACGTCCATTCACAGAGCTTTAATTGGGGCTGAGCTGTGCACCACTGGTGTCGAGCCATAGCTAAAGTTTACACTGTGTAGAAACCTGATAAAACATTGAGCAGTTTCTAACAGTTCACTTTCAGACGCTGGGTCAGTTTAGGGTGAGTTCTGTGGCACACACCAACAACAGACAGTTCTTGAAGCAACTAAGAGTTCTTGGTTAGTGCCTCTGACTGGCTTCTTGTCCATACCATTGAAGCCAAGTCGCATTGGTAACATAGAATTTCAAGCCATACACAAACTAATGGGGGGGGGGTGATTTATCAGAAGAATTTAAAAGTATATCAAAACTGATGGCCATAACGTAGAAAATATGCTGGAGATGAACGTGTACATATCAAAAACAGAGACCAGGTGACAAACTAACATTAGCTACAGTCATTGTACAAACTGTATTGCAGTTGTTCAGTTGTTTAAATGTAAAGGCAAACCTGCACACGACAAACATCAGAACCTCAGACTCTGTTTCCTGCTTTCTGGTGACTTTTAAAAAGTGAAAATTACAAAATGATGAGTACACTGCAACAGCATTTGTATGTCAAATACTTTTAATTTGACTTTTAATTCTCAGGAAAGAATAGGAAATAATTCGCCCCTCTGGCTTGAACTTGCATGAATCTCTGGCGTAAAAACTAAAATGAATCAGTTTTCGTTTTAATTCTTTCATTCATTCATTCATTCATTCATTTTTTGCCCCTGCCACTTGGAGAGTCTGTGGCCATCTACAAATGCTCATTTTATTTAAAAGTGCAATTGAGAATTGTGACCCCGGGAGGAAACCGGGAGAGGGCAAGCGGGCATATCATATATGAGCATGTTAGAGTCACATGGGAAGACAGGTATCAGTTTCATCGCTGTGCATCCAGTAAAGGCATATATCCTGAATATGTTTAGCCTAGCCTAGCACAAACACTGGAAGCAGAGGGAAACTGCTAGCCTAGTTTACTTAAAAGTAAAAAAGATCCACGCTCCAATAACTTCAAATCTGTCTGCTTGCATGTTGTGTCTTGTGGAATGGGTGTAGCAATAGAAATGTCAAAATCTGGTTTTAGCAGTAGTTAGCATTTAAGCATTTATGGTTTTTGCTTTCTCTTGGGTTGCCAGGTTTGTGCTCTAACTCTACTATCAACCAAACCCATGTGACTCTTGGATTGGTGGCTAGCTTGGTAGATACCTGTTGGAGGTTAAACGAGATCTAGGCTAGTAGCTTCTCCCTGCTTCCAGTCTTTGTGCTAAGCTACGCTAAACATCCCCGACCCCTCTCTATACTGGAGGATGAAACTGATAGCCATCTTTACCTCTCACTCAGGGCTAGATGGTAAGGAATTTTCCAAAATGTGTGTGTTCCTTTAAGACAATATAACTTGACGTGAAGTTGGCAGCTTCCTCCTGTAAATGCTCCGAGTCTTCTAATCACAGCTCTGGTATCAAGGAGCCATGGGCCCCCGTCATTGCTGAGACCTTTGATGTGGCAACTCGACACAGACCGGCCTGTTAAAGCTGTCTGCTCCGTCCAGGTTCCCTGCCTCTTGCTTTGTCTCTCCTCGCCACTATTAGCTCTTCCTGCGACAGTGCGGCGTCGCGCCACTCTTTCAAGCCGGCCAACTCGCTGTTTCCAAACATATCTGCTTCTGATTTATGACTCATCGACATTCTGAGGTTTGTTTGTACCGTCTTTCATATTCAGAATAGAAAATGCATTTGTTTGCATCTGTTCCCTCCTGAGGGGGAAAACGGGGGACAACAGACGTCGCCATGTTGACTCTGGTTGTTTCTGATCAGCCAGCGGCGACGCCACCACTCCCATCCATCGGAGCAGGACGGCCGCAGTCGCGTCACCAACACACGCACACACCCACCCACCCACACACACACACATACACACACAGTGTGCTTATGTACAGAACGTACACACAAAAAGTATGCATTCAGTATGTGTGTATGAACAAAAACACGCAGCATTTGACTACACACAGACACACAGTATATGAGTACACACACACACGCACACACAAACCATGGGGAGTAAATGGGCTGCAGTTGCCATAGAAACTGTTGAGTCCCACAACATCCATTCCGGAGAGCCTTCAGAGAAAAAAGAAGTGTTTGTCTCATTTTTCAGATGTGTGTGTGTGTGTGTGTGTCTCAACATAAGAAACCACACACACATACTGGGAGCTAATGTGTGTGTGTGTGTGTGTGTGTGTGTGTGTGTGAGTGTGTGGTAGATCCCCCTCTGTGATCACAAAGAGCAGCTCTCATCCCTGAGAATCCCATTTCACGGCCAGGCTTAGCGATGCTGGTGTGTTATTGTGTGTGTGTGTGTGTGTGTGTCGGTGGTGGTGGTGGCGGGGCGGGGGGGTTTACTGGATTACTGGGCCACTGCTCATACAGGTTGGGATTATTTCAAATAAGATGTGAAATTCCTTCAACAAGCCACCAATTTGGATGATATCAGAGTGTGAAGCCTCTTATGTACAGTATCCAGTCTTAGAATAGTTGAGGCCAGATTTACATGGACAGCAAGTCCTCCAAACTACACGACAAAACTGACAAAAATGACCCATATGAGTGTTTTCTGATCTACCTCTGAGGTTAAGGTTGAGTTAAGTTTAGGCAACTAAGGCTACTTTCACACCTAACCCCATTTGGTTCGGTTCAGGCTAACTGCGGTGCGAGAGACGCCAAACGAACTCTGATGCTGACAAAACAACTGGACTGAGAACGGCTGCAAAGGAGGCGTCTTGGTCGGCTTCCAAGTGGCGCCTGTGGTGTTCGTCTGTGGCGAGAAAGCAAAGCAGACCAACCGCAGAACTGCGGGACAGTAGATGTGTGATTTTAGCATGAATTCAAAAGATAAACGACTATCAAATCAGTCTGCTGATCGTGACCTGTTGTGTTAAGCCTTTATTTATTCAAGATAATTTTGTAACCATGGCAACATGTATGCGCGACACCATGTCAGACAGAAAAAAATGCTATGTAGTTAAGCTACCTTTGCCATGTTTCTGTAGCTTAGCTTGCAACATTTCTCTGAGGGCCGCTTCAGTGCAGTGAAGCTTCATGTAATACAGAGTAACTGGTAGCTTAGCTCACTACACTTTCCATGTAGCTTGCCCAACCCTGATAAATAAACACATTTGATGCAGTAAAGTGCTGCATGACCTGCTGTCAGTCACCAGATTGACTTCCCCTCATCGGCCCCGACATCCAGGACTGTCCACCTGGGTTACCCGTCATTCAATGTGACTTCACACAGCTTGGTCGGTTGGTTTGTAAAAAGTCAACGTGAACGCAAACCGATCCAGAACTAAAATACATACTTTTTTCTTTTGCACCAAACTACAGGTGTGAAAGCAACCTAAAACTACTTGGTTAATGGAAGATTGCGGCCAGTTTCATGAGAAATTCAGCTACTGTGAACACCCAACCATTCATTATGGCTGACATGCGTTAAATCACCCGCATCCATAGTTCTCTATAAGCCCACCCAACGCTGGCATCCTGATGCGCGTCAGCCCCCAAATAAGAGTATATGCCACCACCTGAAGTAAAATAAGGAAAAAATACCAAATATGTCGTTTATATAAAATTATACATACATAAACCTTCAATGAAGACATGAAACGCACAAATACATAATCGGATACTTTCAGACAATGTGGGAAAAGTTTTTTTCCCTCTAATTCTGAAATACTTAAAGGGAATCCTATGGGGAAAAACAAGGATCAAAAGATTAAAGGGAGAAAACGCTGCCAGTGCTTTGAGATAATTCCACTTTTTTTCTAATGCAGTTTCATGAGTTTCAGACACGTGCGAGAATTAAATGTCAAAATATTGAAGCTAAAAACAATATAAAATAACAGCGAAAATGAGATAATGACACATTATCCTCTGAAATACTTGGAAAGAGTTGGATTTGCATTGGAAATAATTGAAATTATCTCTCCCAGCTGGCAGTTTTATTTTCCCACTTGCTTTAAGAAAACATTTTCCGATCAGAGCTATCAGACTGAGCAAACGGCTGCTTTAGCTGGAGGTTTTTTTTGAAGTGATGATAGGTTTGGTATGAAGACTGGATTGCTTTCAGAAGCCTTTTTCTCATGCTGAAATTGAAATGCAAGAAGAGGAGTCCGACGCTGTTTCAGCGCCGTCTAACTCGGCATCTTCACTCCTGCTGCATTTGGTCTGAGGGTACCTGACAGATGCTGGGATTCTGGTCCGGTCTGAGATAAAGTTAGTACGGCATACACTGTGAGAAGATGCAGTTGCTGGATCAATAGTAGAGAGGTCAAAGGTCAGAGCACGCAGACAATAGAAGGAGTCTGGAGTGATGATGATGATGATGGAGGATGATGGGATAAGAGGAAACAGAGAGGAGGGAAAGCTGTGAATGAGAGCGGAGCAGTCTGAGGCTTTAAACGGACAAATCCTCCACGTGGAGGAGATAAAGGAGACACAGTGAGGCAAGAAAGCATGTTTCGCTCAGACTGAATCCACACAGGGTGGAGGAGCTGCAGCGCCGCTGCAGAATACAAATCTGAACTTTTCCACGCTCCGCGTTCATTGTCTCCAGCTTGCAGATGGGCGACCAACAAGAGCCGAGTTCATCTGACAGATCAGAAGCTGCTGCGGCACAGAACAACACCGAGCTGCACTTAACTGGCGTGCTGCTCTCTGAGTTCCCTCATCCGTAACATACGGGAAGTTTATTTCAGGCTCGACTTTCACCATTAAAGAAGACATAGGTTATTAGGAAGATCCTTCACGTTAGTGCCTTTCATTGTTCAAGCGCTTGTTCAGTTCTTTCCTGAATCTGAAGTCTGTGACACCTGGATTCAACTTTAAACCAGGTTCCTAGGCGTTTGCGCATCGAGTAACTGAAATCACTGAGGTTCAACTGTTAATATATTTCTGAGGAAGCAGTCAGAGGTAAACCCCTCTATTTTGGGAGTATGTATTGACTTGTACAAAAAAATATAAAACTTTGATGGTTGCATTGCCATTATATTGATATGAAATTAACTGTATATTTGTGGTCCCCAGAGTATTAATCTTAACAACTTTGGTGACCCCCTGACCTTTCTTCTAGGGCCCCCGTCATGACGAAATGTCAACTTCAAACACAAGCTATCTTCTAAAATATGAATTGAAATATTTCTTCCCTCCCAGGTTCCTGCTCGCTGCAGTAGTTTCCTTCAGGTGAAGGCCTGCTGGGGCCCATTTTGGCATTTAAGACTGGGAGTCTAACTACTGTTTGTTCTTCTAAAAGAGATAATTCATGTGTTAGCAGTTGGAGTGTGAGTGTCATCTCTTAAGGGTGCTAGGCAATACACAGCTGCAGTGTGTTCTTAATATGCTGACCGAGAAACACTCCGACACGACAAAATATTCAAATGAACTCCAGCAGGGAGTGTGTGTGTGTGTGTGTGTGTGTTTGAAGTGAACGGAGATCAGATGGAGCAGATGGGTGGTGATTGCAGATCTGTGATCCACAGCCAATTAAACAGACGCTTGCGGCGCCATATAACTTCTTGCTCATTTTTGTACATTTAATGTTAATTTTTTCTGGTTTTACCTGCATGCCGAATAAGAGCGACATTTTATAAATCTCTCAAGTTGATTCAGTCTTATTCAGTCCAAAAAACTTGATATCAGAAGAAAACCTTTTTGCATTTTGGAAGAACTTGAGCAAGCGCAAGACTCTTCAAGCTGTTATACTGTAAACTTAAAAACTTAAAAAATGTAAACTGAATTTGACTTTTAGAGCTTTAAAGCGCTGGGGCCAGGACTAAAACTCATTCTAGAGCCCCCTAGAAAAAAACTACGTTTTGGCTTGCTTTTCAGGTTATTTTGCAATTCCACTAAGGTCTTTCATACAGAAATTCAAAATGCACATAAAAACACGTGCTCTTTTGTCCGTTACGGATTAAACAAGGTCTGATGATATGGCGTAGCCTGTAGCCAGCACGTGGAGGCTTGTTTACGTTTTTAATCAATGATATAGCTGATATTTATTTGACACCGCTTTCGGCCAATCATTTGTTTGACCGGCAGTAGACGCTACGCTGCTGCGTCCCAGTAGAGATTCTAGAGCGGGTTTTTTTAGGCCGATTCAGAGCGAGTCCAAAGAGGCGGACACAATAGGGGGCTTAAAATCCCGACTGTGCGGCCAAAATCCGGATGTATGGCCACCCTACCTGGGCTTAGCCCCAGACCTTGGCAACTCCTAAAAACGCCCCTGCTACTGGCATCCCCAGCTTTAGGCCCCACTGCTAGCGGGCCAAAGATGCATGAGCTCAGTTCACAGTTGGAGTTAAGTTTAGCAGAGCAGGCGTTCAGCTGCTGCTTCTGGATTCTGCTCCTTTTCCTGGAAACTCTGTTATCTGCTCAGCCTCCTCCACCGGCTGACAGGGGATCTTATTTATACCCCGGAGGTAGAAGTAGTGTGTGTTTGTGTCTGTGTGTGTGTGCTGGTTCATGCTGAGACTCCACTGTAAGGGTCCTGACCAGGGACTAAAAAGGAACTCTGATCCAGTGGAGATCAGTCCATTAGGGCGGATTGCCTCTGATCAGTTCGGAGTCATTTATCAATCAACTAACCAAGGCTTGCTGGACGCCTCGCCTCCGAGTTTTCTTTCATTATTTTCTGAGGTTGTTTCCAAGATGCCTGTGATTGGCTGTGGCTGTGGTCGAAGCCGCTCAGGTGGTCACCACCTCGGGTCTCTGGATCGATCTCTCTGACTACTGGTCTGATGCACCAATCTCCAGGCGAGCCAGGTTGGCGTGTTGTTTGTTTTAAATGACATGTGGTGCCATTTGGGTTTCATACAGGCAGTTACAGGTAAAATGTAACAGAGACCTGACATAATCTGCTTTAAATGATCTGATCGATTCTGTTCTTTATTTAAACTGAACTTCCCAACTGTAATCTGATCGGACTCAGTTTGATTTATTTCATATTAATTGTTGAACCGATCAGTGCAACACTGCCTGGTTTTAGAAGAAAATTTTAGTAGTTTAGCAGATGGTCTAAATCTAGAGAAATGGCTTTCCTACCCAAGGGGAAATGAGATTCTGGGAAAAACATTTAATATTTGTTATTTTTTTATACTTCAGACATGAAAATAGTCCAGTTAAAGGACATTTTTGGCAAAACACATTATATATCTGCAGGTTTATTGCCAGTTCCTGGTATTGGTACAATGACAAACGTGAGATTTGTTGAGGATATTCATCAGCATCACATAAACACAAGGGTTCATAATCATAGCTCTGCAAGGAAAAATCGACTTTATAATTTAATATTCTCCTCAAAACTGTAAACTATGTGGGGCTAAAGACGTCATGCAAATTGATATTTGTTGATATTGTTACAAGACATTGCAGCCTCCAAGGGCTTTCATTCATTACACAAACAATAAAAAAAACTGCTTCACAGAACATTCAACATACTGATGATTTTACTGAAATGGGGCTGAAGCTGAAAATGTACATTTTGTCCTGATGGTGGTGCTACAGGAAAGGTTAGGGGGTCCCCTAACCATTAGGACTTCTCTGGGAATAAGCTATATATTTTTTATAAGATTTTGTATATACAGATAATTATTTGCCCTAGGAGTAACCGATATGGAAATATCATAGAATGAGCAAAACTGAAACATCATCATGTCATGAATACAAAGATGATTAATTGAAATCCAACCATTTTTTAATATTTATTATTATCTATTCTAATGACATTTTCGTGCTTGTTGAAAGGTCATGAGGCAAGTAATATCAAAATGGTTCATCCTCAGTGGAGCACGAATGCAGTAGGTAAATAAGATCAGTGCATTTCTTTAGTATTTTAAATGTTGGCCTGATTGTGGTGTTAGAGTAAATAAAATCATAAAAATGATAAAGATTCATCCTCTGACTATGACTGGGCGATCCTGAGTGAAAAAAGAAGAGTGCTTTAGAGACCCTGTGAAGTAGTATCTTCTTTACTTCCTTAAGGTGGTAGGTGTCCTTACTAAACTTAACTTAAATAAGATCGACTTAACACCCAACATGGATAATCACAAGGGTACTCAAAGCTCCCTGCAATTAATTTTACTTAAATGGTTTCCTGGCTTCCTGATTTCTTACAGTGCAGAGCTGCTTTATTAGCAGCAGCTCCTTGATACTTATAAATGATTGGGACTGTCATTTATTAAAATAAAGTAGGCTATTGCCATATTTTCAACACTTTTATGACCCCCTCAGTGCTACGAGAGTGTGGCCTACCAACAGCACAAGCCTGAAATGCAGCGACTGGAAATGTTATACTTAGCTAAAGTTAATTAGCAGCAAGATGCCTCCCTTCTCCACGGACTTCTACAGACGATTGCAGTGCTGGAAACCAAATCCACTGGTTACAAGTGAACGTGGAAGTGAATGCACTATGTGGGAACAACACTACTTTACTATGGACTCAATACAGTGGACAAGAGCATTCTAACACATGGCTACTTAGCACCAACAAGACTACCAAGAAACAGGAGGGCTAATAAATCTAAAAGTGGTTGTCTGAACTCTCTTGGTGCAATGCCTAAGAGTTAATCATTTCCCTGGGAAATGGGAGGACGAGTACCAGGCAGAGCGCCTCGTCAGCCCCTGTTCTTAGTAGGACACAGTCGTGGACAGCTGCGAAAAGGCAGACTTAGTAACAAACCTCCCCAACCTCCAAGTGTGCAACTGGAGAACAAATTTGCTCGACTGTTGCAGGACCCTGGATCTCCGTCTGATGACCTGGATAACCTCTCGTCTTCACACAGCAGGGTTAGGACTGAGCGTAAGTCAGAAAGCAAAAGGGTACAGGGAAAGCTGATGACTTGGTCTCAAACTCTGATTGTGGGGGACTTAGCTGTAAAAGACGGAAGAAGCATGTGCAGTAAGAACACCAACATACTCTACTTTCCCAAGGAAACTTTCTGTCTCTGACTTGACAGAAGGAATCCTGAAAAATGTGGCTGCACATCCAGCTGTGCTGAAGCAATCTGAAGTGCTTAATCGGGACTTTATTGATCTGTTGAACACAGTCGGCTCTCTGAATGCTGAGGGGTTTATCAGTGGCCCTCTACCACCAGTCAGAAGAGTTGGTGAGAAATTCAGCAGATTGCTGGCACTGAACACATGGCTCTCAAGTGCATGCACCGGCCATTCATTGCACTTTATCGACAATTTTAACTTTATTCTTGGGCCACAGACATCGTTTTAAGGCAGATGGACTCTGACCAAGTCAGGAGTAAAATTGGAAGATCTGTAACCTGTTTTACTTCCTGCAACCATCTGTTCCCTCTGCCAAGTACAAGAGACAGGAGGAATCAAAACAGGAGGACGATATAAGACAATGCAACAGAAACCTTGAAAGAGAGATCCCTCAGCCTGAGAGAGCTTTAATCATCAGAGACATAAGAGCCGAGAGGTAGAGTCTTCACCCCCCCAACCAACAACCACCGGTGAGGATTCACCTTCTTTAACCCCCCAAAATCCCATCCAGGTCACCTTCCTCTCCGAACACCCCCCTCCTTGGCAGACCAGATGAAAGCGCTGGTCCCTCACCCTACTCCCATTTTGTCTCCCATAAACTCCCCTTGGCGACCACTTCCTCCATTGGTCAAGTCCTCAGCCAGTTTTGACACGTTACAGTTACAGCGCCCACAAATGTTCAGAGGTAATCGCAAAACAGTTTATCACTGAAAACACCAGTGAAATGTGTATTAAGGTTTTCTCTTCCACACCTCGGCCTCTCTTGGGTCTTGAGCTTGTAGATAATTTCAATTCTAAAATTACAAATGTTGTTGATGCCATTGCACCTACTAGGGTGAAGGTGGTCTCTGGTAAGAATAGAAAAAAAAGAGCTAAACGCTGGTGGAAAAAAACAAATCTGCAGGTTCATTATGACATGTATAAAGAGAGACTTCACATTTGTAATTTAGAACTCACAAATGCAAGGCGGTCCTTTGTCTCTGACATCATCGCCAAAACCAATAATACCTATGACTTGTTTGCTACTGTCGACAGGCTAACAAACCCTTCAGTGTCAGTAGCCTCTGAACTTCTGTCCACCAGGGCCCGCAATGAATTTGCCTCCTTATTCACTGACAAAATTCAGAAAATTAGACAGGCAGACAGCCTCCATATCAGGCCCAAGATATGAGTTGTCCCTGTGTCCACTCAAATCCCAAAACCAGAAATCGTGGCGTAGTCATGGACTCAGAACCTTAATTTTAACAGCCACATTAAGATAATCACAAAGTCAGCCTACTACCATCTTAAGCATATATCCAGGATTAAAGGACTTATGTCTCAGCAGGATTTGGAAAAACTTGTCCACGCGTTTATCTTCAGTCGACTCGAGTACTGTAACGGTGTCTTCACAGGCTCCTCTAAAAAAAATTCGCTCAGACAGCTGCAGCTCATTCCGAACGCTGCTGCTCGCGTCCTCGCTAACACCAAGAAAGTGGATCACATCACTCCAGTTCTGACGTCTTTACACTGGCTTCCTGTCTCGCAAAGAATTGATTTCAAAATACTGTTGGTTTATAAAGCAGTGACTGGTTTAGGGCCATTTCTGATCTTTTCTGCTACGTTATGAACCATCCGGACGTCTCAGGTGGTCTGGGATCAGGTCTGCTTTCTGTCCCCAGAGTCTAAACTAAACATGGAGAAGCAGCGTTCAGTTTTTCAAATCTGAGGCTTTTGATTAATATCTTACACTGCACTGTAACCTTTACTTTCCTTATTTCTATTTAAAATGTCTTTTTATTATATTGCATTATGTTTCTTTTACATTTTGTCTTGATGCCTTTTATGTTTTATGTAAAGCACCTTGAATTGCCTTGTTTTTGAAACATATAAACTTGTAAACTTGCCTCGCATAACTGCCTAGTTCACACTACAGGATTTTAAGCCCGATTTGCAAGTCAACGAGCTCGCCGACAGGTTCGGGCTGTGATCGGGGGCAAATCAGCAGGGGATCAGCGCTTTCCAAACTTTATGTGTGAACTACTCAACGACGAATTAAAGATGCTCGCTGACATGTCGCCGATGTCTCACGGACGCCAGACAAATATCTAGTATGCTAAATATCTGGAGCTGTCGGCCGACTCTATGTTCTGTGGTGTCACGTGTCGCGAAAAAACAACAGCCAATGAGATTGAGGCATGAGGGTCATTATACGAAAACGTGCCATTTCATGTCCCTCAGAAAATAAAAGCTCTGTAAATCTTAATAAACCATAAAACAAATACAATATTTTATAATTTAGTTTCCATAATATGTCTTATAATATAAGAATAAATTAATTTCTGTTTCTTTTGTTTTTAAAGGATTTTAATCACATTTTTGTGCAAAGCATCATGCAGAAATGTTGAAAATGGCCTGTCCCTCAGAATGGTTTTTCTACTTCTACTTGCTATCGAGGCCAAAAAAGTTAAACTATCATAAAAAAACATATACTTGTATAAAGCCTTAAGTGTCAGTTCATTAGTCATGAATGGATTTTATTCTTAACATGTATCAAATATTGAAAAAAAACACAATTTAGTCAGGTCCCTAGGTTCTCGTCAACCCTGTTACTTTTTATGAAAACACCTCTTTAAAGATAATGGACTGTTCCAAAAGTTGCATCAGTTCCAGGAAGTGACATCATCTGCCTTTCATGAAGTTGATGGTAGAAGACAAGTAAGTGTTCTCTTCTTTTAATGAATTTTCTTTGAATTTATGTAACGTCTGAAAGACAGGGACACGCTCATTGTGTCAGCCCTGTTACCAGAAAAGCATATGTTAAAAAGTTATTGGTACATATTTAAAAATGAACATATATAACAACATTTAAGCCTCTTATTAAGGCACATAATGTGGAGTCATTAGCTATACCTCATGGCTAGTAATGGCCGCCAATAGCATTTTTCGTCAACCCTGTTACCGTCAACCCTGTTACCATTCCAGGGTAACAGGGTTGACGAAACTATGCTTTTGTGTGTCTTGCCCATGTTGTATACCCAAGAAGGCTTAAATCAAGGGCAACTACACTTGGTATATTTGAAGATATTTTGCCTCTCATCCAAGGGGTTTCTTCAGTTCTAAATGACTGATGGGGAGTGCCAGGTTTAACCTATGTGGGGTTGTCACCCCTGAGTCAACCCTTCTTGGATAACTATGACCTGGATGACTGAGAATTTTTACATGCTTTTCTTACTAATAGTATTTACATAATATACATGTTTTTACAGTTTTCATGCCTAAAAATCATGTTTTTTAATTATTCTACTGATAGGTAGGCTAAAATGTGTAGAGGTTACTGATCTGTACTGATACACACAAGTGCATTGGATCTTATAAATGTTCTTTATAAACCAAAAGTCATTACTATTTTTATTATGAGAAGTCAATAAATTAACAAGGTTGCTGTTAAAGTGTTTTATGTATTTTTATGTATGATTTTGTTAGGATGCCTCTTTTTGCAGCTGAGAAACAGCGCAGATACAGACAACGTAGGGATGCTGATCCTGAGAGACGAGAAGCATATTTAGGAAAAGAGAGGGCAAAATGGAGAAAGGACAGAGACACAGGGAAAAAGCGGTCAGTTAGTGAACTAAATGACAGAGAAAGGAGAGCCAAGCGGCGGAACTGGAGAGCAGCACAAGTGAAAAGCAGAACAGCCAAAGCAGCAGGTGCAGCAATCATAGATCAGTACATGACGCCACCTCTAAGTCCAGAACCAGGTGTAGAGCCAGCACCAGGGCCCTCAAGGTTAGAGTTAGAGTAAATAGAAGATATGGCTCTTGTTCAATGTTTAAATTTTGTACATTTTTGATTTAAGGTGTGTGTGTACATGCATGCATGTTCATGTACAGCTCCCTATTTATTTATTTATGATAATTTAATTGTAGTTCATTAATCAGTGCTTCAATGTGTTGCAGGCAACGTGATCAGGGGCGTTTAAGGTCAAAGAAGGAGAGAAAGAGGCTCCACCATGACTTGGGGAAATTGAGGCAAAGCCTGGAAAAAGAAAAACAAAAGACGAATAAGTACAAAAAAAGATATTTCCGCCTAAAGAATAAAACAACATCCCCTTCTTCTAAAGTCAAACATCAATTGAGCACCACAGCTGTGCAGTCGGAAGCTCGAAAAACCCTCAAATTTCATTCTGCGCTGTTGAGGGACATAAAAAGCAAATATACAACTTCAAATGATGAACGAGAGAGGCAGATTATCTCCAAATTGGTATATGGGAAGATTGTGAAAAAGTACCGCATGCAGAAATATGGACAGAGTGCCATTGGTCTTCCAAGAAGAAGGTGGAAGACTTTAGATGGAAATGCACTTTCTTTCTCTCGTAAAGAAAAGCTCCGCATTCCAACACATATAAAATCAAGTATCAGAGACTTCTATGACCGGGATGATGTCAGTCGGGTCACCACTGGGAGAAAACAGACAATAACGAGAAACAAAGTAAAAAAACAGAAGAGATTTCTTGTTGATACACTGTTAAACCTTCACAGAAAGTTTCAGTCCGAAAATGCAAACAGAGCTTTGTCCTACACTCTCTTTTGCAGACATCGTCCCTTCTGGGTTGTACATCCAACCATTAAAGACAGAGATACATGCATGTGTAAAATCCATGAGAACCTTGGCTTTGTGGTTGACAAGTTGAAGCAACTAAATTTGCTTCCCAGCTCAAACCTTGAGAAGCTAATAGAGGAGGTATCTTGCAGCACCAGCAGTAAGGAGTGCATGTATGGAGAGTGTCCCAAATGCAAACTGAAAAGCTTCCCACTGGATACTGTTACCAATGCATCAATGCATATAACATACACACAGTGGGTACTGGAGGAGAAAGAGAAGAACAGAATGCCACAAGAAAATGAGGCTGTGTCATTCAAAGTGACAGCAAAAAAACAGATCGAAAGCTCTTTCGAGGAGCTCATTGAGCATTTCACGTGCCTGCTGCATAAGTTCAAGAAGCATGTGTTCAACATCAAGCAGCAGTTCTCATTCTCCAGAGAACTAAAGAGAAGTCTGTCCTCACGTGAATGCATTATACATGTGGACTTCTCAGAAAACTACTCATGCAAATACAGTGCTGAGATCCAGGCTGTACATTTCGGTGCCTCACACCAACAGGCAACAATGCACACAGGTGTGTTATATGTTGGTGACAATGGTAGTCCTTTCTGCTTCTGCACCATCTCTCAATCCAAGCAAAAAGGTCCCCCGGCAATCTGGCAACATCTTGAACCAGTACTGGACTACATACAAGCCCATCATCCATCTGTGTCTGTGGTCCACTTCTTCAGTGATGGCCCTTGTACTCAATACAGGCAGAAAGGTAATTTCTTCCTGTTCAGTACTGAGTTGAGCAGGAGGGGCTTTGAGAGTGGCACCTGGAATTTCTTTGAAGCGAGCCACGGCAAGGGCGCTCCTGATGGTGTTGGGGGAGTGTTAAAAAGACTGGCAGATCAGCTTGTGAGTCAAGGGCGTGACATCCCTGATGCCATCACACTCTACCGAGCACTACTGACCACTGGCACCACTGTGAAGCTCTTTTATGTGGAAACCGAGAATATTGTGGATGCATACCGTAACATTCCAGCAAACATCCCATCGGTCCCTGGGACAATGCGAATACACCAAGTGGTCACCAACAGAAAAGGCCACTTGATCTCCAGGGACGCCAGCTGTCTGTGTGCTACACTGAATAACCTGTCCTGCACATGTTTCAACACTCACCACTTCACCTTCCCTACACTGTCAGCTACCTCAAGCACACCAGACAGGCCTCAACCAATCCAGTCAGAGGAGCACCTGACAGAAGAACTTCAGGGACCCCATGAGATCGACTGGAATGACGACCAGATTATCGGAAAATGGTGTGTCCTGACATATGACAAGGAGATCTACCCAGGAATCATTGTGGCAAAAGATGAAGGAAATGCCCGAGTGAAGTGCATGCACTGTGTTGGCCCGAATAGATATTTCTGGCCAGCCCGTGAGGACAGCATCTGGTACATATTTGATGACATTGTAAGAATGATTCCTGCTCCTCTTAATGTGACAGCACGGCACGTAGAAATACGGAAAGACATCTGGTCAAAACTTGTTGGGTAGGCAGACAGGATTGTTACATTAAGTGATCATTAGTGATCGTTGACTTTTGTTTATTCTGTTAAGGCCAAACATGTTCAATTGGTCATTTAATTGGAATGTGATGTTAATGTTTACAATTACATCCGCAGAATCATCATCATTTTTCATAATTTGTATGCTAAAACATCTCAATATAGCTGTCTCCAAAATATGCTGATTAGTGATGTTGAATTAAAGGTTCATGAATGTCCAATTAAGACTCTATTACACCCATAACTGTAACTCAAACCAGCAGCAAAACCAATACGGTAACTGTTGTCAACCCTGTTACCGATGTGTCAACCCTGTTATTTGTATAATATTCTAAAATAATTTAAAAAATGAAAAAAAAAATGTAATCAACTAATTGTAAATGTTAAGTAAGAGAGGCTAATAATCCACTCAAAGTTGAATTGAGGTGTTTTATTTTTGTTTCCATAAATTTTTCTGAAAACAGAAGATGCTGGGAGAGTGTTATTTGGAAATGAACGTATTCATCCACTAAAAAAATAAAACTTTCAATATTCTCAATTCACAAACATACTTAATGTAACAAGGGGGGGGTTATCTTTCACAGTATATCCGATTTGTCCTATATATGTATTTAAAACCTTTTCAAAAAGTAATTAATATGTCAGTAACAGGGTTGACCAAACACACACATCTACGTTGATTATATGAAAAAAAAATAAATAAATAAGAGAGCCTGAGATGGCACGGCACATTTTCCTGAGAGGTAAGGATATACTTCATCCAAAATGGGGCTGAAAGATTTTCAAAACAGTACTTTGAAAATCAAATATTGAAAATGGGAAATGGCACGTTTTCGTATAATGACCCATGAGTCGAGGTCATCTGAAGCAGCAGCAACGTGGCTTTCACGCATGTTCTTTTTTTTTTTTTCTTCCTTTTTTTGAGGTTCAATGCGTAAACCACTTGCACCGCTAATTTTGTTTCAACGTCCGTTTTCAGAACAACGTCGTTACACGTCGCGCGTCGTTTCGCTTCATTCCCCCGTTCCACTTCTCGCGAGTGTTTTCGTGACAAAACGTGGTTTTGGGGGCCGGATAGAGTCGCTGCGTGACAGAGTTGTTGTCAGTTTGTGTAGTGTAGTGTAAAATGTATGTATTGTCATGTAGTGTGAACACGACAACGACTTCGAGACTCAATAGCAAGTCATGTAGTCTGAACAGAACCAGGTCCAAGTGTGAATGATCTGTTCTCTCGATCAACCTTTCTTACAAACTGAAGAGAATATCTTGCTTCTGCATGATCGATAACATTAGTATGTCTCTGACAGACGGTTGACAACTCGTTGTCACGGTAATGACATTATGCTTCTTGGGATTGGACGCACACATAGAAATTAGACACACACGCACACTTGTCACAATGGCGGCTCTGTGTCCTATTGCAGTTTGTGTCACATACAGGCACACACTAATAAATATGTGGGCGTAGTAGACAGAGTAAATGATATCCCTACATTATGTAATATATGACACATGGCTTAGTTAGACTGATGAGCTTCTCCACCTTAGTATGCGATGTGGTCCCTTCATACAGTATGTCTAGTATAAGCCATCAAATAAAACTCTGGATTGGGGATTTGTATGAGATACACAACTCTACATTTGTCAAGTCAGGCTATAATTTAACACCCAACATGAATTAGTCTGGTATGTAGAACTCTAGGCTTTAATGTTTTGGGGAGTCTGATCTGTGCAGAAAGTTGCTAACTTCCTAGGTGGTCTTTACATAACTGACTTCATTATCGGAGTAACAGACGTTAAACCAGCGGCTGCGCTGACGCTCCAGAGGAAAGTTTTGTCTGAACTGGATGGAGGCTTTGTGTGTCAAATTCTTCCCCGTCTCCTCCCCACCTCCTCCTCCTCCTTTAGTCCTCAGGGCCAATTTTTGCAGGCAGCGGGGGACGAGAGGAATGAGTCTCCTCACAGCGAGGTGTGGCGCTGAATGGGGAGAGGATGATGAAGGCTGGAGAGAGAAAAGAGACAACACTTCACTGTTTGGCAAACTGAGTGCAGAGGAGCTTTAGAGACCTTCTGCCTTCCTTTGTGAGACTCGAGAGCACAGGCTTCAGTTTTTGTTAACTGACACACATATTTGCTTCTTCCCCTGCCTCCTGGGGACTCTGAGGTCAGTTTTCTGGTTTTTGGCTTCTTGTTCATTTGGGCACAGCACCTCTTAATTTCATCCCTTAAGCACTCCGTAAAGTATGTACATTCAGATTATTGTAGAATGGCCATGAGACAAATTAAGAGAATTCTGGGATGCACAGGAAACTCATGTATAAATAAAGTGTGTGTGTAGATTATGGGATGCTTACGGCATTTTGAAGCTGTTTTAAGGGACAAACAAACAAACAAAGGACTTTCACCCAGGAGACCGGGGTTTGTATCCTGTGTGAAACCAAAAGTCAGCGTCAACTTAAAATAAGTCAACGTTACGTATATGACTTTTGTAAATGTAACTGACTTTAGTTACGTGACTTATGTGACGTACTTAACTTAACCCATGATCTTTTCCTAAGCCTAACCAACCTGGACTTGTTTTTTCTTTGACACAGTCTATGGCGGAGCTAAACCAGAGCTAAAAGGACAGTAAACATCAGGTGACATGAATGGATGCTAATGTTGCACTGTGCCTGCTGGATGTGAAGCAGGCAACTGTTTTCCAACACGTTCGCCGCCACCACTTTAAAACGCGATAATGTGTCAGTGTTGTGTTTGCAACACGTTGAAAAGTCAGCTTTGCCTCTTGCTGCTATGCAGATGAGCCCATACAGCAGCTTCCCTTCCCTTCACCGTCGATGCGGCGCGTTTGTTGACAAGCCTGCCAGCTCCGCCTACCTCATTTGCATATTGAGGTACGTTCGCAACGCGGGCAAAATGGAGATAACGCTTTTTAATACCAGGTGTAAATACAAGTGCCCATGTTCTTTATCCACATAACAGATCCGGATCACTAATGCCAAGTGCAGTCAGAATCTTTCACTTGTTAATAATCAATATTTTGGTCGGTCAACTGATCAGCTTCGAAATACTGGACTGTTTGCAAACTTAGATTTAGTTGTGCTTAAAATTTAACTGACTGATTTTTTTAATTTAGTGGTTTTGGCTTCACAGGGCTGCAGAACAACACCAGAAGTGATACATAAACTCTCTATTTTATGAAACCGTTCCCAGAGACAAACCTCACTTTGTGTCTCTGTGTACAGTTTAGTTTGTTTGGTGTTCGGAGACAAAGAGGTTTTCGACTGCACTCCTATTCAGAAAGCAGAGAGGAGAACACACACACACACACACACACACACACACACACACACACCCAGCAGGTTGTGTCTCTGCTTGTTTTCAGAATCGATCGCAAGAGATCGACCTGCTGAGCTTCACAACATCCAGTTAGTAACCAGTCAGCAACTGACCGACTGCTCCATCGATCCTCTGTTTCACTGACTGACTGATTAAAGGCCTGGCACAACTGTTTCCTGCCTGTTTATTAACTGACTGACTGGTTTCCCGTTCAAACGGCTCCGCCACTGCACTCGGCCTGCAACTGTGCTCTGTTTAATCCTGCTTTCGCTCGATTCTTCCCATTCTTTGTCTTCCTATGTTCCATTTTTCGGGTTGTTTTTTTCTTTTCTTTCAGGATCGATGAAGGTTTCTTGAATGTTCATTAATGTTGAGGCCCAGACAGGCAGACTGTCCGGTACGCAGCAGGTTGCAGGTTTAAGCCCCGCCACCGGTCGCCTTTCAGCGCTGTCAAAGATGTTAAAAGGATTGAAGGGTCGATTGCTTGCTGTGTGGCCCAATCGACAGGCTGATGAAAGCTCCTGATTGGCCGAGAAATGCGTCCGTGGATTTATATGGAGAGGGATGTTTTGAATTTAATTTGCAAAGCTTAAAGGTTTATTGGATGTTTCCTGGCGGTTTGCTAAGACAATGGTGACTCAAAAGATGCAACGTGACGGGCGACTTCTTCTCAAAGAGAAGTTACGGCCTGTTTATTTACGCCAGACTCAATATTCATAACGTTCTTCGACCTTTTAGTGGGTAGAAATTCTTTTCAATTTTCTCATCAAGTGTTTGGGTTGAAAACAGCCTCAGGCCACAGAACACATCAGATGGAGAATTTCACTCATTTGTTTCTTTAAAGGGAACCTCAGCTTCTGCCATAATGGTGAAATACCAGCACGCTTTTACATGACTGATGTTTTTGTGGACTACTAATGATAAGCTCTCTCACTCTGGTGAGAATAAATGAACAGGAGGGGCGGGGGGGGGGTGCTTCTTATTTATTTCTCCGGTTTTTATCAGCGCAAGGCTTCGGAGCTGCATGTTTCTACAGTGGTAATTTCTTCGTGTGGAAGCGGATTGTTTCCCACCTTTGCTCGCTCGTCCTCCCACTCGGAGCTCAGCGCTGGCGTTTTTTAAAGCTGTTTTCTCGTGGCTTAAGTTGGCGAGGGCGAATGCACAAAGACCCTGTAGAATCATATCAAACCCCCCCCCCCCCCCCCGCCCTTTGAATAATTCTTCAACCAGTGCATGCTTTTCAACACGTCACAAATGCAGGAAGAGGCAATCGTTTCAGGAAGGCTCACATCATAGAATCCAAGAAAGTGTTTGTGAAGAGCGATCCAGTGATTAGATGTACTTTTATGGTACTTTTATTGTATTACAGTATTTATTCACCAAGTAAACACAGTTTATGTATCCATCACTATAAAAATAAACACATTTTTTAAAGGAAGTATCGGTACTGTACTGAGTTTCTTTAAGAGCTTCGGGTTTATTGAACCTCTTCAGCTGTCTTCATGTTATAAATATAAAGGACCCTACATATGGATTGGTTTTAGCCCTCATCGTCTCACATATGTACCATCGTTACTGACCATTTTTGGTTTTTCGCATGGCGCTAGGGGTGGCAATGTCAGTCGGTCGGTGCAACACGATTGTCATGATATTTAGCTCCGACATTCATGGTCCCCAGAGGATGACTAACAATGACTCTGACCAAGCAGGTCGAAGAATGACGTGAAGAAACAAAAAACTATTTTGACTCAACATTCTTCCTGTAATTGATCCTATAAACCCCGGAGTGACTGACATGTCCAGGTTGCATGAGACGGCCATAGGGTAAGAGAGAGGGTATAAAGGTCCCGGACTGGAACTTGGAATCTACTGAGCGCAATTATGAGGAAGTGAGGTTACTTTGGTTTGAAAAGGGGTCATGGCAGAGTTGCACACCATCATGATTGGGTTGAAGCTCCCGAACAGGATGGTGACCTACAGGGTCATTTGGTCTGAGCAGCAGCTCTGGAACCTAGCGTCGCTAATGATCACAGTACAGACTGTCCTCTCTCTTTCGCTCTTTCCTTTAATTAGTGTTAACATGTGATCAGGGACTCAAACAGCCGGCTCAGCCTCTCGGGGACGCTCCATCGCCACCTGCGCAGTCTTACCCACAATGCTCTTTTAAGCTTGGGAGGAAGAAGAGGAGGCGAGGTGGAGAGGGATATGTATGATATGAGGGTGGAGGAATAGAAAGTGTGATTGTCTTTTCGTTTTAATTGATCCCTTTACTTTTTATTTCAGAAAGTCCTTCTCCTGTCACAAGTCAACGTGGGTTCCTTTTAACTCCAAAGACAACCTTTGCTGAACCTTAACCAAGTAGTTTTAGTTGCCTACGTTTCAGCGGACGGTAACATGCATTCATGTCGTGCCGGCAGAATTGGAAGAACAGGAAAACCTCCCATTATTCGGACCTGGGAGTGTTCGTGCATTATTCCGACACGGTTTCCCGCTCCAGCCTTGTGACACACCAGAAAGTGTTGTGTTACATGTTTGTAGCAATTTGTTAACATGTTGAACCAGACACAAACAGTGTGTAGCTCCTTTGAAATTAAATGAGCTGAATTCATAGTATTACTGTCAATATTGTATTTTTTATTTTTACATAACTGCCAATGATGGCGGCTTTGCTGCCCTTTTTTGACACCTAGTACTTGCTCTTGTAGTCCTTTTGGCCAACTTGAAGATATTGTAGCTGTCACAAATTTCCCATATCTAATACTCAGAATTACAACTAGTAGGATGACGTTTTTCTCTCACTAAGCTAATAGTACTTATCATCAATATGATGTGAATAATGCCACATTATCCACAACGGTGGCAGGTAGGCCTGGGCACTAAAACAATGGCGATACATACCGGCACTAGACACAAATGCAAACCGCCATAATATATGGAAAGACTAACTAAGACAGTTTTAGTCAGTTTTACTTTGCTTGTGTTGAGTGTAGATGAAGTGTGTTTTACGATGAGTTACCATAGCAATTAAGATAGTTAGTAGAAGTCTTAGTTTGGTGACCAGTTTTAACCATGATCTTTCCCAAACCTTAAAGGAGCTGTAAGCGACATTAACTACCACTAAATGTCGCACTAGAGCACCGGCATCTTGGAGCAACACAAATGGGCATTTCGGCGCACCAGACACCATTGAGATAAACAGTCATTTTATCTGGCAGATCATCATAAAACACACTTCACTCCAACTTCAAAACAACATAAAACTCACCAAAACCGTCTTTGTTAGTCTTTCCACTGTTCCAACAATCACTAATTCCGGTTTCGTCAAAATAAACCCTTAATTCACCGACATATTCTGGCTATACTCCTCAACTAATAGGCTTCATGGGCTGCTGGGGACGAATGCGCAGTCAAAGTATGTCCACTAAAAGTACTTGTTTTTGCCACTGACAGGCTCAGATTGTTACTGTAAGCGTCTGACAACATTATGGAAAGGATCCCTACAGAGATAGACCTTTTTGTTAAACGTTTTACCGCACTCGCCCGCCACCAGACTCCATTGAAAAAAAACAGAATTTTACCTTGCAGACCGTCGTCGGATGAGAAAAGAAACAGCTCCACTCACAGACAAACAGTTTCACAGGGAGGGACTCACATGCACTCACATGCAGGCCGGCTGTATAAAGACAGAGCAGAGAAGCTCGGATGACAACACACACAGAGGGCATGTGACATCATTCTCGGCTCAGGACGCCATTACTCCACTGTATCTTTAAATAGCAAATTGTTGTTTGCTGCTATATTAATGTTCAGAATGTCGTATAGAGAACCTTTAACCATGTCCTTTTGGTTCCTAAACCTAACCGAAGCGTTACCACAGCTGTGAGCGATCATAAAACTGTTTTATTTTTGCAACAGGGCAACTATAAAATATGTATTTTGTCATTTAATTTGGATGACCTGTTGGTCCTGCCAGCAGCAGAGCTCCTAAAGAGCCAAATGGACAGTGGCTGGAAAAACTGTCCTCACCAGACTGACTGATGTCAGTTTGTTTGTTTTCAAGCAGACTCCACGAGGAGTACACAGGAGGGAAATGGCGATGTTTTTATTTATTGACTCATTTATTTTATGCGCCTCATCCACCTTAGCTCTACAAGCCCATACTGAAACTAGAAAGTTCATAGTGAAACTGCATGGGGCCCTTGATCCATAAGTATAGATTTACTTCACATGTTCACAACATGCTGTGGAATTGTGATTTGAATGGCTGCCCATGAAAGTGAGGCTTCACTAAACAAAAAATAAAAATAAAAATAGACTTGCAGGTCTCTGAGTCAGTAAGGAATGATAGATATGTAGAAATGGAAAAATATGTGCTCCACGACAGAGTTACTTAACAATACGCCTGCGGTGTGGATTGCCGTCAAGACAAACTTATAAGGATAATTAAATTACCACTGTCTGCATTTAGTCTGATATGAAGAATTAAGTTCGACAAACTGACACGCTGTACATCCTATATGTCCTTCATATAGGGAGTAAGGCAACAAATTCAGAAGCGCACACACACACACACACACACACACTCAGTGTATCAGTCGAATATATTACAGTGATTCAGAAGCTGCTGTGTGACTGCAGGATTTGCCTTCTCACTTTTGAAGAACCAGCATAAAACAAGAGTACACACAGCCTACAAACGAAGTGGTGTGTGTTTGTGTGAGTGTGTGTGTGTGTGTGTGTGTGTGTGTGTGTGTGTGTGTGTGTGTGTGTGTGTGTGTGCGTGTGCGTGCGTGTGTGTGTGTGGAGCAGAGGATGTGTGCGTTTTGGCCTCATCAGACGAACGACGATTTTCTGTGAATCCATAAATATCCTCCATTTTGTGTTTTCCTGCCTTCATCCTCTTTCATCCGCAGGACGCTGGCATCAGGTTTTAATGAGTGCTCTGTTGTTATCATCATTAGCACTAATGCTTATTATTTGTTGTTGTGCATTAAGAGTCTGTGTACAGCATTAAACTAGAGCGGGAGCGGACGTGAGCGGTCATTTTGAACAGGTCGGGGGCTCTGAGCTGCAGATTTCTATGTGATAAGAGTCTCAGAAATCATATATATGTGTATAATGAACCGAAACAACCTTCTTTTGTTCTTATAAATAGCTTTTTGGTCGTACAACAGTGAAACAAACAGAAACATGCGCTTGTTGTTTTGTTTTGAGTTTGGAGCCTCGGTTCAGCAGTGGGGAGAATCTGTAACTGATTTCCAGCAGATTCACTCGTAGTTGAGTTTGTACTGAACAAGACGGGAATCAGCTGTGAGATGGGAAACATAAACATTTGGGTGGGGGAATAGTGGATATTTTCCTCTGGCAATCTGTAAAACCTGAAACCTTAAGGGCTTAAATGTGATGCTCAAGGACCTTTGCTATTCATGTGTATTCAGAACATCCCACCTGCTGGATCTGTGACTTTATCCAGCAATAGAAAGGTTGCCCAACAAAACACAGCACTGCTGGCGTGCCGTGCAGCAAGGCCAGCAGTCGCAAAAACATTTAGGTGAACAGTATTCTCTGCTCTCTGATTGGCTCTGATGTTGACAGAGGGCTGTGATGATGCTGCATGACGAGGTGTCCTGATGTAACAAAGTGACAGCGGGGAGAGGTATTTACACCACCGAATGCTTTGTTTCCCGCTGTTTCTCCAGCTTGTTGGAGCACTGCCCATTGGACGGCTCTGTGTAGGCCAAAAACGAAACCTGAGAGCTAACGGGAAATGATGAGAGACCGAAGTGTGTGTGTGTGTGTGGGGGGGGGGGGTTACGCAACGAATGAGAGCTGTCAATCGGACTCAGGTGTGGACCGAACGACTGGATGGCGAACCCTTGAAAAGATGGGTCTCGGATACTCTGTCAAGCCCACTGTTTTCGGAATGCATGACAGCAGAAATTTGACATTAGCATGGATTAAAAATGTTAAGTATTATTTAATGTACTCTAATGTACTTTTTTTTAACCATGGTAACACATATGCGCATCAGCACACACACGGGGATTTTCCTTGACATATCAGAAAGGTAGAAGAAGTTAAAACAGAGGTGTGTCGTTCTTGTGTCCTGCTCTGTATATTTTGGAGGCTCCTCATAGAAAAGTAAAACACAGCGACCACTCTCTATTTGATAGCAACTATCCCCCAGCTATAATACTACAGGACCATACAAGATGCATCTTTTTCAGCCGTCCATCATTATGCATTATGCACAGATTAGGTCACGTTACAGTCTCAAATGATAACTGTCATAGTAAATAATGTCTTCATGAACACACATCGGGCTAAAGTGCACCGCGGCCTGCCGTCAGTCACCAGAATTTGATTTCCCCATGTGGTGTCCTCGATGGGCTGACGGGTTCGGGATGGCATCAATAAACTGTCCAGTGAACGAGCTAGCTGTCAGTCCATATGACTGTATGCCTACTCCGTTTGGAAAAATGCAGCGAGAACAATGACCAGAACTTAAAGGCAACAATGGATCAGGTGTGGTTTATACATACATTTTGGTGTGCTGATTTGTAATTGACGTTTCATTAAACTTGAAGGAAAAGTGAATGGTTTATATTACAGGACGTTTGGGTCAGTTTAATGCCCATTTAGCACATTTATTTTCACTTTATTCAACACATAGATTTCGTTTGGTGTTGACGTCCTGCACAAATGTTTAAAACATCCTGCACTCCCATTTCACGATTGTTGTATGTAACAGGCCTATTGGATAGCGCTGTCCAAATGATTGCGCGGGGTGGTTGGAGCAACACCAGAGTTTCTCAAAGCAGATCTAGTGGGTCCACTGTCGACTCAGGAAAAGTACCTCATTTGCTGTTAGTTCACTAAAAAGACAACAAACACGTATTTTCTCACCTCATCCCATAGTGATATATAAACAGCCTTATTTTCCCAGTTGTGAGAAATCCACAGCTGAGACCTTTGCTGCCAAGAGTAGAAAATGCGGGTACAGTAGAGCTCCATAGTCTCCAAACCTCAGCATGTAACGCTGAACCCCATCTGCCTGGCTCGATACTGTAGCTGGCACCGTGTTGTTTTGTGATCTGGGTGAACTGACCCTTTAACACAGTGCCTGTACTGTGCTGAGGCTGAACATGTCGGCGGTAGAGAAGCCTGCGTTGCTGCTCTGCTACCTGCCTCTCCCCCAATCCCTCTGTGAGAGTGAAAAGCTCCTTTTGTTTAGCACCGAGTTGCCCTAAAAACTACAATACCAGGAGACATGTTTAATATTCCTCTCTGTACATCAGATATTTTCTTCTGCATGAAATCAGATATTTGCCCCGTTAATATTCTCCAGCTTCCATTATGCACAAAAAAACATTTTATACTTTGACCAAGAAAATGATGCCTGGGAGGCGTTTCACTACAGGGGCCGCAGCCCCACCAAGGGGGCCGGGGCTGACAAAGAGCCACAGTGACCCCCACAGGACGGAGGGGGAAGGACTGCAGAGGGACATGGAGGGCTGAGGTGAGTTAGAGAGAGTGCAGGAAGAGCAGATAAACTTTATGACCCCGAATCGCCCCCGCCCCCACCCACCCACTCACCTGTAAACCATTATTTTACCATTACCATTTTTTGACAACGATTAATATTATTGGAACTTAGGAAGAAAAATAGCCACGCTGAACATTTGAGCATTGTTAAACTGCGGAGTTCCTTTCACCTTCACATAATTCCTGGTGGGTAAATGAAGTTACACTTTGCTCAAACTGTCAGTTTTTGGACCTTAAAGACTCCCCAACTGCACTGACAGTGAACCTGAATCACGTTCTCTTGACTTTGGTTTTGTCTGATATGTTTTGCTTAAAGATCGTGACCTGTTCCCTTTCATCCCTGTCAAAAGCTGTCCTTCTGCTTAATATGTTTGAATGCATCTGAATCATTTATAGGCTTTGCTAGTGTGAAAGCACATTGCTCAATCTTTCCTCATTCAACTTTGGAGCCGCTCCACATTTTCACCATCAGACATGCAGAGCCCCCCAACCCCCCCCCCCCCACACACACACACCTGAAATGCCTTTACGCCACTAGACCACAGGCGGGCAGGTTACAGTAAGCCCCTTGAGGTGCATCATTGTGTTTTCAAGAGGGTCCTGATCAGGGACGAGAACAAGTTGAAACCACAGGTATATGTAGATATAGTTACAATTAACAGAACCAACAAGGAAACTACCGAGGGTGATTGATTAAATCACCACCACCTCATGAAGATACATAAAGAGGGACATAGAGAAAAAAAATTACAATACGCAAAAAATGTGAAAAGAACGAAATGAATAATCACGACAGAGGTTTTCTGTAAGAAAAAAAAACAACCTAAAAGTGAACTTGGCTTCAAATATAAAAGGATACTTTTGAATAATTCAAAAGAGATTATGGATTTAACATGAGATGACAAGTGATTCCAATCAAAGGAAGCTTCAAAAACCAGGTAATAGATAATGACACTGATTTATAAATCGCAGTACAACACTGTTTCAAGTAAAGCGAATGCTATTAAAAATGAATACGGCCCAATGACGCACAACGTGTCAAAGGGTATGAAGTACAAACATCGGCACACAACAAAATGATCTAATCCGATTTAATCAAAGAATGAAATTCAATCAAGAAAAATGAAGATCAACAACTGTCGTACAGGAACAGAGGAAAGTATTTAAAGAGGTTCCGTATTTTCATACCTTCCACAATAACTAGATCTTTACGTGATATACATCCCCAACACACTGAGGACCTCTGTCTTTAATCGGAATGGGAGCTTTGCCCTCTAATCTGAATGACCCACGTTGAAAGAATCCCAACTGTAACTACCGCTTCATGTGGTTAGTAGTTTTCAAACCTAAGCTCACACTGACTAAGCTCAAACCTCCTGGTGAAACTTTTGTGCAAACTGGTAGACGCGTTCAAACCTCTCTTCTCCAGCAGAGTGAAAGAACGAGTCCAGAAACGTCTCGCCGCACTCCCTTTTTTCTCCCCCATCTCTTTTGTTTGCTGTCATCGCTGTGTTTTAGATCCGCATTTCAGCGAACAATAAAGTCTAATCACAATACATTTCAGTGACCTGTGGCAGTAAATAACAGTTACATAATGTTTCTTTTGCTTCAGCAGGTCTGAGAGAAACTGCGCCTAAGACGGTCTGATTATGCAGGGCAGTTTTATAAAAAGACGATTATGCAATGGCAATTATGTAATCAGCGGATCAAACGCAGAACAAAAGATAACGGGACAAAGGGTGAAGCACGTAGGCAGGGAGGAACATCTCTGCACGTACAGCTGTGTGTATGTGTGTAGAGAAGTTTATTTGGTTTCCCCAAATGCTTCTTAAACCGTTATCACCCAGTTTGCTTATGGTTTATTGAGAAAGTTCGTATATATTACAAAATGCAACACATCAAAGGTTGTGTGGCGGCATAAAGATGAATTCCCTCACTTATTTCCATCGTTGTCCCCAGTCCACCAACCTTTATCAAGATATGGAGACAGGCATTAAGTGTCAGACCAAAGAGCAAAGGAAGGAAACTAGTTTATGAAAAATTGGAAAATTGTTAATAATAATAATAATAAAAAAAACACACATCTTGATTGGTACATTTTGGGCTTTCATTTGGTATAAAGTCTCTAAAGTGACCCACCATGGGCGCCCAAAATTCAAGGCAATTTCAAAAAGCGTGGTAGTTGATGGCAGAGCTTTCACAGGTTCCACAACAAAAGTGATACCCGTTTATTGGAGAGGAATAGAGAAAAGAATAAAAAGAAGAGAGCAAACTGCTGAAGTTGTAAAGGTAACTTATTTTCCGGTGCTGGACAGGAGATGTATTTCAGCAACAAAAAAAAAAAAAGGGAATGTCGGCAACATGTTCAGTCAGGCAGTTTTTCATGGTTTGGACTGAGCTATTTAGTTCCAGTGGAGGCAAAATCTTAATGCTACAGCATACAGTGGTACTTTATGCCAGGCAGAGTCGTAAGTACTTGCTGTGATTTGTTTGGCGGAGAGAGAAGGCGGACTACACATTGGACCCCTACCAATCACAGCTTAACATCTCTCACGAGCACCGCGTACACTCACATGGCAAACGTTGGCAGATGAATTCGTGAGCCCTAGTCACCTGGTTAGTCCACTGACTCAAACGTCACAACTCAAATATATATTCAACAACAACTTTACATGATCGAATAAAAAAACAACATGCCATACACAATTCGGTCAACCCGTTGATGAAATGACCCAACAACATGGCCCCTTTTTGACCTTTACAGGAAACTATGCGCACGACAGGAACTGAACGCGAACTGAAACGTCATTCCTCTTTCACTTCTCCATGTCGTGTGTTCGCCCATTGCTCAGCGTCACAGAACACATCGAGAAACGTTGTCAAACTCGGCGAGAGGAGACAGAATAAAATTGTGGCATTCCAGTCTTTTTGTCAGGTCTTCCTAAGGTGCCCCAGATTTAGCTTCTTCCACTGTGAGACTCTACACAGGGTAAAACCTGCATTGTCATTTTTCTTCTAGATGCCCCACATCTGTCAGGTCAGGCTGACTATTGGGTTTATATCAAGTCTGAATGCGTCATTCGCCAACAGTTCGTGTTTGGCCCTTTCCTGTGCCAACATGACAATGCCCCCTTGAACAAAGCTAGTGCCATAAAGAAATGGTTTCCCAGTGTTGGTGTGGAAGAACTTGACCGGCCTGCACAGAGCCCTGACCGAAAACCCCAATCCAACACCTTCGGGATGAACTGGATCTGGTTCTGTGATCCAGAACTTATCACCCGACATCAGTGTTGGACCCCACTAATACTCTTGGCTGCATCAAGGAAAGCCTTCCCAAAAAAGCAGCAGCAGATTAATGTCCATCATGTTAGAATCATGTGTGTGTATGGGTGCCATGCTCGGGTGTCTACATACTTTTGACCATGTACCGTCTCAGAGGAAAACTCTCACCTTTTTAGTTCCCAAAGCAAACACCACTTTCCTCTCCGACACCCGGACAGTTTCCACCTGCTCGCAGCTCCAACACAAGCATCCTCCTACTATTACGAGTTTCCACCCGACCGTTTCCTCCCCCCTGGCGTTTGTCGAGAGGTCGAGGGGTTGCCAACCCAGATGACCGGCGGTGCTCGCCAGAGCAGGTGTTTGGCCATATTGGCGCGGCCGTTAATTACCCGCAGTCCTCCGCAACAACACGGGCATCGGGCAGGCACCATATTGCCGCCATATTGTCATGACAACACATCAAACAGACACGGAGGGGGCCAGGAGTGTGGACTCGAGCCTGTGGTGGTGAATTTTCATGATGATGATTATGAATAGAGAGGGAAATAATTACAGCACTGCACTCGCCAAATCCTACTCCATCTGCGTGTGTGTGTGTGTGTGCGTGTGTGAGAGTGTGTGTGTGTGTGTGTGTGTGTGTGTGTGTGCCGAGGCAGGCTACCCGGAGCTTTGTGGTGAGCGCCATGCGATTCCATTCCAGATGAAATGGGATAGCAACACAATTATCTCAAATCCAATTCTTTGAGGCCTATTGTGTCTGTAAACTGAGCCTGAGCGAAGGATTAATGTGTCTGTGGGGTTTAGAGAGGAGGGATGGAGGGATGGAGGGCCGGTAGCAGTGGAAAGCTGTTGCTTCATCTCTCTGGTGAATAGACTAGGCTCTAACCATCAGTGAGGTGGAGAGAGGCAAGCGAGGCGAGGGAGGAGGGGGGAGAGAAAAGTCAGATCTGGAGGCAGCGGGAGAAGAGATGGAGAGGGACTGGCCCTCACTGACAACAGAAAGAGAAGGAGAAGAGGGGAAAAAACACAGAGACAAGAGAACAAAAAGAAACCCAACCCATTTATACTGTCAAACGTAATGAATGTGACAAACATAACGAGTATTAACCACACCGCCCACCCGGAGAGCAGCGGGGAGGGGGGGGGAGCGAGAGGCACACAGAAAGAGAGAGCGAGAGCGGGAATCATAACTATCACAGCCGTCGCCACGGCAACAGATTGGCAAAACGCTGGCCGGTTCTCCCAGGATGCTCGGCTCCCCTCAGCTGGTATAATTTACCATCCAATGATGAAATGGCGAGTAATAGCCCGAATCTCCAACCGAGGGAGTTTAGATTTCACTGAGACGACACGTCGGCTGCTACTGCTGCTGCAGGAAGTGAAGTAGCGTTGGTAGCAGCGATGGTAGCACAGTTATTAACAATAGTTACAGTGATGGGCCGAGTATTTTAGCCTCTGCAGTAGCAGGAGTATGTATGCGTAGTAGCAGGAAGACCTGCTGTAGCATCTGCAGCAATGGTAGTATTAGCAGAAATTGATCTTTCAGACCGTGGTTATCAGCATCATGCAATACCTGAGGGGCTAAAGGCCGCCGCTATCATCCACTTACTCCAATCTCATTATGTGGCTAAATAGAGTGCGCTGTTTAGGAAACGAATACCAATATGACGCGATTAATATAGCGAGATTAGCAACTTCATAAACATGGTTTAAATTCTGAAAGCCAGTGTTGCTTCAAACCATTTTTGTGGCTTATTTACTGCTGGTCAGGAGGTGTATAATTAAGGGAAGTCCTGCGTCATTTCCCTCGGTGTGTTTGGCCATGATAGTGGACGTGGCAGCCAAGCGGTAGCAATAGCAGCAGTAGTAGAAGTACAAGTTAGACCAGCGAGTAGTTTAGCAAATTTTCATCTTCTTTTTTCATTTTGTTGTACTCTTTTTATCGCCTTTCTTATATATATATATATATTTTTTTTTTTTTTGCATTGTCTTTTTATAATGCCTTGTGTTTCTTTTACTTATTTTGTTAATGCCTTGTTAATGTCTTGTGTAACACACTTTGAATTGCCTTGTTGCTGAAAGATGCTACACTAATGAACTTGCCTTGCCTCGTAGAAGTAGTAGCAAGTGATGGTACTAGTAGTCATAGTAACAATAGTATTAGTATTAGTGGTGGCAGGAGAAGTAGTAGTAGTAGTAGTAGCTGCAGAGTGGTATTAGCAGTAGTAGTGTTTGTGTTTTTTGTTGCAGTAGCGGTAATGGCAGCAGTAGTAGTATTGCCAAAAACTCATTCTCCATCTTTAATTGTTTCCAAAGGATGCACTTGAAAGCAGTTCAGCATATTTAAAGAAGTCGACATACTTTCAATTTTTGGGTTGAATCCCCATGGTTGAATGCACGAAGCTAAATTAATGTGACGTATAACATATTTGAGTGGTGGTAGGGGTGACAGTAGTGGTATTGGTAACAGTGATAGTAGTAGTTGAAGTGGTAGTAGCAGCACTGGTAGTGGTGGTAAAGTGGCATTAAGTAAAGTAGTAGTAGTAGATATCTGAGTGGCAGAAGTAGTAGTAGTAGTTGCAGTAATAGTGGTATTAGCAACAGTAATAGAGGTTGGTAGAGAGTGGCAGTAGTAAAACAGTATTAGATTGACAGCAGTAGAATAGTGGCAGCAGCAGAAGTAACAGGAGCGTGAAACATTCTGATTGGCTGACAGTAACACAGTTCCTGCCTCCTCCACTGACAGCCCATATGAACACCATTTACTGGGTCCGGTTCAGTGCTCTCGACCTGGAGGCGGCTGCATTCCTTTCGTCCTCATCAACTCGTAAACTATGGGTGGGCGCATCGATGCCGACATAAGGATAATACACGATACTGCGTCTCGTTTTGAGGAGCGATTCTAGCGTCAGTAGGATCTGCTTTTCTCTCGTCATGTCATCAAAGTGTAGAACTGTCTGTGCACTTTTGCAAACGTTCAGGTGTCCTGAAACACATCTTAGTGCGCGTACGCTTCGCTTCTCAAGGTTTATCGCAAGCAAGTTTCCCTCGAATGCCAAATGAATCGTTAAATCCCAGCTGTGAACTGGTGTGGGACGACGATCGCCTGAATGCAGCCTTGATCTGGCTTCCGTGAACAGGAGGTGACTAGAACTTTTCTGTTTGGTTGTGAATTCAATAGTTGGAGCTTCTTTGCCTAAAGTCAGAATCTCGACAAAACCAGACTCCAAATATATATATTTTACCCACGACAAGAGTGCAGATTCTTTTTGCTATTTGTAAGAGAAGGCAGCCCCTTTTGACTTTCCAGAAATCAATCCCACCGCCGCCGCCGCCCCTCCCTGCCAGAAACAAAACACGAAACTTTTCCATCCACACGTCTCCATCCGGCTTGGCGCCCTCAGGCTGCTGTAGCTCTGCTGGTTTGATGTTCTTTGCGCTGAACGACAACAATAACAACCTGCCTCTCTGTCGAATCAAACCCACAATGCACCTGCTGTAAAGTCAGACCTCAGCACATTCACTCAGACGAGCCTGGAGGGAGGCGACATTTTGTTCCCGTACGTTCAGTCTGCAGCTGAAGGACGTTCCCTCCAGGAAACTAGATCCATTAAATGAAAGGTTAGGGATGATCAAAATAATATTATTCCCCTTAGTCTCATCTAATTAAAATATAATAAGTCAAAATGATGATTTACTAGCTCATAAAGGGGAATCATTTAGTCTGTGAAGAGAAGCTATACAGACATAATGATCACTTACTCTAGCAAGCCAGTGATTGCAATTTCTTGACGCTAAATTAAACCTTTATGAATTCAGAATTTTGAAAATAACTCGTAATTAGCACTAAATGCGGTTGCACATGGGTCTGAATGTGAAAATGCACATCATTTTGTTTGCATACATGTCTCACAGGAACAAGGTGAAATTCTAAAATCTTCACACCTGGCCAGCAATGGAGATCTAAGTAATATTTCTGTTTTTAACGCTGTTAGACAAAGGAAAATGGGGAATATTGGAGTCACCCAGGAGACCAGAGGAAGGTACACTTTACCTACAGTGTGTTTGAGGAGGGCGAGTAATGCTTTTATTTGTTTCCAGGGCCAATAAATTGCTGTTTATATATGTAAATGAGTGTTCCCGTCATTTGCCTTGATTTGACTGGCTTTGTCGTTACGGGTGCCTTCAGCCCGTGGCGATTGCTCAGACAGTTTACGAAATGAGATCTGGAGAAACGATAGGTTGAGACACGACGCCAAACACGTCGCCCGCTTTCTTGTAACGTCACTAAACGATCACAGGTTTCATTTCAGCTCTCACAGCGAGGTTTGAGAAGAATCAATACAACTCAGGTCTCTATCAGGTTTCTCTTGTAAAAGTGTTTCTTGATCTCAGCACGATTTCCCGAGTAAATAAACTGTAACTAACTTTGGAAAGTTTTTTTCCCCATCGCACGCACTTCCATCTTCCAGGAATCGAAGCACTGGGATTTGACTACCTGCTGGTTTTCATGCGAATATCACACACTGAACTTGCCTTGGTGTGCATGTGCATATATATATTATGACTCTAAATATGAATAAATATACTATGAATATTAAGTTAAGTTAGGCCTTGGTTACAGTGATGAGTCATATTTAAAAAATGCTACATGACCATTTAGACCTACGGTGTCATTTTTCTGTGGTGCTCATAAGAATTTTGCTTTCTGTTACCCCACTTTTTTTTTTTTATCTCATTTGTATTTTTGTGGTATTTTCACGGCCTTAAAGGGACAGTTCGCCCCTAAATCAAAAAAACATTTTTCTCCTCTTACCTGTAGCGCTTGTTTATCCATCTACACAGTTTTGGCGTGAGTTGCCGCAGAGACGTCTGCACTCTTTGACTACAATGGGACTACGTGGCACTCGCCTTGTGGCGCTCAAAGCGCCAACAAAAACACATCTGAAAAACTCGACAGTCTCTTTCTCTTTCCAGAGATCATGACCCGGTTGCTCAAGCCGAGCCACAGACTTTGTTTCCCTTCGTTTCAATATAACACATGGAAATGTGGCATTATGAAATAGTCCCATGAAATAAATAAATATGGCATATAGTGAAATGCAAACCTATTTATTTACTTCTTTCACCATATTGACTCATTTATTAATTTCATAGGCATATTTATTCATTTAATATGGAATAAAATGCAATTGCATTTTTAAACTCTCGATCCATGACTGTAACGAAAAGATGGAACTGACTTGTAAACTGAACTCAAACTGGACCAAATGACAGAGACAGACAGGTGGACAGACAGACAGGTATAGACGTAGCTGGCGTCCTGTTTGCTGTGCGTCAGTCATGTCGGCTGAGCTGCGGTTGAAGAACGAGCGGTGGCGTCCCGCTGCCGTTCGACGAGAGCAGGATCAAAGCCTGCGGTGGGGAGCGAGGTCTTTAAAAGGCACGGAGAGCGAGGCGGCGCGCACTTCAGAAAGGAATCCTCTGCCAAATAGACCCCATGAGCAGAAATCTATGAGGACACAATGTCTCAGTCATCCTTTTACAGTGGCCACACTCTGCAGGCCGCCCCACGAACACACCACAAGCTTCAAAGACACGTCAGAACCAGGGCCTTCCCTAAACCTGCAGACTCTACTGTGGCTGGCGGCCCCTAGAGGCTGAAATGAGAACTACAGTCCCAATAGTGGCATACAACATTTAGCCATTCAGGTATACGCGCCAAAAGAATCATGGTCGGTTTTAATTGCTGCTCTCCGATGCATCAAAAGTCCTTCATTCCCAATGCAACTGAAACTGCATTTTCATGCTCACTCTTGTCATTACCGATGCCATAGAGTTGTGAAGTGGGAGGAATTCCCGTTAATTGTTTTCATAGTCAGCTGGGGGACTCTGAAGCTCCCCTGGTTGAGTCATCAGTACACCAGGTGACTGGTTTTTCCATAAAAGTCAAACGCACTACAAAGCTGCGCACAAACAGTTAAGGAGAGAAGCCAATCAATAAGCTGTAAACTCGGTTGTGTGCGCCGCCATTATCGTGCAGAAGCTGAAGATTCGGGCCAGCATCCCCAGGAATTACAGTCATATTGGACCTTTACGTCCAAGGACAATGTTCAGCGCCAATGCAGGAAGTAGAGCCCTTTGGTGCCAAGGCGGAAAGTAAGGGAGTGGGGGTTTGGGTGGGGGATGGGTGTCCAGCATCTGACTTTCATGCCGGAAACCAGAGTTCATGTCCCATCACAGACCCGATATTAACGTCCGCCTTATTATTGACCGTGACCATGATCTTTCCCACATCTTAACCATAAGTTAACCATTGTTTATTTGTCCTAACCGCTACCGCATTGTATTTTCATGGCACAGATATTGTAGAAAGCAAGAATTTTAAGGATGTTGAGATTAGATGTAAAAAAAAAAAACCCCACTAAAAAGTTCTAATATTATGTAATCCAGGGTTTTGCAGAATCGTCCAGTGTCAGCGTTCTTGTCTGGTGCTGGGTTGAAAATATTACACTTTCAGGTAGAAGTAGATTTATCTATTTAAATTAGTTCAATTTCAGTTCACGTCTGTGACTGGCTTCTTCTCCATAGCAACGGCAGCTTAGCTTTGTCACGGTTATCATGGTATTTAGAGCCGTCTGACATACAAAGGTGACAGGAACGAGCTGACATAGTTAATAAAACCGATGGCTGGAACATAAAACTATAGGATCCCATCAAGGAGTTCATTAAGTAAAAACTTTAAAATAAGAATTTATAGTGGGCAGTGAAGAAATCAAAGCATTCTGCACACTTGTACTTCGTTAACCATGTCTTCGTCTTCGGACCTTCATCAGGTACCTGTGTGTTACCTGTGTGCATGACATTGTGTTTTGTATAGCCTGTAGTGCTAAAAATGTGAAGTTTGTCCCGACGGTGGCATTAGAGAAAAGGTCAGAGGGTCATTGAAACCAAACGTGTCCATCATTTACGGGATCATGAATTTGCTCAGTGCATGAAATGACAATCTGCCTAATAGATTTTTGCTCTGGTCGTGGCACTACAGGAAGGATTAGGACATTTAAAAAAAATCATTGGGATTCATCCTTTCCCCTAAATGTCCACAGTCATGACAATGTGCCCACGAGTTGTTGAGATATCGCACTCTGATCCAAAGCGACAAAAATGCAGAAAGTTGGCGGCCTTGTTGACAACTTCAGACAACATTTATGTTGCCAGCCTGGATTTTTCCGGGGACGGCGAGCGGTCACACTCACAGGTATGTATTGATCTCAGAGCTCCTGTGGATTCCCAAATCGACCTGTTGAAAAGCCTGTTGTGTTTTTAATGACCAACAGTGTTAAAGTTCCGACACGTGAGCGCATGCCTGCAGCGATTCCCGGGTGAAGCGCGGTTTGAATTTTCACGCTCGCGTGCATTAATGTAAGAGGCGACTCCTGCGGCCTGGCTCCCCATGTACTGTACGACACTGTCATCACATATTGCCTGCGAGCCACGAGTGAGCAAAGGTGGGGGGAAAAAAAATGCCCACAACTATTTTGACAGATATTTTAACAAGGAAATCATCGGCCATTAGTGGAAGTTCCACTGAAGTATGAAAAGTACGGAGTGGTTTTGGAGAGTGTGACTAATGACGACGAGGTTGTCAGACTTTGTTGAATCTCTTTCAGAGGCAGACGGGGACTCGTACATTGTTCTTTGAACATAGAATATATCTGTGGAGAGTCCTTGTGCTGCATTTTGTACGCTTTTGAAAACATGTTAACAATAGACATAAAAACCCGCCTGAGTGCTGGTTCATCCCGTATGGATAGTCTTTCAAAAATAAATAAATAAATCAATGCCGCCCTGCCACTCTGCATTGCAAATGCCTCCTTTCAACAACTGTCGCAAAGTCATAAGTAACGTTGGAGCGGCAGAGTCTGAATAGGAGAGAAAACCAACAGTTTGTCACTTTTAAATTAATAGAAGAGTGACGGCTGCTGTCGAAAATTAAGGACTTTTTTTGCAATAAAAACTGGATTTGTTGGGTTTGAACTTGACCTTGGACCGAAATTCTAACTTTATTTACTAGCTTTTTCTGGAGCTTTCAATCGCGTGTTATGGTCTTCCTCTTTGCTGCATTTTCATATTTGCAAAACAGTGGACCTTGCCAATCATTGCTGTCGGACGTTTAGTTTAGATGCTCCACTTGTTGAGCCGCCCTGCTTTTTTGTTTTCAGGTTGTCATGACAGCATCTTCGCCACCTTTCTGTATATTCGGTTTCTCCCTCGTGGCTGCCAATCGCTACTTCTCCTGTCACTGCAGACCCTGCCCTCATCATCTAGCAGTTGCCCTCAGTGCGTTCCCGCCACACCTGATTCCCATAAATCACCAGCACCCCTGCTCCTCATTCCCTCGTTAGTCCCTCACTATATGGTCCCTGACAGCTCGTCCGGTCTCTGTTCACGTTGATCCCTGCCTGTTTTGGGTTGTTGCCCACCTGGCTGGTCCATTTTTCAGTTTGTTTGCCCCTACTGCCTGCCTGCCTGCCTGCCTGCCTGCCTGCCTGCCTGCCTGCCTGCCTGCCTGCCTGCCTGCCTGTTGCTTTGAACTTTGAACCTTGAACCAAGTGCCTGGAGCCCAGTCCAGTACAGTCAGCAAAATTCTGGACCCTGTACCAAAGGCACTCTCTATGGGCCCCTGCCCGCATCCACAGCTATTCTTTCTAGTCTCTTTGTGGGCCCTCATGTGAGGAGGGCCCTGCACACTCCCCTGAGTCCTATGCGCCCCCGGCTGTTACCAGAGCCACAGATTTTGCACTCTGCTTTATTCACATTTATTCCAAAATAAAAAGAAAACGTAGCCACACAACTGCACTGCAAGCTGCCATTTCAGAATGAAAAGTGACTAAAGGAAAAGGCTGCAGCTGAACTGCTGATTAAGGTGTTCTACCTTAATAATGGTAATAAAAACAGCAAAAAGACACACAAAGTTCACACATGCTAAAGATCCAGGGTCCTTTAGGGCGAGAATCCCCGATAAATACCGGGATCTCGATCCTAAATGTTCAACCCTTTCTGTAAACTGATCTGTTCGAACTTCACATTCAAGCCATTAGCAGAAAATATTGAACATTAATCTTTATTACAAATGAGCTGCAGATGACCAAACTCACAGTGGACGCAGCTTGTTTAAACAGTTTATACAGCTTTTGCAGTTTGTTAGCCGAGCGGTCGGTAAATGAAACGGTTTATTATTTATTATTCGGTGTTTCCTGGTGCACACGCCGGCTCCCCATCATGTTGTCTTAATCTGTATGAACGTGGTTCAGCTTCACAGCTCCAGTTTTAATTGCCGGTTGGCTCTCTGGCTGCAGATGAAGTGAAGAGCTGAATGTATGTTTACATCATTAAGGACACATGAAAAGATAAAACCAGATAAACCGGAGGGGAGGCCAAAGACCCGCCATCAAAATATCTTATCTTCAAATCCTGAGCAGCTCAGAAATCAAATACTGAGCTTGGAAAGCACAAAAAAATCCGCTAATGTGGAGAGACACAAACAAATAAACAAAAAAGGCACCGTTCTAACATCAAATACTGAATCAGAGATCCAAAGCATAAATAGAAGAGCGGAATCCAAAAGTGAATTGATTTAAGTTGTACATTGTAACATCACGTTTTCTCATCGTTTTTATCAATAACAGAATTTAGTGGTTTTATTTTAGTTTTCTTGATGAAATGCATCGTGGGAGTCGTGGTTTTTACATACACAGGCTTATACGTTCAACCTTGTTTTTTTTTTTTTTTTTTTTTATTTTTTTAAAGAGCCAGATATTTTCACATGTTCATCTTTTGTACTGATGATTCAACGAGGAGATTTCCTTGTTCATCCAAGACTTAAAGATGCTCCTCACATTCAATTCAAATCAACTCAGTTTTACTTATACAGCCCAATATCAATAGTTAGGGCTGGTTCAGGACTCACCTGAGCCAGGCCTAACTATAAGCTTTATCAAAGAGGAAAGTCTTTAGTCTACACTTAAATATGGAGATGCTGCCTCCCGAACCTGAACTGGGATCTGATTCCGCAGGAGAGGAGCTTGACCGCTGGACGCTCTGGCTCCCGTTCTACTTTGGGAACCAAAAGTAACCCTGCACTCTGAGAGCGCAGTGTTCTAGTGGGGTAATAAGGAACTACGAGCTCTTTAAGGTTTCCTCTGTGAAAATAAACTGGACTTTTACTTCCAGGACCCTGGACACCCAAAATAACTCCTCCCCTTTTACCACTCTATACAAATTCAACAGGAACCTGCCAGCCAATCAGAAAGGACTCTTTGGCCATGACGTGGCATTGTCATGTGTAAAGCGTTCAGTTAAGCTCTGATCCAACAAACTGCGTCATATCTTTTAGCCCTTTCTGGGTAGAAAACAATGTCAAAAACAGTAGGCAGGGGGGCAGGTTCCAGCTGTATGTGCATATATATGTAGAGGCGCAGACGGTACGAAACCGGTTGCAGATGTAAAGTAGCTGTTAGCTAAATAACAATCGAAATGTATCTTTGTGGAAATGTTCCTCCCTGTACTCACTGAGTTGAGACTTCATATGTTGAGACGACTTAGTATTCAGGCAGTGCAATAGAGGGACAGGACCGGTCAGAAGTTTCCAGCCCTGAAGCCTCATCTCAGTTACTCTTGAGGGGATTCAGCGACCCTTTGGGAGAACATGAATCCTATAATTCTTTAATTAGTGGGGTTAATGAGAAAAAATCAATCAAGTGAGGAATCCGGCAGCTGTTTGGGAACCTTCAAGTGTTCGGGGGATGCGAAGATACCAAATTAAATGAAAAACGCAGTACTCCTTTACATGCCAAAGTGCCTCAGGTGAAAGAATGTCTAAAAAATTGAGAAGAAACTAAAAACTTGAGGGAAAAAAATAATAAAAGAACTAACTTTGTGCTTTTGTGACATCTTTTTTAAAATGGACAAATTCGGGATGTTTCTGTTTTGAACAAAGTGGTTTGAGACAATTTATCTCTTCACACACAGTTTGTGCTTCCTCCTCCAATGCAGACCAAACTCCCAAAAAAAAAAAAAAAGGCTTTTAACTTTTCAAGAGGGAGCCTCGGCAAAGGACGGCTGCTTTAAAATGCGGTTAAAGAAATGAAAATACCAGCACGGTGATGAGCGATAGAGCAGCTAATTGTGTCCTGGGAGATAAAGACGCCGGTAACAGAGAGAAGTAGAAACTCCCTCTCGGTTATCAGCTCCCTTCTGAGGCGGCGGCGGCGGCGGTTGGAGTTTCTTCTCTGAAAAAAGAAAAAAAAAAAGCTTGTTAAAAGGAAATAAAGGTGTGAGGAGGCACAAAGGACGCTTATCCACCTTTCACTGAGCCAACAAAAGGAAAAAATCTCAGCCCCGGCTAATTACAACCAAGGTGATGAAAGAGACGGAGGGAGACAGAAAAGAAAGAAAATCCCCCCTTTTACTCACCTGAGAAAAGGTGGAAAGGTCAACAGTCCCCCCCCCCCAAAAAAAAACCTCAATCCTGTGGAGGGAGAAGAGAGAGAGGTTTATTTGATGGACGTGGAGGCGATTAGTGGACGCTCGTCATCGTTGTCTTGCCACCACAGAATGAAAAATTAAAACCGTCTCCCAATCAACTGAAAGCAAGTGCCTTCAGACCTTTTCTTTCGCTCTCTCTCCGACGTGTTCATTCATGCTGCTCCAGAGCGATTTAACCTTGTGAGGATTTTGTTTTTGACTTTGAGATGTTTGACGCACTTGAAAACCCCCAAAATCTAAATTCACATAGGTTTTTTGTTTAGTTTTTTTCAAAATGGCAGCCAAACAGAAACCTTATTTGGTATCAATTACACAGGTGCTCCCGGGGCTTTACAAGCCCATTGTTATTTAATTCATAAAAAGATTAATATTATGTTCTACATGTTGAATGATTAACCACTTACCAAGAAAAAATTATGACCACATTATGAAAATGTATATAAAATCCTATAAATATGCTGTATATAATTATATATATATATATATACAACAATTTTGCCATTGCCATCATAACTGTATATGATTTTCTGCTATGAGTCTATTCTGTGCAGACGACATCTGTTGCATGTCTGTCCGTCCTGGGAGAGGGATCCCTCCTCTGCTGCTCTTCCTGAGGTTCCTAGCATTTATTTTCCCTGTTAAAAGGGTTTTTTGGGTAGTTTTTCCTTAATCGAATCGAGGGTCTAAGGACAGAGGGCGTCGTATGTTACAGATTGTGACGCCCTTTGAGGCAAATGTGATTTGTGATACTGGGCTCTATAAATAAAATTGAATTGAATTGAATTGAATTGAACTGTACGCATCATCAGCATATAATGCCAACGATTGTGTGTTGTGGCCCCGAAACATACACAACACTGACATTTTAAAAAATGCTGATACAAGCAGGGAAGTTAAGCTGCAGCACCCAAAGCATGACTTGCAGTCTACTTCCTCTCCGCGTTTGCTGGCACATTACTAGGTTCCGTGGCGGGTGACCGCCACCAACCGTCGATCAGCGAAAATGTGTGTCTGTGTGCCTGCATCTGCATCTGTTTAACACAAATGGGAATATGCTCATAGACACAAAAAAAGCGTGTGCGTCCCTGCATTGTTTTTTCTGCCAACATGCCTGTTGCATCGCCCTCATTTTTCGGTGAGACAGCTCGGAAAGGCTTTGTGCCTTGAGGACGTTGCTGCTCAGACCTCAGATTTAGGGTCTGAGGCCACAACACTCAACGAGGATCTACTGCGCGAAGGCATGTTTACTGAGAATCTGTGTTTTAATGTCATGCAGGGATGATGCCCACTTTATAGATCACGGGAATGTTCTTGCCAATATCAAAGGGTTGTCACGTTGTCCTCCTAAAACAAATAATAGTTTTATTTAGTTATAAATATATCTGTGTGTGTATATATGTATGTATATAACTATATATGAAGTATATACAGTAGTTTATTGGTTTATTTCAGAGCCCTGATGGTAAGAAAACAGTGTACAGCTGTTGCAACTGCAATCTCTGTATGGTGAGGTAGCATTCCTTTCCTGTGATGAATGAGTGAAAACATGTCTAGTTATTTAGCTAGTTTGTGATTATTATTTAGCTTTCTGTCAGTTTCTCTGTTGACCCAAGACAGAGGGAGGTTAAGGTCCGTTCAGGTAGAAAGCGAAGTGGATTTTCATCTTGCGTTCTTGACTGAACTCAGAACTTCTTCCTGGTATTTGTACCTTATTTCTGTTAAACACAGGGTCTTCAACACTGGTTAAAGGATCATTCTTGGTTATTAGAACTGAGGTCTTTTTTTCCCCCAGAGTTTTTGTTCATTATTTCTATAATTTATGGATGCACGCGAAGTCAGTTGTGTAAAATAGCCATGAATACATAGATAGATAAACAGCGGCTGCTTGCAATTTGCCCTGCAGACTGTTGCCACGTGTGCCTCGTGGAAAAAATCTGTGACTGCCTCCCCAGATCTCAGCCAGTAATGTAACCAACAGGAATGATGACCAAAAACTACAAAAATAACACCCAAGTTGTAGTAATTTAAAAAAGAAGCAATCAAACTGACGGCAGCAGGCTGGTGAAAATTAGAGGTCAGGATCGGAACGAGCAGTTGGAAAATCAGAAGTCAGCAGCGAAAGCAGTAGCAGAAAATCTTTACCAGCCCACACTCAGACACATAGAACAAGGCCCGGTCTACCTGTTGCTGTTGGTGGGCGGCGACGGCGGTGGCGGTGCCCGGCGCTGACAGCACGATGAGTGGGAGCAGGGAGAGAGCTGTCGGGGTCAGAGTTTAGCTGGTTCGTCGTCGCTGACACCGCGGAGGAGAGACTCTCCACGCTGCGAGCCGTTGTGACTAAGAGACCGTCGCACGGGGGGAAATTTGGGGAGTCAAGAACATTGGAAAGGCTTCGCCCTCCTCTTCAGCCGGTCGGCCCCCGTGCGACGGCAAATAAACAGGGACCTTGAGCCTCTCCACGCTCCACTTCTCCTTTCAAGAGCCGGCGCCCCATGTCAGCGCTCGCCGCTAAATTATCCGTGAATACGGTCCCTTTGTCAAAGTCACCGCCTGCATTTTCTCCCCCACACAGAGATCAGGGGGTCTTTCAAACTACCTGTTAGCCCAATGTCACCAGTACACACAAGATTTTCTGCTTTGCTTTTTTCCTCTTCATTGAGGGAGAGCCAGCAGCTCTGCTCTGTTTACCTCCAGCCCTTTTGGGTCTGTTGGGCGAAACATCAGTCAACAAACACTGAAATGAGCTCGATTTGCTCTCTGTCCACAAACTCTCATTTTTGTGTATGTGTGCGCTTTTTTTTTAAGTGCATTTGACTCAGCTGCTTTGCTGATATTTTCACCCTGAAGTGCCAACGTAACAGAACTCGTTGCTTTCTGCTTTTACGACTTCAGATCACCAAATAAATGTGTGTTGAGCACACAAAGTTTGCTTGACTCTGTTGTTTTTAACAGGGCAGGTGTAGTGTGTGTAAAGGGTTTCACGTTTTAGTCAAATCTGCTACAGTTTTAAATAAAATATGACATGTCATCGGTTTGTATGTGAGCTGGATGTCTAAAAGAACTTTCCCAGAAAGGCAATGGTCTGCGCCGTGCTGTTATCAGCTCCGCCAACAGTAGAGGCAACATTCAAGTTTGGAAAAACAGAATATCCACAACGGACCGCTCCATGAAATCCTCTTTCCGAATGAATGGAAATCCTTAATGCAGCTCAAGAAGATTCTTGTGCTTCTGAAAACACAATCTGGGAACAACAATGAATACTGTGAATACGTTAGGTATTTCATCTGATGACAATCATGGCTTTGGCGTTTCAGGAGAGATGATCGTATTCTGGCAAATGATTGTCTGAAAAACTATAGAAAACCGAACGTCCAGGTTCTGCTACAGAAGTGGAAAAAAACCCATTCACTATCACGCTGACATTCCCCTCAAATTGTATAAATCCGGATCTGCAACAGTATGTTGTTTACTTCTAGAAAAGGATGGTACATTTTTAAGGAAACAAAGTGACATCACTATATATGTAATATATATGTGTACAGCGTCCTTTAACCACCACGCACGGATTGCGCTGCCATAAACTTTGGACGATCTGCCCCGGACCCCTCGCGGACATAAACAGATTGCAATATTTCCGTCACGCAGACCCATTTGAGGGTTGAAAATGTAATGCTGGCTTTATAGGAGATGGCGATGACAGAGCATATGTACGCTGGATGCTGGAAAAATGTCGTGGGAGCTGTAGTTTCTGATGCTGACAAATCGTCATTATTTAACTTTGCACAGAAGTCAAAGTGGAGCAGCGGCTGGCCCGTAAGTGTCGTCAGGACGTCATAACCAATTTCAGACATTCACGCAGACCGTAATTCGTCAGAGGGGGTGATTGCCTTTATAGTCAGTGACATTGTGTTCATTTTGGTGTGTACTAGTCTATAAAACCTAGCAGAGCTGTACAAATCAGTGCAGTCAAAATTGACTAGAGAAATACAGCTGCTGAGCAAAAATGGTTTCAAATGTACAACTAGGAGGTTGTATGAAACAATCTCATTTTCACACTGATGCCTCTCTACGACCTACATAAGCAAACGAGACCATCAGCAGGATGACTGACTGTTTCTACATCGTTATTTTACATTACGTCATCCTGACTGTTCCGCTCAGGGTTCTGAGATTGATACAAATATGAATTGTTGCCAGGCGATAGCCGATGGGTAGATTGCACGTCGGCAAGTGCATTTCAGCTCTCCACACGGACTGTTTACCTGCAAGCAGCCAAAGCCCGCTCAGACGCGATTGGTTAATACCACTCGGACTACAAACGGAAACCAGAACACGTCCGATACCAAAAACCTTGTCCCTTGCCTTTATAGAGATTGTACTGACTCTCACTCACACAATTTATTCTTTTCAATAAACGTATGTCCATTCTTGTACATCGGTTTTCCAAGCACAAGAAAATTGTGAAAAGTGGATAAACCTTTGGTGCTTTCATTCTATCCAGAAAGAAATACCCGTACGGAAAGGAATATTGAAAACGTAGCTTAGAGGTTTGATTATACAGTCAACAGTCAGGACCAGAAGCGGTGGACCAACTGACCGACGGCAGGCAGACCAGCCGTGCCATGCCGAGACCACGGCTAAAGGTTCTTTATGTTTTCCGAGTGAGAGTCACATGCCCTGCCAGCCAGGCTGAATCCGACAATGCTTTATGACGTTCCCCTCCACCTCCCTGCCTGCAGCCACACATTCAAAGGTCAGACTCGACAACATGCACCCCAATGCCCCGCGCAAACACACAGAGGCTGTTCTCCTCCATCTCCGTTCTGCTGTTAAAGGAAGTTGTCTTGCCGGTGATGCCACATGACTTGGCAACCACGGCAACATTCAACACTCCCAATTACCAACATCACACGCAAACGCACACAATCACGCACCTATTGCAGTTCCATTTTGTCAAGTTCATTGATGTGCCAGATGAAGTGCGACGTCTGCTGAGAGTTAGATCCTGGGACAGCCAATCAGCACATCGGCTCCTAATTTAATTAATAACTCCTCCGTCTAATTAGCAGACGACGGGGCTGGGAGGGAAAACAGCTGCAGTCGCCTGGGCTTCTCCATTCCTTCACAATGCCGGAAAAGAGGAAAACGACAAGATGAGTCCCCGGAGGTGATGGCGAGGGGTGTGTTGAGAGGGTCTGTGTGTGTGCGTGTGCGTGTGTGTGTTCGCAGGGTGTGGAGGTGCTGATCACCTGTAAATCCTCTGGGTGTAACGTGTGCTTTCTAGCAGCGGGAGAAGCCGCCACAGTGTTATCTGCTGGCGGCGAGAACGTTCACCGGTGGAAAAACAAAGAAATGGCACTGGGTTTACCGTCGGGATTTGTTTGACAAGTTGTGCAGCGGCGGCGGCGGCGGCGGCGGCGGCATGGCGGCGGGGCCTGTCAATGCTCGCCGTCTGGCTGTGTGAGTAATTAAAAGTGATTGAGTGGGCTCTCACATCCAGAGGTGAAAACTTCAGTGCAGGAGGAAACCCTTCCACAGCTGGGTCCCGGGTCAAGGGTCCGATTCGATGAGTTTCTTGTCATTATGAGACAGAGAAAAAAAAAGTCTCAACTCAGTTTACTTCTGTAAAGGGCTCATCATGAACACCGGCACCTTCTGCAGATTCATTATCCAAACCCCCTTCAAGATTCACAGTGTTTCTAACCTTATAGCGTCAGAGTAAATACACCCAAAGACAGATAAAAGACACAAGACTAGCCCTGAATTTACACCAGAGGCTACACACGTCAGCCGCATTTGAATAAACGTTGAGGTGGCGTCCATCCACGCACTTCCTTTACAGCCACCAGTAAGCTTTGATTCCGTGATATTTTTTTTTTTAATTAACCTTTATTTATCCAGGTCAACTGCTTGAGAACCACTTCTCATTTCCAAACATGCCCTGGCCAAGAGGCTACAGAAAAAAGTTAGAAGCATAAGTTAAAACAGTACGTAGTCATTCACACGACACATAGAACAAGCAACTAAATTAAAAGAAGAGGAGAAAAAAAAACATTACTATGGTTCAGGATCATCAGCAAGAACAAGAGTCAACTATGGTGTTTTGGAGGTTTTGCGTAAAGGTGGAAGCTGGAATCAAAGACGATTTAAGACGAGTTAAGTTTGTTTGAAAAGTTCAAGTCGTTCAGACATCCCGGTGACATATATAAGTTATATTTAACCTAGACACCTAACAACATTTATCTTTTCGATAGGGGTGGAAATTATGAGTCATTTCACTGATTTGAACTTTTTTGGTTGTTTTCATACAATATGTGTAACAACTGACCATATTGGTTGTTTGTTGCCTATGCAAATAGATCACACTTACAGCAGCCACTCAAACAGCCCACCAGTAGGTGACTGCACTACTGTTCAGAACCGCCTGAACACCTGACTGAGTAGTGAGTTTAGACGGTTCAATCCCCCATCCGTGAGTTATCGCACCCTGGCTGTTTTTATGACTTTCACGTTCTTTTTAGTAAGCCCCTAATATCCAGTGCCACGCGTGTCGTTTGACCTGCAAGTTGCCAAATCGGCACTAATTGAGGGCGGCCGGCCCGACTGTCTGCAGCTGGGCGACTGAAGTCGAAATATCTGTCCGGTCCGGACAAGAAGACATTTAATTAGGCTGTACGAGCAGTACCTTTTTTAGCTTCACCGCACCACAAGTTCACTGTAAAACTGGGCCTCATCATCATAAATATAGTTCCCACGTTTCTAATCCAGAGAAGGTTTGTGTGATTTAAATTGCTGCCTGAGGGCTGTGTGACGTGAGCATCTCTGAGCCAGTGTGGGTTTACAGACTGGTAGACGTAAAGGAGTATCTGTTCTGGAGGTGCAAGCAAATATGCTGATGATGTAGCTTTTCTTAGAGCCTCAGAGGCTCCAGAAGAAAGGTCATGAGTTGCGTCTGGAAGAGGATTAACCCTTTTGAGGTCTTGTTGGGTGAAACTCAAACTCCCACAAGCACTAAGCATTAACACTAGCTTATTTCCTTTGTGTGTTTGTTTAGACTGGATGCAGTTAAAATGTTTCATTACGTGGAGCTGTCTTAAGCCCATCTGCTTGCAAGGCAACGAGGCTTAACTGAATTATCAAATAACGCAGAATTGATAACTGACGTGGAATTGACCGTTGGTTGATAAAGAAGATGATCCCCTTAAACCAACCCACTGGAAGTGTAGGCAAAAAAAAAAAAAAGCTCACAAAGAGTCTAAAACAGGTTCACACTCTGGGGAGGATGAATGTGCTGAGTAAATGTCATGTTTGCCGTATTAGATCATACAGTATCCTGGGTACCAGTGGAAATTTAAACATAATGATGGCACCGGAGAAAAGGTCAGGAGGTCATCCAAATTTCATCCTCTGGCTACTACGAATATCTACAGCCGCCGCGCAAAACACTGTATAATGAAACGGATCTGACCCGGCAGGGGACGCAGTCTGCACATATATTTCCCAGGGAGGAAGCAGCAGATGGAGAGTAAAGTCCTCCACAACAATGAGGGAAAAAAAAGAGAAAACTCACTTGTTAAACCCACCGAGCCTTTAGACGGACTCTTGTGTGATAAAAACCCTCTGATGGCGGGAGGCCTGTGTCCGGCTTCCTGCTGAACAAACAGATAAATCAGAGCGAGCAGGCGACTGTGAAGTGCCCGCCACTCGCCTCCTCCGTCAAGTTGCTTGATGTCGCCTGAAGTGTAAAACAGACCCCAGTGAGTCGCTGTTATGGAGACGGCAATGAAACTAGCTCCTGTTTTCAAAAGAAATGCCTCCCTCCGTCCGCCTCTACCTCTCTCCACCTCCCAGGCTCGCTCTCTTTCTCCATATAATATGCAGGTGCGCTAAGTGAACGGGTGAAGTGGGAATCGCTTGAAAGGAAATTGAAATACAACGAAGCGGGAGACTGGAGTGGCGAGGCGGAAAGACGAACGTGCAGACTGAAGTGGCTGCTGCTGTGGAGGGTTATCATTGTGGCTCTTCCGAAGTCTGGTGGACCCCGTTGGTTCCGGTCTGCAGACTCGAAGCTAGCAGACAAGATGCTAACAGGGAGCTAAAAGGACGCTAAAATCTGGGGGGAAAGCAACCACGTAACCTGATCTGGACAGAAATGCACACACTTGCATTGATACTATAGATACTCTACAACCTCCAACGCAGAGAGACAAATTCTGACGTCACTTCCTGTTTCACTAGCTACTGTAAGTAATGCATTCTCCCATTGAGCGTTTTGTTCATCTCCTGGGGTTTAATTAATCTGTTAGCATTCAAAAAAACCTCAGACTCCTGAGACATTTTTACATTTTTTTCTGTTTTGGACCCAATCTAAACACATTTACATTTACACCTACATTTAGTCATTTAGCAGACGCTTTTATCCAGAGCCACTTACATTTGAGGAAGACAATGGAAGCAATATAACAACACAAGGTAACAAAAAGCATAAGTGCATCAAAAAATGAGTCTGATTAAAGCCCAGCACAGTATACAAGCTAAGGATAGGAAGGGGTGTTTTTTTTTTTGAGCAGAGGTAGAAAGGAAGAAGAGTTAGTGATGGTCAGTTAGGTGTTGACGGAAGAGATGCGTTTTCAGGTGCTTTTTAAAGGCGGCTACAGAATCTGCTGATCTTGTAGACACACCTAAGGACACTTAGTCCCCAAAATGGAGTCCATCTTACGGACCCAAACATAGCGAGGACACCAACGCCACCGGGAGCATGACGTATGAAGAAGAGAGCATGCGCCTCACATTTCAAGCTCTCCTGTAGTAATCATAATAATACACTTTTCTCTTGCGACAATAATGACACACTAGATAATCAGAGCTAAACCTCCGCGCAGACCCCAGACCTGTGGCAAGGAGACACAAACTCGCTCAAGACGGTGTCGGTGAGGCAGAGACGCATCTGCACATGGGGAAATGATTTCAATTTACAGGGGTAATAGGAAAAAGGACACACACACACACACACACACACACAGTGCGTACGTTTTGAGCTTGCTCAAGCTAACGTCTCTACACTTTGACATTGGCTGTTTGTGGCAAATGGATGAGGATGTTAACAGTGGCTAACATCTCGATTTGAACGCTCAGATTTTAAGATATTGGTCAATTAAGTCGAGGAAACAAATACCAGAGTCAATATTTTGTGTATGTTCTGTAGCCATTGTTGTTCTTCAAAAATGAAGGAACGATGAGTATATTTTACTTAAGTAAGGGCCCTTTCTTGGCCCGATGGAAAGAAAACCTGTTTGTTTATCACATGGGAGATGAAAGCTGACTCCTCTGCACTGCCTACTCTACGTCCTGCCTCAGGTCTTAATGAGCCGTACGGGACCACACTGGGCTGATCAGGTCCGGTTGGTCAGTTTCGTGACACCTCACAAGGTATGTTTGAATCTCAGTCAGTCACCTTCCTTAAACCCTGAGGATGACGATGATGATGATGATGATGATGATGAAGTTTGCTTCATCAACTAAATGGAGCAGTTCAGGTAAAACTTCATTAGTTTTATCTGGGACTGTTTCCCGCAGGGAGGAAGATTTTTCATCAGTAAAGTGAAATGATCCGCGTTATGTTCATTCAGTTCGTGTGTGTGTGTGTGTGTGTGTCTCAGTGCCCCTCTGCTGTAGCTGCTGCTGTCAATAACCCTTCAGCATTACAAACAAATCGCCTCCTGGGGAGAAACGGCGATGGATGTCTCTCGCCGAGCCGCAGTCATCAGTTCTGCTGTGCCGCCTGACAGCGGCGACTCCAAATGGCGACGCTCCAAAGTGGAAAAAAGAGAAAAACACGCTGCGGTCCGCTGTGACAGCCCTTTCCGGCCGCGGCGCCTGTCAATCACATGCACAGGAAGTGGAAAATCAGTTCTTGGCCCGCTTCACGAGCTTCATAGAGATGTTTCAGAGAGTGGCGAGGGCGCTCTGGTCCGCGGGCAGCCAGACTGCTGAGGCAGCGGGAAAAAGGAGGCCAGCTGAGGAGGAACACGAGTCTGCCGCCGCCGCCTGAATCCGCTGAGCAAGCAGGTCGAGGCTTTGAAAATGAACGTTGATAAAGTAGGCTGAGCGCCCCCTCGCCACACAAAGCCCTGCGTGCTAAATCACAGCGGGGCAGGCTCGCTCGTCACCAGACTGAATGGGTGCAGCGGCCTACATGTTAAAAATACAGAGCGCGACCAGGTCCTCATCCTCCGAACACTAACGAACCCTCCGAGAACTGTGGGAACAGAAAGAGTTCACAAGGAAACCAAGCACTTCCAAAAAACTTCTCATGCTGGCTTTAACATCTTCAAGCAATATTTTAGCCCAAAATGAATGTACCCAATCCTGACGAGCACACATGGCTTTTAATTAGCTTTTTGGAGAAACAGGCTGTGTACAAAAGGCTTTTATACAGATCAAAATGACTCAGGAATGTCTGCTCTCCAGCTGCTTTTCAGCCTCATGTGCTGGCTGCACAGACACAAACGGTGTAACCCACACACTGACAACAAAGACAGGAATGTCCACAGTGAGGTTAGCTATGCCAAAAGTGGAGAAAAACTTTTAATTAAACATTTTACTGTACAGAAAGGATCTCGGCTAAGCACTGAACAGTGAGTGTTGTGGTTAAATCTCACATATAAACACTAACAAAGATCTGAACCCAAAGTTTGTCCCGGAGGGCCGGAGCCAAAATGACGCGAGCTGCTGTGAGGGAGGAAGCTGAATGAAAGGTGTTTTGTGCTCAGGAGGAACACAGTGTGTGTCTCCCCGGATACATGCGATAAAAGAAAGGTAAGAGCAATTCAGAGTTCAGTCAAAAAGCATTTCAGGACTAAAAAAGTGAATTGACAAATAAATGCTTTCAAAAAATGAGTGAAAGCCAAAGGCTAAGGTGATAAGAGAAGTGTAATACAAATGTGTTGACTGTAATGCTCATTACTTAGACTCAGCTGGGCTTTCAGATTAAAGCTACTAATGAAGGCATGTTCACATATTTACATAGTAAGAGTGCTATTTTAGAATTACGGCGATCCATGGATTTGCTTCCAGAGGTTTGAGAAAGAGTTTGTGAGTTTGTGACAGTGCTGACCTTCGAGGGCCCGGAGAGCGGAAGAGTCCAAAATGGAGGAAGACAAATCGCATCAGCTTGCGTCGCTAGGGTTACCAACTTTCTGAAATGAAAATATGGAGCGTCGGGCAGAGGGAGGGACCTATGATGAGATCCAGTGTGGGATGAGAGAGGACATTAAATAGCGGCGATTGTAAATGGTTTTCTGCTTACTCGCCAAACTTCATTCATAAATCCTACAGTTTTGTTTACTGTTGCTGTGCAAAGGGACTCACGCAGTGAACTCGCTGATTTTAGATGTTTCATGAATCAAAAGAGTCTTGTGGTCAATTCGGCATGGATGAATGCCGATAACACAGCACGTCTTTTAGTTTGCAACGTCGGGACGATTACGTATTTTACGGGAAGGTTGGGAAGCCTCTGTGTTGCACCGTCCAGTTTAATATAACCCTTCTATGGTGGACTACGAACTGCTTCACAAAAGGGGCGAGGTTTGCAGTCGGTGAATAAGTCTAAAATAAATTTTACCTAGCTAGACTGCAACTCACATTTGGCAAGCCAGCAGATTGGTGGACTGCGGCTGGCTAGTGAAAGTAGTCTGGCTAGCTAGCATGTTACCGGTTAGCTTGCCAGCTGCAGCATGTCGCCAGCTAGCTGCACAAGTAGTCTCTACGTCCCAAAGCTTCCAGCACCACGTACTTAGCGAGAACGCACAAATTAAATATATTATTAGGGTTCTCTGGGAGTGAACCCACAGGCGCTATCTTTCATCCAATCGGCCTTTAAACTTCTTAACAAATTTGTTGGCCTTTTTAATCTTATGTGCTTTTTCATCAGTGTTTTAGGAGTCATTAATTAGCTCCGCTCAACTTTTATCAGCTGCTTGCCCAGCCTCAAAATAAAAGAGATTGACAACAAATTGCTTTTGGTTTTAAATAATTAAAGTGCGGCAGAATATTGTTTTAATCAAAATCAAATCAAAAACTGCATTCATCTATTTACATTAAGCTTTTTTTTGTTTTTTTTTAAAGATTCTGTCCTCAGCCAGGAACGTGTAGAGGTTTACAGGTCACAGGTCACGCTGTCCATGAGCCGGTGGCACACAGCACACAACCCTGCACCACTGCCCCACTTACCTCCCAGTCACATGACCTCAGTGATTTATCATGTAGATGGGTCTCGTGGACTTTCTGCAGAGTGGACGGAACATGATGCAAACACCGGCCACCACCGACAGGCGTTAATGACCTCAAGTAAGGCGGGATGGTCCATACATTATCACAAAGGCATAATCCTTCAACTCTGCCTGGACATATTTGACTGATTCAAACTCGAGGGAAAACAAGCTGGATTAGCACCGACAAAAACAGATCAACCGCCCTTCGCTGTGTCAGAGCTTTAAATGTTGCTTTCTACCAAAACAACGCGGCTTCGTCAGCGATCAAGCCTCTGAATGAGGATATTACGTGAGCGCTACAGTTTCCACAGTTTCCACTCGCAGCATGAGGTCTCTCCCATGAGGGCTGGTAAAAGCAGAGGGGGTGCTGTATAGTTATGGCGGGGGGGGCACCCTGCGGGGGTAAACACGCCTTCGGGTGTGGGTGCACGTCGAGAGACAAGGCGCGACCTTTCCAACGCCCGCTGATGAACGTCACCAGCTGAGAGTTTGCCCTTTTCCCACCTGTATCTGAAACCCTGCTGAAAATAATCATTTCCTTCTCGCGCCCTCTCACTCTTTCTCTGCGTCAACTCTGCTGCATTCGGCGGAGCCATTAGTGTAATGAAAGGACGAATAATTCATACCCAGTTATGCTGACTATACATTAGGAGACGTTTACACACACACACACACACACACGCACACACACATTTATCAACAATCTGTTGCAAGTCAATTCAGTGTGAGAGGTGAACACAGCGACTCTTGCAGAATTACAGTCACGTACTGGATTCTTCCTGAGACGCTTTATCTCCGACTGCCTTTAAGAGTCGCTGGTTTCACAAACATCTGCTAGGTTGGTTTAATACCTGTTCACCAAATAAAAAACTGATATATACATTGTTGTCCCTTAGTCATGACTTACAGCTCTTGGTTTTATTTGTTTAAAGTCTGTGTGAACACCAAAAGGTACTACCAGGGAACTCATTCACTGGACAGTTTGGGGATCAGCCTGCATCATCAGCACTTCATCGACCCAATTGGGGACAAATCAACTTCGTCACTTCACTGCTTCCAATGTGTAAATGTTCTGTGATGTTTCTTTTGCAAAAGTTCGGTTTGAAAGTCAGCCGAAACCGGTTCTCGGTCTGGATCCAGTCAGAATCTGGTGTGTGCTGTGAAAGCAAAGAAGACCAGAGTGATAAGACAGTTGTACAGTGAAGGAAACAATCTTTATTGGTGATCTATAGGGGTGTACGCGGTGTGAAAGCAACCTTAGACTGGTCTTTAGAGTTCAGATATGCACGACTGCTGTTTGGTGCCTAAACGAGGTTGATGAAAGTGTTGAGACCGGACCGTGGAACCAAAATAACTCAAAGAGGCTGAAACGGGCTGTAGGGCTGCAGAGTTGGTGATCGTTTCCTACGGGCTCAGAACTACGAGCCACACGTTGCTATGTCATGGTTTAAAATGAAATATGTATTAGTGGACCTTTTCATGGAGCCTTCAAGTGCCGTCCTGTCAACCCTTTTAATTAAAGAGTTTATGCTCTGGGCTCTCCTCCATGATTTCTTGATTTCTTTTCATTTTAAAAAGAAAAGAATCCACCTGGGTGATCTCTGATGGACAAACTTTTGAGTTAAAGTATTAAGTAAATATCTTTCTTTGTCCGTTAGTGTTCAGGTGAAGGTCCGGTCTGCTGGATAACCATCACAAGGCCGCATTCATCAGCGATCCAGCAGTTACAGCAGCTCTTCCCCTGACTCCTTTCCTGTGCCTTTGCCGGCTCATCCCACAGAACGAGACTTTTCTGGAGGCTTTTCTCCACGTCGAAGAGTCCCACTGACCACGCCCTTACAGTATTTGAGGTGTCTTTTCATTGGCTGCGGCGTCCCGCATCATCACCTCCTGCGGAACTGCTTGTCAAACACACCATGATCTGTTTCGAGCTGCTCGCTTACAAACAAATCCCCGCTGGCATCGTCACATCTCGGCATCCGACCAGAGGTTCAAGCTGCCTGAGCACGCGCACACGCACACGCACACACACACACACACAGACACACACACATAGACCCACACACGCACACCTCCTCCCAATTGAAACCCGGCTGCCATGCATCAGTGATGGGCAGGTCAGCCGCGGCAACCGCAATGAAGGACAACATCATTAAGCTCGATATCAGCGGCGGCAAAGCAAACAGCCTGTCCACTGTCATCAGGGTGATGCATTGGCACTCTCCGCCAAGAGGACGTTTTAATTGTGTCCAAACACGCACACGCGCTGACATGCAAACAAACACACACGCGCACACACGCACACACCTCCCAGGACCCCTGTGAGTGTGCGGTGCTGCAGTTGGGTGGTTTGGAGAAGAAACCTGTGTATTGTGTGACACTGATGCTGCTGTTGTTTTTTGTAGTTGTTTTTTTGGGGGTTTTTTTTGTCTTCTAATGCTATCGAGCACTCAGTCACTCACACAATACATGCCTGTTGTCGGAGATCAATCCTGTGGCAACCTTGTACTGATCAGCGTTCCTATGGTGCGTTCGGTGGGCTTGGCCGAATGGAGCCAAAGGATTTTTTACTAGATTCCAAATGAGAGTAAATCACTGTTTTCTGGGTATAAAATTAGGGCTGCAGTTATTGGCAATTTTAATTCATTATCAATAATTGTTATTTTTTTCTGACTAATCCTTTAAAATGAAGAGAAAAAAGAAGAGAGATGCTCTTCAGAACTTTGCAAAGTCCAAGGTGATTCTTCAGACTGACCTTTCATCCTGACCAACTGTCCAAAAACCCCCCAAAGAGATTGGTTCACAGCGTTGTGAAGTGGATTCGTGTCGTCCAAATTTGTACATGTCAGTCTATGGTTTATACTCTTAGCGATTTAAGACGCCTGTCACTTTACAACGTGCAACATTTGGGAGAACCCATCAGGCTGTTAAGTTTGCGTTCCACTCGGAAAGTGGAAACTATTTGAACCTACACTAGAAGTTGCTCTTCCTTCACGTTATACCACACTGCACCGTGTTCGTCCTGCATTACTGAACTGAGGGGGTCTAGCTGGCGTTAACTGTCTTTCTGTCGTGGGTTAGGAGAAAATTAAACATTTAAATACTGTTTAAATATCATGAATGTTGAATAGATTACACAATTGCCACCAAGTAATTTCCTGTTGACTGTTTAATCATTAACACAAATGACCAATATTTGCATATATAATGCATCAGGATAGCAAGAAACATGTAAATAAAATGCTTTTATTAACACCCTGTGCATATTAATGTAAATTATTATTCTCCATAATTTCCAATTAGATAATAGTTCACTGTGCATATTAAAGCATTATTTCAAATTGGCTTGGATAAACACATTTTCCTCGACTTCCGCCTAGAAGTAGCTTTACAGTCTGAAGCAGCAGTAACAGTCTAAGGTCCCCTCGCGTTCCCTTGATGCTGCCATGTTCCTTGCAGCCGCAGTATGAGAGTGTTGGAGGGAGCAAACAGCGTACTGACGATCGATGTATTCCTAGAGCTTTACCAGCAGTGAAGCTAAAATGTAAAGGGTCGTCCCGGAGATGGAGAAGTCGTGGGGTTAACGATCACGTTCTCCACCATTTTCAGTGCGGCACAAATATTTAGGGAGACGTTTGCAGGGGGAAGAAAATCAAATCCCGATCTGCAAGTGGTTGCAGTGTGTTGCTGCTAATTCGCACAAAAGTTAGAGCGCCGCTCAACTGCAACTCGTTGAAAATGAATGATTTTCGGCCGCCGTTGTAGCTCATGAAGCTTCTGGTGTGAGCGCACGGTTAGGGGTTCATCCCAGGGGAAGCAGGAATATACTCGGAATCTGGCCTGTAGTAATTAGATTAGATTAGATTACATTAGTTTATTTATAAGGGGACAATGCAATTTCATAAAACACATGAACAAACATGAGTAAAAAAGCCAGAATTAGCCCAGAGGCTATTTTTCATCTGCAGTCCCCTGGCCAAGATGTTGAAAGAGCAATAAAATATAACACAAAAATACATAGTTAGTAGGAACCATAAAAAAAACACAAGACGAACCGCCTAAAAAAAACAAACACAAAACAAACAAGATCTTTGGTGTTGAGAATCAGCCCATTTTTTAATGTTCTTGTGACAATAATGCCACAGGAAAACGTAAAGTACGACACAACAGTGGGTCAAAGTTGAAGCAGGAAGTTTGTCTATAAACTGTGATGGTTATTCCTGAAAACTACAAGAATGAGACTAAAGTTGTAATAAACTGGAGTTATCATGTAACTGCAGTGATATAGTAAATTATGCCTATAATGCTTTATGTCATGGGTTTAATTTGGTTTTAGCCAAATAGTAATTACAAGGAATAAAATGTTAATGGAAGTATTTTTGACTTAACCACTGTCACCTGGGCCAGTGAGTAAAATATTTCAGCATTTAACAGATAATTCCTGTCTTTTTACCCGACGTCGTTCTCATCTGCATAGCAGACTGAAACAACAGCAGAGCTCCGTCACGACAGCCGTCGCAGGCAATGATCCATTATTACACAGAATCAAACAAGAGCAGCACAATGCGTGAGCATAATGCCGGCGGTGTTTGTGAAGATTGCATGGCTTTATGTAAAAATTGTGTCATTATTTCCGGCCATCTTCAAAAACAAAAGGATAAATGTGTCCATTTCCCAGCTTTAGTCACATTTCATGCTGTTCTCTTGCTTTTCATTTCACGCTCTGCTTCAGCCTATTTATCGATGAGACAGAGGAGGGAGGCAAGAGGCCATTACTGACAGGAACACATTCTGATTGTCTGCATTGTGTTCGTTTTGGGCAGTTTCCCCTTAAACATCTGATTCCAACATCATTTTAGTGAAATAAAGCTGAGATTTGAACGTTAAAGAAACAATGTTCTCCTTCGTCCTGTTAACCACAGTCAGGTGAGAAGACTTCCTGTTTGGGTCCAGTACAGAGATAAGTCCAGAACATGTTTAGCACAAAGTCTGGAAGCCGGGGGAAACTGCTAGCAAGAAAGAGTCATAGAGACAGCAATCTGACTCCGTAATGTCAAATATACAACAGTATTCAAAGCTACTGGTGGTCACACCAGAGGCTGGTTTATTGCCTGAGCGCTATGTCTCCTCTCAGAAATGACAGCCTCACCTGAACTGCTTTAGTCACAAGCACCACTGTCACACGGAAACATGTGAAACCAGGTTTTCAGGTGGTTTCTTTTAAGTCGAATGCAGTTAAAAATCTCGACACCGGTGCCACAGGCTACAGGCGCCTTCCAGTGCCCCACCCAGGCTGGACCCCTCCAGGTCCAGAGGCCACGAGGCCAATCCCAGCTCCAGATTCAGGCGCCATGTGAGCCCTGCGGAGCCGGATGGGGATCAGACCTGTGCTGTAAACGTAACCTCGTGGACCACTGCAGCATCACTTCTTGTATATTTACTCTGATATCTGCTGTCGACTTTGACTCTGGAGGTTTTTTTTTTCCCCCGCTTTAATTGAATCTGGCTAATAGCGGTGGGTGGGGGATTTATTTCCTCGCGTTTTAAAAACCACCACACTTACTTCCTATTACACTTACAAATATTGAGCTCATGCATAATTTAACCTCCCGCCCACATCCAAAATGCTGCAACCGACTTCATTATTTATTTTAACGGCACTTCAATAATTTATGCCCGTGTATATGAGAGCCATCAGAACAGACTGCTGCTCACTTAATTACCAGGGTTGCCAGCTCGCTGAAGTTCTCTGGTATTAAACAGAGTATTAGCCAGGATTAGACCTCACTCACACACACACACACACACAATATTTACTGCTTTCTAATGAGGAAGGAGTTAGCCAGGCTAGCACGCAGACTCTCCTCTGTGATTATTTAAAGTGAGAGCAGATGCGAGGCTCGTCACGCAGTGTCTCAGCTATCAGGACGGGATTGGATGGGATGACCAATGCACACGCTCAGATCGATACTAGATTAAGCTGCTATGTCCACTTAGAGCTGATATAATAGGAATAATGGATTCCAGAGGGAGGGCGCTCTGATTTGCTCCGATTCGGGGGTGATTTATAGCCGCTGCTACTTTAAACGGGCTGCTTAAAAAATGAGACTTTTCATAATAAATACTTTCCAGAGTGCCGCAGATCAATTGTGCCCGGAGAATGATGAAGACAGATGGTTTTTCTGTATATGGCTGACTCGTCGTCGCAGACTTATGTACTTTACCATCTCTGCTGCCTGGAAAAGAGGCCTTATGTGGGAGAAGATGGATTAAGTGGCTTTTTATTTTGAGTGTTACTTAGAGACACACACACACACACACACACAAAAAAGAAAGAACGAGAGAGTGAGAGAGAGAAAAATAAAAAGGCTGGTTTGACTTTGGTTGTCTGACGGGTCTGACACAGCAGAGTCTGTGTGCGGATGAGAAGTCTGTGCCATCAGATTTATATAACCCCAGGAGGGAGAAAAGCAAGTAAAGAAAGGAAATTAAACATATATCTCTTTAGTGCTGGAGCTGGAATCAAAAAGCTGCCAGTTCTCTAAACCAGCCGCCTCAACAGCGTGAACACGCAGCCTTTGGGGAAATACATCGTACATGACAATTAATAATAGGATTTATTGGAGTGGTGTTCTGTTTGTCTGAAACAGTTTGTGTCCAGGGTGGGTCGGGGTCGGCCACAATCTTTCCTGGGCTGGGTCAGGGCTCGTATCATTTTCAGGGAAACCCGGGACTGATGACAAACATGTAAGTCCACAGTCTTATAAGCACTTTTACACAGTATGCTCTCCTCTTGACTTTCGTCCTCGTGTTTCCAATTTTCCAATTTTACTCAACATTAGCACTCAAACGTAAATTGGTGTTCTATTTACCCATTTTACATTTTCTAAATATCGTATTGTGTGTTTGAAATGAATTGACGTTTACATTAGCTACAGCGTATGAGTGTATTACAAGCCGCGACAGGATAACACGCGTCGTCACTGGTTACAACAGTAGTGCTGCGTGTCAGCAATGTCAGTGCTTCGGCAGCAGCATATACGACGTTTTCAGAACTTTATCGGATTATAAATGAGGCTTTGAGTAATTAGATGCAACAGAGTATCGCCAAGAATGTACACACGGAAGAGTTTTTGAGGCTCAAGCGGAAATCTAAGACCCCATTAAGCCACTTTATGTTGGGCAGAACAGATAAGGCACTCGATATCAAAAGAGCCAAGTGTAAACGCAACCAAAAAAAAAACCATGTTGTGGACATTCTAGCTGGTTGAAAGGTGTGAATGCATCTGTCTACTCATTGTGTAATCTTTTCTCCCCAAAGTTCAACTACATCACTGTGAGCTCTGTGGGGGGGGAAAAAAGCCACGCGCTCCGTCCTCTGTGATAAATAGCAGCTGATGTATGGGAATTTCAGCACATATGGCCATCCAGAGGGCACGGCATCCTGATGCTGTGTTTATCTGACCCCTGATCAGTGCAACCTTTGAAGGAGGGACAGCTCGTGAAGATGAGGAGAAAACCTTTGTCTCACTCTTGTTAGAAATCCACTTCATCCATGCGTTTGTGTTGCTGTGTGGGTGGTTGGTAGCCAGCTAAACTACACCAGCTGAGCTGATATTATTGCAACCAGACTGCTAAAGCTGGGTCTTTCTGGCCGTTACCAAGCAGCTTCAGGTGAGCTACCACCACCCTCTCCTCCTGCATGACAAAGACTTTACGCATAAAACATCATGATCCAGTGCACTCTCAAAAATCCACGCATTTGAATGTTTTTATTTGTGCGGCATCTGGAAACAAGCAGCGGCTGAACACAGACCAGTTTCTGTGCGTGCGTCTCCAGTATGAGGACCGGACCCCCGCCCCTATGCTGTCATCATCGCCTCATGAATAATCCTATTAAATGAATAAATGAAAAAGGAAAAAAAAGATTACTACAGTCTCCCGTAATGGTTTGCCAAAATCTCGTTTTGAGACGTCGAACCTCACTATTTATCCGAACGTGCGCGCCGTCGTGTGTGCACTGATGCGGCAGATTTAATTTATGGCGCGTTATTAGACGTTATCAGGCCGGGGATCCTGCTGCTGAATAGGAAATAACAGCTGTCCCTTTTCTCCGTGCAGAGCCACGCCGAACCGGACTGTGTCGCCTTCGCAGATAAGACTGGCTCAGACTTGATTTCCCCCCCTCCCAACACCACATTGTCATTTAAGGACATTGTATTTTCCTAATTTATTTCCTTTGTCGCTGCGGGCGCAGATGACATGTTCAAGTCTGAAGGGTTTGGATGGTACAGCACACCGGGGGCTTTTCAAATTGAGCGAGGCATCGCTCTCCTGGAGCGCATTTATCTCTGAATGTTGAATGAACCTTCACAAGTGCAGGTTTTTTTTTTTCTCGCAACACAAAATTCATGGTAACAAAAGATTCCTGCTGCCAAAATGAGACGGCGAGCCACAGAGACAGAATTATATTGATAACTCAGAGAATAAAGCAATTTCTTTTTTATCATAGTTTCATATTGCGCCCTGTGCAATGGCCCGTGAGGCAAATTTACTCTTGGAGCACTTCTCTGCAATATATAGTCCTCCTCTCGCTGGCTGCCATATTTGCTCTCTAAAACCAGTCCTAATGTATCAATTGTTCTGATCTGGCTCTGCTGGAGTGTGAACAAACAAATTGGATTGTGCCCCCGTCCCCCAAATAGCTTTCCCCTTATCCACCCCCGCCTGGCCGAGAGAGGCTGTTCACTACATATTTTCATGGAACATCTCAATCCAGGCGGTTTCTCCAACACACATACACACAAACACACACACACACACACACACAGAGACCTTTAAAACCATTTCCCAAGGTCAGAACAAATGGCCAGACTGTAGTGCCGTATAATGATAAAAGCACTCAGAGGGGCTGCTGCTAAAGTGCCTTTCCAAAAAGGCAAAATTCTCTCTCTATCCCCGCCGCGTGTCACTCCTTCAGTCTGCAGGGAGGCGGCGTGGCTCCCACCACGCCGCGGATCCAGCCGAGCTGTTTCATAACGCTCTCCAGCTTTTATCTGGATACAATAAACGTCTTACAGGACAAAAGCAGGCCGGCGGTGTGTTTTATTTTTATTTTTTTTCACCTCATGAAGCGTCTGAAAGCAGAAGTGTATTTGTTCTCTCCTGTCAGGAAGAAACTATTGTACCTGAGCTGTTCGGGATCATGTATGATGTGATACACTGACACACACACACACACACACACACACACACACACACACACACACACACACACACACACACACACACACACCACCCTCAGCCAAACAGAAGCTGTATTAAATGATTTCCTTCCTCAACAGAAGCTGATGGACGAACACAGCAGCGCTTCACAGAATGATTCATGTTAGACCTGCATCTGCGCCGCTGCTTCGTTCTCTGCATCTCATTTCTGAACAGTTTTCCGACCTTCAAGCAGGCAGAAATAGTTTGGTACGTCGGGGTTTTGAAAGTGTGATTGTGTGTTTTGCTTATGTGCAAATTAATAAGCTTATTCAAGACCCCTTAATTTCTCCACACAATGTCAGCTGTTATTGATAATATAGCGTGTTACGCAGCACAGTGAAGAGAAAATGAAGTGGCAACTCAGTCTCACTATCAGGTTAAAAAGTGCACGTCATGGCTGACTACTGGCGCTCCTCAACCATTTGAACCCGTGGCCGTTTTTCCTCGGTTTTCACTCCTTTTTATTTCCAGGCTTCTGCCATGTTCACCACGTGTCTTTGCTGGACACGCCATATATTGCTATTCTCAGAATGAGTTAGGCTACTCAGAAGCAGCCCATCACTGTGTGCGTGAGCAGCACTATACAAGGTTTAGGATTAAAAAACAGGTTTTAAACTATTCAAAAGTCTGTTGTTTTGCCTTATACGTCCGGAGACGTTCAACACACAGTACATGTGTTGTAATGGACAGATGAGCGTGACAGTGTTCCGGGGATTTATGTGCCATTTGGACACAAAAGTATTCAAAAGAATGAATCGAATGAAGGACATCTGTGATGGATATGTTGAGTTATTGGCATTACAGTCCTTTGGCCGTTGCCATGGAGCCAGCATGTTTAAACGGTGGGCTTCACCTGAATCCCCTCTTTTTTCCCTTAGTGTTATTTACATTAGGGCTGCCACCATATCAGATTTTCACTACACGACTATAATGGCCAAAGGAGTTGATAGGAGATATCTATAGAACCTTTGAAAACAGTTAGCTAGCTTAAAAACTTGCTAGACGCTAGCAAGTTACTGCGTCCTCTTCTTTTTCCACGTTTTCTGGCAGGTTTGCAACCATCGTTCAGGTGCATCACTGCAGCCTACTATGGCAAAGCGAGAGCAGAAAGAAGCGGAAAAGATTTCAGAGGCACGTTTGACGTGACCGCCGTGGCGATGATCCTGAAACAGGAAACATTATGTGCTGTCCTAGGTTACACATTCTACCTAAAACCAACATAATAATGTGCTGTTATTTACCACTAAAGTATTCCAGGAATAAAAGAATAACGAAGGAATTTTAAAAAAAAACGTCATCTAATTTAATTGAATAACACTTTATCAACTTGTTTTGGTATTTAATAGTCTTTTATTTCATCAAGCAACCGCGACAAAACATAATACACCACCCAGTCCTTCATTTAAAGCCTCTCTCACTGCTCTTATTTCCAAACCTTTTTTTGTCTTCATTATCAGCTCTTACAGAGATCCACAGGCAATCAGTGCACACACAACTCTAATGCTGATTACATTAACAGAAACTAAAATAGTCTTTTTGTGGAGCTAACAATGTAAGGTTTAGTCCTGAGGGTGGCACTAAAGGAAAGGTCCTGGGGTCAGTAAAATCAAAAAGGACGATCCCCTGGGGAGCAGGTACGGGAGCATTACATTTCATCAAAATCTGTCCGGTGGCTGGACGTCATCCATCCTCAGGCCGCTCCAGTAGCGAGGCAAGAACAATCAATATCAGAAAAAAATGGACTGATAAGAGGAAGACGGTGAACTGAAGAGTACCTCCTTCAAGTTCTACTCCTGTGTCCCTGTGTTATTATTCATGTGTCTCTTGTTGCATGCTAAATATGTGTCAAACAACTGTTTTTAAGTATTGTTATATCAAAATCCCTCTCCTTTCCTGCAAAACTTTACAATATTTTCAATGACTCATCTTGTACTTTGGGGGGTGGTTCCATAAATCTGTCGAATCAAATGTGATTTGGGGTGACTAGCTAACCCCGGCCATCATGTACAACTGCAATATCACAGTAGGAGTTGCTGTGTTGTTTGTGTTTCCAAAGAATGCGAAAGAAGTCCAGTTGATTCATTTCATCCTCCTCCTCCTGGTCTACCAACAGGTGAGGGACGGCTGCGTGGAGGCCAACAGTCCTCTCCTGCTCGCTATCACTCTGCAGCGTCGTGTTGCGTTGCCGTGTTCGCCAAGTCGTGCACACTTTTGAATGATCCATTCACATAAAGGATTTGATTTCAATCCCTCTGGTGACTAAACCCAGCTCACACATTCTGTTGTTCGCTGATACACAGAACAAAACAGAAACTAACTTCTGTTTTGATTTGAAATGACCAAATTTCCAAGTCACAAGAATCGCCCGGAAGTTTTTAGCTGATCCCAGAAGGAATCATTTAATTGAAATGTCATCTCCGTGCCCAGACTTGTGTGTGACCCCAAAAGCATCGAGTCATTTTCGCTACATTCACGTCGTTCTGACCACTCTGCCGCGTGGCGTGCTGTCCACGCGGAGCGTGAGGCGGACTTCAGGCCCCGCTGGCGGCCGCTGAACCAGACGAAGGCGGGACGGGTTGGTGACAAGAGAACACGTCTGAGTTCATCATCTCCGCTTGCTCAGGCGGAGGCTGCAGAGGACCATTACCTGCCACAACACATCCATCACACCCTGACCTGGCCAAACGGTAAGCACCATATAATGACTTCCATTGATCCATTCGCTGACCCCCCTCTCCCCACACACACACACACACTTATACTCCTCTCCTCCATTTTGCTCTCCACTGCCTCCATCCATCGCGCTGAAGAAGAAGCAGAGAGCCTGATGCGCCTCCAGCCGGGCCGGCCGCCATGTCACAGCCTTAATCTAATTGTGGACACGTAAAGATTCACATTAAGACTCAATGAGGCTTGGCCTAACAATTCTCTTCACAAGCTTCCTGTATCATAAGTTGCACGAAAAAACCCGCTCCTCTGATTAAAGCAATTTATCATCTGGGCCATTATTAAAAGGCATCCTGTGACACGACGAGTTATCTCGCATCGCTGCGTAGCGGCCGACGCACAAAGCTCAGAGGCTGCTGGGAGCTCAGCGGAACAAAGGAGGGGAAAAAGGTACTTTTAACAGAGCTCTGTATTCAGAATCAGAATCAGAATCAGAATCAGAAATGCTTTAATGATCCCCGAGGGGAAACTCTTTGTTACAGCAGCTCACTATCACGTCACTGCACACAAGAATAAAAGCACTAAGCAAAAAAACATAATACACTATAATACAGGTCAGAAAAAAAAAGTATAAATTAGGTACCAGTGTGTATAAGTATAAAAGTGTGAAGTACAAAATGGATTACCGGTTGTTGATAATGATACGGTACAAAGTAATAGTGCATGAAATGTCAAGTAAAGTGTAGCTTATTACGGTCATGGAGTGGGTGGGAGACACTGTCCAAGATGGCATGTAGTTTGGCCAGTTTACATGTTTTGATACTTTTCATTTTTGAGACCCTTTCTCCCTTTCTTCAGAGGGTTCCTCCACACTGATCCGAGAGCTGGGCATGAGATTCACATTTTACATCCAACATGAGATGAGCAATTTAATTTCAATACAATGGGATTTTGTATGGCTTCTAAAAGGGACTCCTAGCCCTGTTTGGGACCGTCCCATCCACTGTGTGGCAGACAGTCCAGGATACCTCCTATTGAAATGCGGCAGTGCACTTCCACAGTGCACAGGCAATGGGGGAATTAAACACATTTGTCAAACCAACCACTGGTTGGTACTGTTACCGCCATCATTTCCAAACAACATGTGCATGTCGCAAATCTGCACAGCAATAAAACCTGAAACAGCTGACTTCTTGTTTTGAACGCGTTTAGGCCTAGGCTGCTGTGTTTGATGTTGGTATTGACACGTGCCATCTGACGTGTGGGTTGGGGGAGTTGGGCGCCTCGAGGGTTGCCATGAAAACGAATGTACTATGAAAAGTTGTGGTAGCTTGAAAGTGTTTGAGAAGCACAGCTGCGGCGCACGACTCAGGTTGTAAGTAGGATCAGCACGACTGATTGTGGGTTGTGCCCCGCTGCTTTTCAGAACCACCTGCTGTCCAACACGAACTTTTCAACATTTCATCCTTTTCTTCTATATAACTGAAACACAGCATACATCTCACCTGTGTCCAGCTTTGCTTTCCAGTGCCGCTGCAACGCGACTGCACTCGGTTCTCACCAAGCGTGCTGCGTGTGCAGCTGCTGTGTGTGCGTTTTTCCCCACCAGCCTCTAGCGGCAGGAAGCCCACTTGGCCGCTATATGGCCGAAAGCATGCGGACTCCTGAACATGACACCCACATGTGACTATTATGGTATTCCAAAACTACTGGCTGCTTCAGATCCTGCTAAGGGGGCCCCATAGAGGCCTAGGCGTGCAATAAGAGGACCACAGCTTCAAAGTTAGAGATGAGTTAAGATGCACCAATCTCTCGCTGCTTGTTTACCAAGCCGTTCAAAATATTTTTACATAAACTGACGCATTAATGTTCTGAAAACAGCTCAGCTGTGGCAGGGCACGCCGTGACCTCGTACACTGCAGTCAGAATCAACACTCGAATCTCACATCAGTGGTGCATTTTTTTATCCAAAGCTCGATTTTGCGCCTCGTGCCATCTTTGCTGCGTGCCTCAACAAATAAGAGCAATTACTGTGAACCAAAAAAAAACGCTGAGATGTGGAGAGCAGCACGAGCGGCGTCACCATCCAGTCACTTTCTTGGCAGATCGAAGCTCGCCATGCGGACGGCCCACGCTCCAAGTGAGAGTCGGAGATTGGGCAAGAAATGAAAAGCGCTTTGCCAGGCGACAGACAGACGGACACAGTCGGGATCTGGACAAGCTGTCAAGTAGTTGGTGCTTCTTCATACGAGGAGATAGTTAATTTGACCCAGGAGAGCACAGAGAAATTGATTTTAACTCTGTTAAATTAAGTCTACTGAGGGACTCGGGGGCACCGGTCCCACGGGTTCATTTTATCCCGATGTGGAGATGATGAGGAGCTGCGCTGCCAACGGCAAGTTTGTCAAGAGTCTACTGACATGCTGTACTCGTTCACTTTCTCACTCTCTAATTGCACACACACACACACACACACACACACACACACACACACACACACGCTCAAAGCTAGACATTCACTGAGTAAACTGCAGCCGCCGTGTGAAGAGCAGAAACTGTCCACCTTTTGAAAAATCATTGCAGAGCCTCGGCCGGCTGAGACGTCAGTCGGCTGAGAGAGCACAGATGGAGGAAGTAAAATTAGTGGTAAAATACTCCAAAAAAAAGTCCTGCTTCCTCACAGTTTCCCTTCGGGAGAAGTCAAAAAGAATTAATATAATCAAGTACCTAAGTATCTAAATTATAAGTACTCGTTGTGTAGAAGTAATTTAGTTTTACTATCAGGGAGAAATCTATGATTTTTGAAGAACTTGATTGTTTCAGATGAGTTGAAGAAAGGAGAGCATGAAAAGAAATAAGGATGCAAAGAGCGGGGGAACAGAAGTGAGTAAAGGAGGAAAATAAAGAAGCAAAGAAGGAGCGACAGAAGAATGGTTATCAGCCCATTTGATGAAAAAGAAGGAAAAGAAATAAGGTGAAAGGAATGAAGATGGAGAGGAGGCAAGTAAGGATGAAAAGAAAAGGAAATTAGGAAGAAAGGAACAGGAAGTAATAGGAGGGGGAAGAAAGATAAAGACAGAAGGCCATCTGAGAGGAGGAAAGACATCATTTGAGATTAGCTGAAGAAGGGAAGTAAGAAAGGAAAGGAAATAAATAAGAAAATGGTTTTAAAGTTTGGAGGGAAGGAGTGGAATTTAAAGGAAGGAAGTCAAAAACTGAAAGGAATGAAAGGAAGCAAATTAGGAAGAATATCAGGAAGGACGAAAAAAGTACAGAAAACTGCTCCATCACATTAGACATGGTCAGTCAAAATAAAGATCAGGGCCAACATATTGTGTTTTAGGAGTTGAAGACTCAAATATTCTTTCATAACTCTTCATTCAAACCCATAATTGTCATTATTTCGAATAGCTGGGGGTCACGAATATTTTACGATCTAAAACTTTGGTTCAGAGCCCAAAACGTTTGGGAACATCTGAATTAAGGAGCTGGGGAAAGGAGAAATGAGAGGAGAGAAGAAAAAAACCAGAGAACAGACATAGACAGGAAAGTACTGGGAAAAGGGAAGAGAAAAAGAGTAAAGAAACACGACTTAAGAAAACATGGACAGACGTTAAGTGTTGAGGAAAACCAGAGATGAAAGTAGGAGGCAAATGAAGGAACAGGGAAAAGAATAGAAGAACAGAAGGAATAAACAGTAGTTAAATAGTTAAAGTCCCCGACTCCAAATCAGCTGATTGGGATCGACAGAACAAGCCGCACATATGCTCGACTAATGTGGCAAATCAGCGCTGAGCGAGGAGGCCGAGCGGCGGCGAAAGCCACTACGTGAGACGGACGGACGGACGGAAGGAAGACGGCGATCATGAGGGTCGAGGCGACCGCGATGTCCTAGCGGCCATTGGTTCGCTGTTGTCACTTAGCGCCCTGCTAGATTGCGTTTTTTGAGCTGGAAATGAGACAGTCTGGGGGTTTTTTTGGTGTTTTTTTAACGTGCGAAACTGTTTGCGCTGCGACCTCTAAGCACGGACAGACGGCAGGCAGCCGGGTCGAGTCAGGTCCAGTTTGCCTCCCAGAGGGATGTGAACGTACACAAGGCGGAACCAATTAGACGTTTCACATGTTACACGTGCAGTAGACGCAACAACAGCAACACCTGTCCACTATCATCTACTTTATGCTTTAGTTGACCTTTTGTTTCAGCACGATGGTCTCTTGAGATCAGAATCTCTTTTCGGGGAGAGGCCTCTCCGAAATGGCAGCACAATTATGTTTCAGAAACAACACACACAGAAGAGGACAGCAAGAAAGAAGAGAGGGGGAAACCAAGGTAATAAAAACCTGCAAACAATCTGTTTCCGAGTCTTTAAAAGTCCCATTTTAGGTCGTTTCTAGGATGCGATCTTTAAGCCAATTGGAGCCCAATAAGACTTAGATAAAGTACTCAGTCAGTCATTATTTTTAGTTTTTCTGTCATAAAGTAATGGACAGGTTGTCATTTTGACCTGATGGTGGCGCTAGATGTTCGGTCAGGGGATCATTGAAGTCATTACAATTCATCTTCTGGACACCATAAATATCTGTACCAATTTAAAGCAAATCCATTAAATCATTGTCGAGAGATTTCACTGTGGAACGCTACACTTTGCATTTATTAGGGTTAAAGGCAGTAGCAAGCCTTTCGCTGCCGCTTCCTTCCCGTTGCCTGCTGTGTCGTCTTCGCAGAGAAGAAGAACAACGCGTTGATGGTGTTAATATTTACCCCGCTGAGGAAAGGGCACGACACTCTGCAGAAGCTACAGATGACTTTAAAATGTCATTTTCTAGTTCACTGCCCTGTAACTCCGCTGCTGCGTTGGAGAAAAACAAATACCAGCATTTAAATCACAGCCGTCTCGAACACTTAGAAACACTCGCAACTGCAAAATGTCACAGAAACAAAGAGGACACTTCAGATATTTACAGGATAATCCAGTCGTGGTTTATGAGGCATGATTTTATGAAAAATCCGGCTGTACTGGACGGTGTTTCTAGCTTTGATTATCATTCCATGAATGAAACTATTGTTACTATTTATAGATTATTTGGTTCCACACAATCAGACCGCAGAAGTGGTGCAGAGTCTCTTTTAGCAGTTTCTAGCTGTTTAGGTTTTTATTCTCAACCGAGTTCAATCGTCTTTGTCCTTTTAAGGGGTCGTCCTACACATGGGAGAACATGTTTAACTTTTTGGTCCAACAGCCCGGCGCGTCAGGAGTTTAAAGTTCCTAAAAGACTGAAAACATGCAAGGGTTCAGGGCGTGTGTGCATCCCTGTCCCTCCTTGCAGCACTGTTTGCAGCAGTCCCATCGGTTCTTATATCACCCCACCGTCACTGCTAACTGTGCTCCCAGTCTCCATGGTGAGAGCCGCTGGCCGGCGAGCGTTTGGTGCTGCGTCAAAAAGCGGCACCTATTTGTATCCACACGCTGCACGTGTTGCAGTTTGGCAGGGGGGTGTTTTCTGGGGGTCCAGGACCAGCGACTGCGGCCCTGCTTGGTGTCCATGTCGACCGAGGACGTCTTGTCACAAATGTAGCAATCGTCTTTGTATTGAAATCACTTCATTGGCTCCCGCTGCAAAACAGAATCACCTTCAAAGTCCTGCTATTAGTCTATTAAGCACTTAATGGTGTGGCTCCGAGATACATGTCTGACTTGATGACCCGAGACCGAGAGGTCGGGTGGAGGTCTGCTAGCTGTACCCAGAATTAGATCCAGGTCCAGTTGAGGGGGCCTTCAGTTACTGGGGTCCTGCCCTCTGCTGTCTTGATGTCCACTTTCAAAAGCAAACTCAAAACATTTCCTATTCTCCCAGGTTAATGGTTAATTACTGTGTGTGTGTGTGTGTGTATTCGCCTGGTAGCACCTGTTTCTTGTACAGCCGGTTACACGTGCAGCAGTGTGAGACCCCAGATTTGATTGTGTTGGTGTTTTCGGGTTTGTAAATGGCAAATGGACTGTACTTGCAAAGCCCCTCTATAATCTCCCGATCACTCAAAGTGCCCAAGGTGCCGACTGCTCATCGGCACAAAAGAAACTAATCATTCACACACCTCACGCCTTCGGGAGCAATTTGGGGTTCAGTATCTTGGCCAAGGACACTTTGACATGCGGGCTGTGGGGCGCCGGGATCAAACCGCCGATCTTCTGATCAGCGGATGACCCGCTCTACCGCTAAGCCACAGCCGCCCCACAGCCATTTGTATTGCTGTGCGGTACGCTTATTGCAAGTTGGGTGCATGCTGTATTGTTACAGTTTCTGCATTTTACTCATGCTTGTGTTCTTGCATTCACGTTGCTCCTATGCTCTCATGTTCAAGCCTATATTTTCTATATTTTGTCTTTTAATGTAAAGCACATTGAGTTTACCTGTAGGGAAATGTGCTATATAAACAGAATTCCCAATTGCCATTGCCGCTCACCAACTCACACCGCCGCCAGACATCGTCTCTGAGGCTGAAAACCTCAGCCTGCTGTGACTGATGGGAAGTTCAGAGGGTGTGTAATATCTCTGAGAAAACATTCCACTGGTCAAGCAGAGCATGTCGCACTGATCCGAAGCAAAGGGATTTCTGTTCGGTCGCTGTTTGGTTTGAAATACTTCCCCTTATTTTCCGGTAAATCGATGACAACCTGCAGGACGTGACGGAGTGAAACCACCCAGGGACACATGGAAGAAACTGTAACACACCAACAGTCATCAGACTCAGAAATTAACATCATTTTCAGGTCCGGTTCCTTCGGGGGAGATACACACACAAAGTGACATCTTCGACTAGCCGATTTTAGCCCTTGTCATACTAATTAGTTTTACAAGTTGTAGCATGAAGATGATGTACAGTAGTTCATCTTCCGTGACAAACCTTTGTAATGTAGCTTTGGCAAGAGAACACCTAACTTTATAATACCATGTTCGTCCCTCTCTGCCTGCTGCTGGCTCCCTGGCTCAGGTGCCAACGCCAGTTGCCCCTTTGTTTTTGTTTGTTCCACTTCTGATTTTGTCTCTTAACTTCCGGTTGCTAATGCTGGCTACGGTAAATACCAGTCAAAAGTGGTAGTCCCGACAGGTTCACACAGGCTACTATGCTTTTCTCAAAGCTGGGAACACACATCCACATTCATCGGGAGATCATGTGACCTCACACCACCACAGATATCAGATTATAAAGATGATATTTTGTGCAAAGTTACGTTCAGTGTTACCGTTAATTACCTTACGGCTAGCTTAAAACTATTATCTTAACTTTACATTCTTTGCAAACTAGATGATTATTTTGTCTTTGTTGGTCTCGAATCTGATTTATCAACCACCGTAAATGCTAACATACCACGCATATTAGCTAACAATAGTTAACCTTTACTTATGTATGACTCCCCTTTTAGTCAAGTTACAACGTGATCTCATGGGATGGCGTACAAACATTTTGGGTGTCATTTAGCCGCCGTTACAAATGTCGCATTTCATGAGTTTTGGATGTGCAGGAAAGGACGAAGTCAGGGGACCGACAGTCAGGTGACCCCTGTCGTCATGGTAAAAATGATAAACACGCGGTTAACGTTGTGAAACAGTCGCAGTTTGGTTCGGCGCAGGCCACAAAGCTACACGGTTTGGGTTCGAATAAGCACGTTACGTGAGTCACGTCACATACGCAACGTTGACGTAATAAAGTTAAAACTGAATAACGTTAATTAACATTGACTTTTGGCTTCACACAGGACACGAGCTCAAGTCCCCTGTGTTTGTTTGACCCATCCATCCACCCTAACCACCTCCTTAGGCAGACTTGTCGCTCTATGTAATACGTCACCTGACATTGTTTTCTATATGACAAGCAGAAGTCAGTTGAGACTAAATAGCACGCAAAAATGAGTTGTGATAACTTTACTTAAGACATTGTTGTGTTATTCATATGCCATTTGGTGAGACGAGGCTGCAAGGTATAACAAATTGGGGTCTCGTCCTTTGTGAAATTGATAGACCTTTCCCTACATGCTTGTATTAATTTGGGTTTTTCAGCATTTCAACTTTGGTTAAGGTCTGTCTCCCATTGTGATCCCTCCAAAACCCCAAACAGCATTTGATGAGATGTGCATTATTTTTATTTTTTTTAAATAAAAATATTATTGGCATCAGGCAAAAAAAAACATTTAACCTTTCCGGAGATGCTGATCATATCACACGATCTTCATCGGCAGACGAAAGGTCAAGATCAACATGGATGAGCAGTCCTTTAAGTGCTCAGAAAAAATTGAAATGTTGACATCTACAACTCCACGACAACAGGGCATCTCCATCTGCTGGTGAAGATCACGCGATATGAACTGAACAGCTACTTAACCGTTACGTGAGATTGTTCTGTCAACTGCGGTTTCCAATGTCAAGAATCAAGTAAATGTTCATATTAAGATTTAGGAAAGCTGGAGCCTATATTTACTTGTCCAACAGCTTAATTTGATCCTTAACAGACCAAAGCAAAGCCTTACAGTTTGCTTATGCTGCTCAGTGTGCGTTTACATTCAAACTTAGGGGTTTTAATGCTGCAGACAACTGATACGTACAGAAAATCGGATGAACACGACCTGATTCGACCTGACCTAATTACTGATGTGTTCTTCAGTTTTCTTTTTTTCTAAAGTCTGTAGGCAAGGAAGTACAAAACTCCCTGTATAACCATACCTTGTCATTTTTAGAGGTGTTGGTAGGTGTATTTTCAAAACCGCTTTCAAGGTTTGGTTAGGTTTCTACACAAACAAAACATCTTGGTTCGGGTATGTTCGTGAATAGTCACATGATAATCTGTTAAACATCTAGAGACAAAGCGAAACAGTTTAAACGTTCCAAATATTCTATAAACTATCTATGGACGGAGCATCCAAATACAGTGTTACCCAGTAATTTCCTAAAACAGCTGGTCACTGTAGTTTTTGGCAAATGTTATTCATTTGTTGGGGACTATTTTCAGCTGCGGATGAATCCACATGCGGTGCTCTAGTGAGTGTTTGGGGCAGCAGGACAGGTGTGTGGGACTGAGTCCGAATAAACTACAGTGCGTGTGTTGGGTCATGTCAGCCAGTGCGACAGTGAGGCTCACTGATGTTAATGTTTAGCAGATACATTTTCATTTTTGCTTGTTGTTTTTTTTTTATGGCATTTGTTGACAAGAAGAAAACTAAAGAATATCACGTATCCTTAAAAAAGAGTGAGGACGTTAACTGTCTATACAAACCATTTCAGCTACAGACTGAAGACTAATACTTATGTTGACACTATACATACAGTATATTCCTGTTTATTAAAAGTGAGATTCTGGTGCCCCCATAATGTGTTTTTATATATCTACTTTGTGTGTTCTGTGCGAGTAAATGCGCTGGATATGAGAATTTATTTCCTCTGCTGAATTTAATCATTCTCTCTCCTCTCCAAAGGCCAACAGAGACGTAAACCTGAAGCACGCCTGCCTTTGACTTCTGAATGTTTTCCTTGGTTCTCGTCATTTCAGAGCTTAAAAGGGCCAGAACAAAAATACAGAAAGCTAATGAAAAGACTCCTGAATATGAAGAAAGCTTTTTAAAGCCCCGAGAGGGAGCAGATGTTTCTGTTTATCATTGGGATTCAGTGGAGGTGCAGTTTGTGTAGAGTCTGGAGGTGTGAATCAGGGTCACGTTCTCAGTTCAGCCTTCCTACTCGATTTTGAAAGAATCTGTTATGCTGACAGGAGACCTTCTGGTTTTTCTGCGGAGAGTGAGGAGAGGTGGAAGTGATGGGGAGAGGGCCTGAGCTCGGTGAACTCCTGACCTTTATCTGGCTGAAGCCGATCAATGAAAAGCTACTGAGAAAGTCAAATGGTCACATGGTATAGATCAGCGCGGTGTTGCCTGATGGTTTATGGATACTGAAAAAATATACCTTGACGCTCAGGTGTGTTATCATGTCGCTGTTAGTCGGCTGGGATATAAAACATGAGCTACTTCTAGGTTCAGCCTGAGTCATGCTGAGAAGGGACAAGAGGGCACATGGGTTATCACCGCTCACATTTTAGTTTCCTGCAAGTTCTTTCCAAAATAATTCTTCTCTGAATATGACAGAAGGTGGTAAGGGTTGAGTTGGCTTGGAAAACAATGCCGCCTTGATGAGAAAACAATTTTAACAGCAGAAATAGGCAAAACAAAACAAAAAAGGTCTGACCGCCTGGTGTGCAATCTGCGTTAATCGTGAAAAACAAATAGTCTTTACATAGCAACTAAAGAGCACAAAGCACAAAACGCTTTCAGCTGTCATCATCACTGCATGTTGTCATGAAATGGTCTGTCACAAGAGCCAGACTTACGGCTTTGTGTAAGTAGTCAGGGGCCTATTTATGTGATGCACAAGTGGCCATTAAGATGGCAAGTTGAGTGGAGGTTCTTCACAAATGTTCACAGGGAAACACTTGGTTAATGAGGCCATTTGGTCACTTACACTCCTGCTTGCCTCAGTCGAGCTCTGATGGTTTAAATTACATATTAAAGGGGTCATATTATGCTTTTTGGCTTTTTTTCCTTTTCTTTATTGTGTTATTTATTTGTAATAGGTCTGCGAAGTGAAAAAGCCCAAAGTCCACCCCAAAAGGAGGGCAAACGTCTCCCACAGAAAGCGCTGCTCCTGAACTCACTGAAAACGGCTCGTTTGAAGTCCAGCCTTTCCTTACACCACGCGGTAACCCGCGTCATAATGCACGCCTACCGGCTAGTGTGGCACGCCCTCAAACCAAGCTGCTTGGCGCGGAGACCGGAAGAGTTCGGTGTGTGTTATCGCCACGTCGAAGAGACGCTGTGTTCGGAAGTTTGCTTTCGTTCAAATGGTTCAGCAAATCACACGTAAGATGCTTCATTACGTGGAGGTCGTTGTGGGTAACCAACAGTGTATTTGGTCCCTGAAAGGATGTTATGTGCATGTGTATACATTTGCTTGTCTGCTGATTTCTCTGGGGATAACAATGTTAGCTGGAAGTTGTTTCAATCACTTGATATGTGTAGTTACCTGATGAACCGGCTTTGTTTTGGATCACGCTACCTTGCTAGTCAGGACCCGCCCTGCTCTGCTTCTGATTGGCTGCTATGTCATAGCAGGAAAGCCACAGGTGAAACATAAAGATGGCTCAGCTCCATAAAGTGTCCCAGTAAGCCATGACAGTGAGCCAACATGCAAAATGCCATGATCCTGGAACAAGCTCACCGAAATGGAACTGAATAGCTTTTAACGCCATCGATTACACCTGTGCTATGACATGCCAAAATGCATGCCGTGAAGAAAAGTCTATTATCATTTATTTGGAGTCGTGTTTGTGTCCATCTAATGGCAGCAATATCAATTACATTGATATCATTGCAATCCACCTTTCAGCGCTTTGAGTGGTTTCACCTGCGTTGATGTAGTTCACCTGTGTCTCGTTGTCTCCCCTGCCTGAGTGTATATAGTATATGTGTTTCCCCTGTCTCATTGTGTGTCGTTCCATGCGTTCTGAATCAGTTCCCCAGTCCGGCCTGGTTTTCCCTTGTCTCTCGTTCTGTGATCCTGTTTTTCTACTTTTGTTACCTTCTGGCTTTTTGGACTACTTGTTGGATTATTCTTTGTTGGACTCAGTTTGGTTTGGGTTTTTTTTAAGTGTACTTTAGTTGTTTGTGTTACCTGCCTGCTTCGGGTTATCGGCCCTCAGTAAGTAAAGAAGTCACCTTTTGTTCATCCCACCGTCTCCGTGTTTATTGTCTGCGCTTGGGTCCACTCTTGAACTGAACCATGACAGTGACCCCTTTCAGATCCACTGGTAATATAAAATCTTATCAATTACGGGAGCACTGTCGGCATTGTGTGCTTGTTGAAATGTCCCTGTGGCCGGGCGTGTATTGGCCAAACTCAATGAGCCTTTTACATAAGCGATGCAGAACATAAGACAGCTATTCACACTAAGAACCTTGAGTCATTATGTTCAATCCTATGAAAGACAGCTATTAGCTGGGAGCAGACAATTTACGGTACGTCTTCACTGCCACTCTGATGAAGACATGCTTTTTATCAAAACGTTGAACTCCGGACCTTATCACTCCACATGCTATAATACTCCATAGAACACCAAGCCACCATTCAAATTGATTGGGCTTGTGTTTAAACATTGGTGGATGTTTGAAAAGCTATTTGATGATGAAATATGGAAATAATTCAGAAATGTTGCATGTGGATGTGGTCCCTCAATAGGTGGCTGAAGCGTCAGTCACTGCGTCCATGTTTTTATAGCGAAATGGGGTTGGCTCTCTATGTCAGATTGTCCAACCATCAGCACTCCTGGTTCCTGCAGTCTCCTTGGTCACTCATTTTAAAAAGTTGACTCAACTTGTCACTTAATTTCCCGCAGACATGCAGCATATTAAATATCCTCTCTCTGCATTTGCCTGAGGATGATTACAAAGCCTACCTCTCAATCACGGGACGCTAATGATGGCGGCCAGGCGTGATCAGGTGATTGATAGGTGGCATTTAGCCGTGATGGAGCCCAATATACTCTGTCCTCTCACTGAGGCCCGCAGGGAGGAGAGCGAGCCACAACCTTTCAATAATCGAAAGCCTCTCGCCCGGTGAAAGGCTGATCCTTTTGTTCTAATTAACCCGTGAAATGAGTTCAGCGGCTCCCTCTCTACCTGCGGCGCAAACGCTCTAATAGTCTGTGAACGGCCGAGCGAGGAGAAGAATGCCAAGAGGTGGAAGGTCTGCCGGGCGATTTTCAACAGATGCTCTGTGTCTCTGATAGCATTAGCATCAGGAGAGGGGAGGATCAACCGCAGTTTGATTCGAAGGGTATTAACTCAGAAATGAGAGACTTCCCGGAAGACAAAATGCCTGATGGCACTAAAGCAAGTCAATGTTGAATATTTCCGACTTAAAGCAAAATCCTGAGTCCTTTAGCAGCATCCGGTTGAAAGAAGTAATTAAACAAGTTCTCTCATAAAGTTTACTAAGTAGCTTTTTAAGGAATTTTTTAAGGACATTCTGATATGGGTAATCTTAACTCTACTTACAGTAAGTTAATGTTTAGGTGTTTCAGCCACTCAGCTTGTGTTTCTGTAATTATTATGAGTCATAACTAGAAATAGTTTATAACCCTTGTATTCTGTTTTGACACTGCCTTTACATCCTCATTGTTTGGGGTCCCACAGACCACACTGCTATACTTATAATTGTAATAACTGCAAAATCAACCATTTTTTTTCCTTTTCAATATGTTTCTTTTTTTCTTATGACCTTACTAAACCCCAACGTGTAGGAAACTATTGACACAAACAGCTGCACATTTAAAGGTGAAAAAATACCGAAATCACCATAAAGCATTGTCATTTACACCAAATAAATAAATATGTCATGTTTAATATGTTGTATGGGCTATACATGAACAAATATACTCATTTTGTTGGACAAAAAGTCATTCTCAGTTAAAGAAATGCACAGAATGTGGCCTGACATCATCATGTGACTGATTTAATGCCCTGTTAGACCTCTTATGAACAAACTGTTATCAAACTCCAATAGCAGAAATCCACCAAGACTCATTTTGGTATTTGGGAGGGGCCATCCTGTGTGAAACAAACTGTCAATACCAATCACAGATGTAGAGCAGATCAGCTTTGACTGTTTTTTTACAGTTTTTTACAGCTGGTGAGACCCCAAACAGACGTAATATGTCGTTGTCTCTAGTGGACTACAAATATACCATCAGTTCAAAATCATGTTTATGAGCAAATCTCATAAAAATAGGAAAAGGCGTCAAGTATATAGGTGACAAATTCAATGTTAAGTATGTTTGTTGAGCTGTCGAAGGGAACCAGGACCCCAAACAGAACAGTAGTGTTGAGAAAGAAGCAGCAGAAGGGTCCTGCGCACACTTTAAACTCTTTTCAGCACCCTAATATTTTTGTTGAACGCATATTAGACAGGGTACATTTCGTTGTATCGATTGACCCTCCTTCGCCAAAAGTATGTGCACACCTACGTCTAGTGTACTTTTAGTTTAGGGGCTGTTTTGCCTGGTTTGGTCTTGTCTGCAAAGTCCCAACAAAGGGACATCTTATTAATGCTACAGCAAACATGATGTTGGACATTTTAGACAGTAGTGTTCCTCCAACTTTGTGTCAGCAACCTTGCGTTTGTGTCCTTCCTGTTTCAGCATGACGAAGCCCCCGTGCACAATGCCGCAAAGAAATGGTTGTCCGGGTTTGGTGTGGAAGAACTTGACAGGTCTGCACATCGCTCTGACCTCAATCCGATCCAATACCTTTGGGATGAACTGGAGTGCTGACTGCGAGCCGGGCCACGTGTGCTAGTCCTGTTCACATCGTTTGTGTGCATTTGGTCTGGGTCGGTTTTCCACGGTGTGGGTGAGGCCCCTTGGTTCAACTTAAGTTCTATTTAAGGGAAGAAGAGAGTTAATATTGGTCTGTCATTCACCAGGCGGACGCAAACGCCACCCCAATGGGATGATAATGTTGCTCTGAGGCTGTTGGAGTGCAAGTAGAGAGCTGCAAACATCACAACGACTTTATAGGCCAGCGATATAGCAGCTGTCAGCTGGTTTTTGATGTTTTTAGTGGCCAAAAATGGATAAATGCAGCTTTAATGGAAAAAATAAAACTCTCACCAAGACTCATTTGCGGAAGTGAAAGTAGTTGGATGTTAATTGTGTGATTGAGTAAATTAGTTAGCATGTTGGAGGGTCTTAAAGTTGTGTCAGTTGAGATTTTCTTTGGCTAATTTCTATAAAGGATTAAGTTGAATTTATTAACACTTAATGGAGATAAGTCAAGTCCATCTGCCTTTACGGTTTTCTCCTTTTTATTGGACAAGAATCCCACACAGACAGAAGCAGCAACAGAACAGGAGCTTATTAAACCATAAAACCCCACTCATCCTTGATAGTTTTGATATTCTGGTGTTTTCTGCACCACCAAACCCCACTGAGCTTGTATCTATTTCTGCAGACGGGAAGCAGCGAAAGGACTCGCAGAAAAAGAGAGAAGAGGAGTGAGGTGGAAAAACAAAACAAATTCTCCGACATGATGCCTGAGGCGGCGAGGCTCTGCAGGCAGACCGGTCCTCCTTCATCTTCCTGCCGAACTAAGGGGAGGATTTTCAAACGCCGTCAGAAGCAGAGGGCATCCCCGCTAACTGGGAAGAGGGCTGGCGGCGGCGCTGTCAGTCAAAATACGATCCGAAGCGACTCATCTGTCCGCATGTACAGCTTTCTATTTATACCCAGTTAGTGTAGGAAGGCCTGTGGGTCACCTGACATCACTACAACATGTTTGTGTGGGAAATTAGACAACTTAATGTAGGTGTTAAATACAACATCCAGCCAATCAGCCTCTGGCCTCCTGCATGTTTCCACAAGTTAGAAACTATAAAAGTCCTCTATCACCTTTTAATTTATGTTAAAGACTTATCAACAAGTCCTCCAAGCAAAACGGCAAAATACATCGTTGTTCTCTGATCTCCAGAGTGACACATAGAAGTGTTTTCTGACCGGACACCAGTATCGACAAGACGACAATGCTGTTTATAAAAAATGTTCTGATCTGACACCGCTACGGTTAACGTTTGGTTAGGTTTAGGTACGAAACTAACTTGGTTATGGAAAGAGCCCGGTTATTTTAAAATAACTACTTGGTTGAGGTTAAGTGAAGTGGGGAGTCAGCAGATCAGGCCAGATTTGTAGTTCTGACCCTTTACCACAACATTTACCACTGAAGCAGAGTCTCAGACACTCAGGAGTCACCGCAGACGACCGAGTCAGATGCACAAGACTTTATTCTTTTACAAAAGGTCAAGCCCTGGAGTTAGGAAACAACTGAATTTTTTTCTGTCTTATGATCCTGTAGTACATCAAATCCCACCTTCATGGCATTTTCCCTGCCCCTTTTCTGTTAAGATTGGTCAGATTGCCCCGAAAATACTGGTGTCACTCTTTGCTTATCTGGACAGATGGGCTGTCCCATCCAGTCCTCGACCAGGTCTCCTGGTTTCTGGAACGAACCTGTTTGAGTCAGTTTGAGCCCACGTTTGAAGATTTTCCTCAGGGCCTTTTTCCCCATTATTTCCACAGCATCCCATCAGTCCTTTTATTTTTAAAATAAACTTTATTACTGCTCACTCACAACGTACTACACATGATCTTTCAACATGATTCAGTGGCATCTATTCTGAGCTTTTAATCATATTGTGTTGTAGGCATATAACATTAGTACTGTGTGTGGATTCAAACAATAGACTCTGTGCTCATGTATGGAAGGTTAATAGTGCCAATACAGGTAACACATCTATAGAGAAAAAATAAGGATGTCACACATATGCAAATGCAATTAGGCACATCATAGGCGACCTGTGTCACCATTGTTGCAACCATAACCACCTAGTTACATTTGGGGAAAGACTGCGGTCATGGTTAAAAGAAGTCAGCGATGAGTGCCGGTTGGAAACAGAAAACGAGCAGCGTCTGACGTTTTGTTGATCCATCCGTCCACCCCAATGAAAAGGACGAAGAGTTTGTCTCACGATCAAAGTTTAACAGATCACGTTAAAACTCGCTAAAAACATGGCGTTTACTAGTAAAATTTGCATCAGCTGATTATGGGAAGTTGCTCCTTTCCCCCCCACCTATTGTTAATTTGCTCTGATACAGTTGAGTAGGAAAGTTAAATGTACACATAGCCTACAGTAGGTCTGCATGTAAATTAGAAAGACAGTTTACACGTGTTTACTACATGCATATCTCTGCACTTAACATGAGCATGGCCAGGGTATGGACAGCCTTTCTTTGTCTCCAGCGTGAACACAAAACCAAAACAAACAAAAGAACAAAACCGAAATCACACACTCTGTTTGGAAAAACCACTGAGAAACGCACTCATTGGCACACATATAACAATATGACAATGCATGTTAAACAATGCAACACTACAAAATACACGCAAAGATGCTTTTTATTTTGAGAGTTGACTGGAAGGTGATTTTAGACTTTCAGATCTTTGGATCTATTTCTTCTCCTCTAGATGTTGTAAACACACACACACACACACACACAGATATGTAATCCGGTCTTTTCCAATCACTAATACCCAGGGCCATCTCGTTAACATGCAGCTCTGCAGCAGGTTTGTTTTGAGTCCAGATGCAGCTGACGATCTGATGATTTCTGGCATCAATCTGCTGCTGTTGGCAGCTCGACCAGCCAAACAGAAGTATAGATTTCACCCCAAACACACACACACACACACACACACACACACACACAATCTAACATTTACACTTGCATGCACATTACCTTTGGCTGTTATTATCACATCGCACCCACTCAGTGATTCTGTGTATTGGTTGAGTGGCCAGGGGCTTGAAGTATTGAGTCCTATTACAGCGGTCCGAGCTTTGCGGGATAGCATCAATGTAAACTTGGTAAACAGTGGGGGGGCCCCTGGCTGTTTCTGCTGCTCTCAGGCAAGTAAATGAGCAGAGACTTCAAAATGTCATTTGTGGTTGCTGGGCAGATTAAATAGACTTGTATACATTTGGGGGGGGGGGATAGAAGAAGTCAGAGCAGCTCCTGGCTGTTTGGCTGCAGTTAATAAAACAGCTTGTATATCTGTCTGGTTTGTTGAATGGATAAAAATAAACAAGCACAAACACCCTTTCAAACCTTCATCTGCCCATGAACTACCACTTCCGCACCCGAACCAAAGTTGTGTCTTCACCTCAAAAAGCTCATCCAAATCAGAATCATAAATCTGAACCAGAATCTTCTTCCAAACCACTGCTTTTAATCTAATTTTCTTGTAGAACTTTCCCTTCATCCAAATCTTCTCCCCTTTGATCTGCCCCTTTTTTTGAGCCTCAACCCCAGGCTTTAAACTTTGAACCAAACCGTCGTATCTCATCTTATCAAAACCCTTTACCTTTACCTAAACTCTTCCAGGACTTATCCTTCATCCAAATCTCCTTCCAAGCCTGAACCCCAACCTTTTCAACTATTAAGGATACTCTAATTGCATCCAAACCACCTCCCAAACCTTCAACTTTAATCCTTTCCATCCAAACATTAACTTTCATCAAAATCTTCATGTTCCTCCAAATCGTCAAGCCGTCACCGTACTGTTGTCATCACTTTGAACTGCATGTCTGGGAAGTCATGCTTTACACATAAACATTTCATTGTCTTGATTTTGTCAATTGTCGTACAAATCTTCACCGTGTAATTTTAAACTTTCAAACTTTGTTTTAAGTTTGAACCATTTTCCGTTTCTTCATTTTGGTTTTCACCACCTAACTGTGCAGCCAGTCTCTAGCTGTGACTGGCATTTATCACAGTGGGAAACACAGCAGTAATAGACCCACAGCTGTAGGCCATATCACACCACACCCCATCTATTCCTCCTCAGTTTACACTTCCTCCCAAAGGTTTAGCACTCTGACAAATGTTCCAAATGTCCTCCATTGACTGACAACAGCTAAGTCATCGACTGATAGTCTCCACGGATCAGCTGGGTTCGGATGTCGACTGTTTAGCATCATAAAGCAAACCTTCTTAATGGAGTCCCGGGTTAAAAAAAACAAAAAAACGCTCAATTAAACTAGGAAGAGAGGAGCTGAGGGAGATAGAGGAGGAGGAATATAAGACAGACAGATGGAGAGATATAATAATCAAAATGAACAAGACCAGGTGAGGCAAGTGAGGCAGAGAGAAATAATGAGAGGAGGATAATCCCTGGTAGAGTCAGAGAGGAAGGCAAAATAAGGGAGGAAAATAAAGAAAGGTGGAGCGGAGGAGGAAGGTAAAGCGAGCCAGTTAAGTACTCGCTGTTTGCATCAGGGAGCTGCAGGCCTGAATGACAAAGTCCCCATTAAACCAAGATGGAGTCTCCTGCCTGCAGCAAAGCACAACCAGCACTGAACTCACTCAGGTGGATCCATTACAGAGGCGTAATTAGAGAGAGAACACAGTGATTTTCACAGCCGGGTCACTGCTGCAGTTTACGGGAGAGCTGCTGAAAACCTTCACAGGAAGCTAACTGATTTCCGACGGGGGCGAACCCACAGGATGAGTCCTTCGAGTCTGGACGTCTGTTCTTTTATCCAAACTCTTCATTGTGTTGGTTGCCTGTTTCAAAAATGCAGTCATAACGTTGAGTTGTTTAGTGTCACCAGACAAATGACATATGAGCAGGCCAGTACAAAGGCCCGGTCAGCATTTAAAACGGTCAGACGTCATTAGAATTGCCTCAACCTCAGCAGATTCGCAAAGTAAAAACGCACTAATATTTTGCATTAAGTTGCATTTTAACTTCGGTGAGCTATGACATGCAGATTTGACCTGTTGGACAATACCAAACCGTCTTGGCCCTGCTGATCCTTTGTTTGATTTGTTTTTTAACAAGCTAGTTTTACTGGAAACATCGCATCATATTTACGCAGCATCTGAAAGTACAAACACGTTTTACCGTTTTCGATTTATTCAAACAGACATTCGTACAGATGAACAAAAGACAGAAATAAAAACAAACTCCCCCACCCCACACTACACCATTAGATCAGTCTGCCAGGAGCGTTCTGCTGGAGGCCTAGGCGATGCTTCTACGGGCAACGAGAGAGGCAACGGACAGGACACGGTATTTCTTTTTAGTAAACTCAGGGTAGTTAAGGGGTTCTCCAAAAAATGGCCACGAGTGGACAGGGTGCAACATCTGTGGCTAGGACTTCTGACATGGTTTTGAAAAAGTTCTCCCAAAATCCTGTTTATTTTGAACGTGACCAGACGTGGTCGATAGATGTGCTAGATGTGAGGGGGTAGAAGCACACCTGTTACAGGCCTCACTAGTGCCTGTAAAGTATCTAGCTTAGCTTTACTTCAGTGCATCCTATGGAGGACTTTAAACTGTATAAGATTGAGGCGGCAGCACGAGAAGAGAAATAATGAACCTGCATTTTGGCTTTTTCCCATTAGAGGTCTTGAAACTGGACTCCCAGTTCAGCCTCCCACTCGTGTTTGATTTTGGCAAGTGGACAGGGGGTCAGATCTGAGGATGTAGTTGTATAGCTAAGAATTCAGTCATGGCGAGTTTTCTCGTTGCTCCAAAAGATTTGACGAGTCCTCGGGGGTCAAGTGAGGGAATCTAGCGCAATGATCTCTAACAACACCACGAGCCTGGAGATAGCGGGAAAGGTTATTTCGAGGAAGGTCATATTTGGTGTCTCTGAATGATACCTTTGTTATTCCAAAGCGCGTAAGCAAAGTTGAGTACAGGTGGTAGATATAGATGGTTATTGCATAACTCACCAAAGAGACTGAAGTTGAAGAACTTGAAGTGTTTGCTGAACTGTGTCCATATTTTGACAAACTCTGCTCGTGTTTGACGAAAGGTTTACTGCTCAGACAGGTAAAGGAGGGCATGTGAGAGGAGAGGGATTCCATTTTACACCAGTCTAAATACCCTTCATATAGCCAACTGAGTGTTTGGTTTTATTTGCTGCCCTAGTAAAATATGAAATTCGGTAGGCCTAGTCCACCATCCCTTCTTGCCCCCTGTAGAGCGCTTTGTCCTCTTCTCGCCACCTTGCCTGCCCACGCAAATGGGAGTATAATTTTATCGAACTGCCTAAGGAATGATTTTGACAGAAAGAGGGGAAGGCACTGGAAAAGAAACAGAAACCATGGCAAAACACTCATTTTTATACTTAAGCCTGCTTTGACTATTTAATAGTTTTTTGTATGTAGCGCCTGACATGAATAGGTAATAATTTATCCCCAGGTAGCTAAACCCCTCGGCTGAAAGATGAAAGGGTAGCTGCCCCTCTATGAGCTCAAGAATTTATCAGGAAAACACATTTTTGTGAAAATTGATTTTATAGCCTGAAAATGCTCCAAACCTATCCAGAATCAAATTGATGTTATCGGTACAGCCGACACGGTCTCATGCTGATCTGTTTGAGGGAACGGAGAGCCAAAGAGTTGAACTCTATCTACTGTATCTTTCACAGCTCTCATAGTTTATTAGATATTATGTTGCACCATCCACTTCTACTTAACCCTATTTTGATTGGAGCATCAGCTGCTCAATAAAGCCATGGTTAGCTCTCCAAGCTATCTCTGTGAGCTACACTAGGACGAGCCTGTTGCCAGCTGGCTAGCATATTAGCAGTCAGCTTGCTAGCCACAGCAGTTCACCAACTAGCCCTGCGCGGAGTCACTACATCAGCGGGCTTATAGCACCACCTGCTTTGGGATGACCTCTGCTGTGCCGCTTTCTAGTTTGACTAGGGCACAAGGCCAGACTAAGGCCCTCTACACATGATCAGCTATATCGAGGCGTGCACCACACAAAGTTGGGTTTACGTCACCAACATGCATCAGGTAGCAGTAAAGCACCTTCATTTAGCCTACTATCTGCCCATTCACAAACCTGGACCTCCATTCTGAACCACTGACATTGCACCAGGATATACTCTCCCTGCCAAGACTGCGGTATAAACTTCAAGGTTGCGTTCTTGAACCCTGTAATCTCTGAAATACAGAGAATCAAGTTTGTGTCTGTCCTGGCTCGCTTTTAATACCAAATTAACGTCGGATTAAAGTTGTGCTCAGACTGAAGACGAAGCAAATATTAAAGAAATTAAGTCAATCCAAATCGATTAGACAATTGTAGCCTGTCTAGCCTGCTGTGTCTGAAGTAAGAAAATAGATGTTAGCTATGTATAACCTGTAAAGCTGTCACATTTAAATGATGTATCCATTTAGTTTTATCCATAGGCCTGCATGAATAGAAATGTAAGTTTGTGAAGTTACGAGTCCGTACCAGTTGTTGTCAATTATATTTGTCTTCTCATTTCAAATAAGTATGTTTCCCAAAATGTTTAAATATAACCTGCCTGGAATATATTGTGTAAAAACCGTTCAACATATAATCACAGAAAATGAGACTTTGAAGGAAACACAACTGGCAATTAACAACAATAACGGGTGTAAACACATATTTGGTAAAAGTGACAAAATACAGTAAGAATTCCAGCGCAAATAACATCAGTACTGCATAACCTAGACAGAGATTAAATTAAATATTGGAGGTATATTGGTGAAAAGTATGAAAACAGAGTATAAACAAAAAACCATGTTGAGACAAAGGAATAAATGAAAAATATAAACAATAATCTCATCCTCCAGGCCTCCTTACCTCGCTTTTTATCTTCTGTTAGCTCTTCCATATACGCGAGCATCTCTTCATCTATCTGTCTCAGTCAGCCACTTTCATTTTCCTGCATCTCCTCCACCATCTTTCATTATTTCTCTTTCTCTCTCTCTCTCTCTCTCTCTCAGCCTCTCAGCCTTAATTGAAGCAGTAGCAGCAGGGCGAGCGAGGCGATACCTGATTAGGAGGTTAAACCAATGGTGCGGGCCTGATGGCAAATCCATCTGCTAATAAAAACAGGGAGACGATTATATCTCGCCCTCGCGCTCGCATTTGATTTTCAATTCAAAGGTGCTTTATTGGCAGGAAAAATCTAAAGCCTCTCATCAAAGCACAAAACATCTTATAAATCTTTCAGTTCATTCATCCTATATCAGATCCAATATCAAATCTATCAAGTGGCAAAAGATAAGACTGAACTATGATGAAGACTAGAACGTAACGGCCCCTTGAGGTTGCATTTTCTTGTTATACCTTACAATTAAAAAGCCCACACTGGATCCAGGGGTTTTAGCCAACTATAGACCTATATCTAACCTTCCCTTTATCTCTAAGATCCTTGAAAAAACTGTTGCTAATCAGTTATGTGACTTTCTAAATAACAAACAGTATATTTAAGGATTTCCAGTCAGGTTTTAGAGTGCATCATAGCACAAAAACAGCACTGATGAAAATTACAAATGACCTTTTAATTGCATCAGACAATGGACTTGTCTCTGTACTTGTCTTGCTAGATCTTAGTGCTGTATTCGATACCATTGACCATCAAATTCTATTACAGAGACTGGAACATTTAATTGGAATTAAAGCAACCGCGTTAAGCTGGTTTAAATCCTATCTATCAGACCGATCTCAGTTTGTTTATGTTAACCCTGAATCATCCGAGCACACCAAAGTTAGTCACGGAGTTCCGCAAGGTTCTGTGCTTGGACCACTTATATTTACTTTATATATGCTTCCTTTGGGCAATATTATTAGAAAGCACTCCATAAAGTTTCATTGTTATGCAGTTGATACCCAGTTATATTTATCGATTAAGCCGGATGAAACTGATCAGTTAGTTAAACTTCAATCATGCCTTAAGGACATAAAAACCTGGATGACCAGAAATTTTCTGATGTTAAACTCGGACAAAACTGAAGTTATTGTACTTGGCCCCGAACGCCTACGAGACTCTCTGTTGGCAGATATAATTCCTCTAGAGGGCACTGCCCGGGCCTCCAGCACCTCTGTGAGGAACCTAGGAGTTATCTTTGATCAGGATCTATCCTTCAACTCCCACATGAAGCAAACCTCACGGACTGCCTTTTTTCACCTACGTAACATTGCAAAAATCCGGCACTTCCTGTCTCGAAATGATGCAGAAAAATTAATCCATGCATTTGTTACTTCAAGGCTGGATTACTGCAATTCCATATTATCAGGCAGCCCAAAAAAGTCCCTTAAGATTCTCCAGTTGATTCAGAACGCTGCAGCACGTGTACTGACAGGAACTAGGAAAAGAGATCATATTTCTCCAATATTATCTTCTCTGCACTGGCTCCCTGTGAAATCCAGAATAGAATTTAAAATCCTTCTCCTCACCTATAAAGCTCTTAATGGTCAGGCACCGTCGTATCTTACAGAGCTCATAGTGCCTTATTACCCCACTAGAACAGTGCGCTCTCAGACTGCAGGGTTTCTTGTGGTTCCTAGAGTCTCCAAAAGTAGAATGGGA
>CM022490.1:28170505-28224249 GCA_011952105.1 Coreoperca whiteheadi | reverse complement strand
ATGGTGTCTGCCTCCCGAACCCGAACTGGGATCTGATTCCACAGGAGAGGAGCTTGATAGCTAAAGGCTCTGGCTCCCATTCTACTTTTGGAGACTCTAGGAACCACAAGAAACCCTGCAGTCTGAGAGCGCACTGTTCTAGTGGGGTAATAAGGCACTATGAGCTCTGTAAGATACGACGGTGCCTGACCATTAAGAGCTTTATAGGTGAGGAGAAGGATTTTAAATTCTATTCTGGATTTCACAGGGAGCCAGTGCAGAGAAGATAATATTGGAGAAATATGATCTCTTTTCCTAGTTCCTGTCAGTACACGTGCTGCAGCGTTCTCTTCATGCGAGCTGGAAAACGCGAAAATGGCCAATAAAAAATACACTCGTGATGAAGCTTTGTCTTGATTCTGAGGGAGAACATCTGCCTTTAGCTTCTTTTCAGCCGAGTGAAAGTGAGAATGAGAGCAGGGGAAACGAGTCTCTGAAAAACTACAACCTGTGCCATTTGGAAAGATAAGAACAGATACAGCTTCTGCAACCAAACACCTACATTACATGTATATATTTCTCATATCTATTCCCATACATTTTACTAGTTATGGTAAATTCGAAGTTGTAGTTATAATTTACTGATGTCGCATTACAAGTTACTGTTATTAATCATTTATTCATTTCAGAAAAAGAAAAAAAAAAACCTACCTTCATCATCCTGTATGGACTGAAAATAACATAACCGCCAATATATAACGTCATAATATGCAAATTAGATGCATACAATTATTTCACTCACATACTTTGGGTCATACCTGACATTTTTCTAGTTCAGAGTAGGACTTTATCATTTTCAAAACCACAGCCGTTTCAAATTTGGATCTCAAAAATCCGTATTTTTTTAAATAAACCCACCAGAATGTGGCATGTCATTGAAATTTTAGGCACTACCGAAATCCAGCTAGCAAGCTAGGTAGGAACTAGCAAGTGAGCTAAGACGCCGGAATTTTACAAAAACCGCTGGTTACTAGTTTTTAGCAAACATTGCTCAAACAGGAGAAAATAGTTCTAGTATATAATATTTGTTGGGGACTATTTTCAGCTGTAGATTAATCCACATTTGGTGCTCTGGTGAGTATTTGGCGCAGCAGGACGGTGTGTGTGGGATTAAGTCAGAATAAGCCAATGTGTGTTGATGGTAATGAAGGAACATGTCACCCAGTGCAACAGTGAGGCTCGCTGACGTGCTTCTAATAGTTTTTGGACAACGATGGAGCTCTGTGGCACAGAAGACGAAGATACATCAAGCTCTGGAAACGCAAACAATACTTTCTAGTAAATCAATTCATTGATGATTTGGGTCTTTAGTGTGTAGAATAATGCCAGCATTATCCTTTAAGGCTTTGAGATGGACGGAGTGTTACATTAACACCAAATAGCAGCAAAAACGAATGTTAATGAAAGATTATATTTTAAATCTGAAGTTCTACACATAGCAACACCTCTAAAACTCACAAATTAACATGTTGTATCTCAATCGTTTCATCAATACACAAGCAGACTTGTGTTTGGGGTCTTAGAGGGACCTTTGTAGTGTACATAGTAACACTACAAAGGTCCCTCTTTGTGCTAAGCTAACTGCCATCCAGCTCTAGCTTCATCTTTTGCATTAAGAGTTATTATATTAGCATATTACGTGTTTCCCAAATTGTTCAACTATTCCTTTAAACCTCGATATCCCAGAGGTTGGAGAGTGAGTCAATGTCATGCTGTGATGTCAAACATTGTTCAAACCCATAGAACTTTATTGAAAATTCTAGCAGACAGCCCAACGTTTCTCAAGCGTGTAAAATGATGAACACGACACTTAGAATATTTCCGTTTAATTGAAAAACGCTGCTGTGAAAAACATGGAGTCTCTTGAACATTTCGCTTCCATGAAGAGCTGGATCAAGCTGGTAGGCTAAAGAGTACAGGACACTGTCATTGGGTAAATTAAGGGGAAAATCAGGGCTGAAGAGGTCAAGAGGGTGGATGGATGGAAGGAAATGTGAAGGCAGCGTCTCTCTCTCCAGCTGAAGTTCATGTTATGAGCTGATCTCGCTGCAGCCGTTCTGACCGTTTTGGACAATCACAAGAGCTAAGAGCAGATCTGTGGAGCGTAGCAGCCGTTAGCATCGACGCTGTTCCAGGCAGTGAGCCGTTTACATCTGTTGCTGCAGTTGGACTTTCGCCCCAGCTCTGTGTGTGCTTGGCCGTTTGTTTGTTTGCCTGTTCTGTCTCTCAGCCACCTGTCACAAGCCGTGATTTTACCTGGCGGTGAACGCCGCGCCGCTGGCCGAGCGGACACGAGTCCCTGCCTCGTCCTTTTCCTCGCTGAGGAAGGTCACCTACTTTTTTTTGTTAATATCAAACTAGTAAGTTTTCAGTTTCCCAAACTGTAGAATATTTGAAAGTTTGAAGGAGAACCTCAAGTGTTCCCAAAGATAGAAATACACATTTGAAACCGCAGTTCCTTGTTTGGGTATCGACCTTGATAATGAGTGAAATGTGTCCATAACACAGAGTACCGTCAAATACTGAAAGATTTGACAATGTTAAGGATTTAGTTCCCTGTTCCCTGTGTTAAGTCGCTATGGGCGTGCTTTTCTACGAGCGGCTCCCTGTTTCGTTTGTCCACTGCTCGCCCACGAGGAGGCCCATGCACATGCACATGCGTGCACAGGATACCCACTCCTGCCAATGGTTTTCACACTATTCCACTGATCCCAACACATCCAGCCAACAAAAGCAGGGGGACGAAGAAGAAGACGGCAAGCTAGTAAACTTGGAGGTAAACAATACAGGATGTTAAATGCTTTAAAAACCGGCTTTGCAAACGTTTTTTTGTGGAAGGAAATGCATTCACCACATTTGTTAGAGCTTACGGACGCACACATTGTGTTTTGGTGAGCAACACTGGATGTAAACATGGCTTTTATTTAAAAGAAAACTCATTGCACGTTCTAAATTTAACGTGCACCATATGTGTATTAATCCTCCACTGAAAATAGTCCACAGCAAATGCACATTTTACTCCTGTTTGAGTAGTGTTTGCTAAAAAACTTCAGTGCCCTGCTGGTTTAGAAAATGAGTGAGCCTTTTAAAATGACAAAACAAAACGATATCTGTTAGGCGTGTGAGAGGCGATGATCCACGTCTTCAGTGGGAACCAACGGGCCTGGTGTTAAATGCCGCCGACTGGTTGAGAAGTCAGGAAGTGTCGCGAGATGGTCTAACACGTTGTTTTGGTCTTTTTATGATTATTGTTGACAAAAAAATATACTCATTCCAGCCTTACTCTTTACAAGGAAGCTTCCTATGTGTCGCACCTGAATCAGACACTTCCAAATTCTGGTTTCACTGGCTCCTTTAAAATGCAGACTTCTTTTGCTTGAACCTGGAGGGCACTGTCATCATGTATTCTTTGCTCTGATACAATGCTATTTCCATTAAACGTTTGGCAAAACCAGTCTGCAATGAGCAACTTGGGGCTAGCGTTAATACGTTCCCTGTCATCACAGAAAAAAGTCATCTTTTTTTCCCCTTTTACGTCCTACACATGTGCCAACCGTCGCCTCACCAAACATTCACGGCCCACTGCTTTGTCCCATACACATGTTGGTGCCATGGTAACAGCTGTAAACGGTCCTGTCTTGCCTGCAGTCCTCAGCAGGGCGCTGACAGTAACATCTGAACCTCAAGATCTTGTTCTTAAAAATGTCGTTTATTTGAACAGCATTTGGTGCTTGCTGTAGCTGCTGCCTCTAGTTGGTGTTTTAATAATGACAGCTTTGCAGCGGCTGTGTTGATAGAAAGGAGGCAAGGCACACTGTTTCTGACAGAAATGCTACACCCTGTTATGGCTTTCCAACATGTTATTTATGTTCTGATGTTTCTGGATTCATGATTTTATTGTGTGATTGATTATTGATCTGTAAAGAAGGCTTGCTACGTGTGAAATCCTTCAGTCAGGTTGTGTAAGGAGAGGCTGTGGATAAAATACGTGAGCTGACTTGATCTGAGTCTCAGGTTTCAAAGCTGCAGTTGTTCATCTGCAGGCTGCTGCTGCCCTCCAGTGCTTCCTGCAGCTGCAGCAGCACTCTGATCCACACGCTGATCACCGCCTCTCTGCTGCTCTGATGGACCGTCATGGTGTCCACAGAGTCATCATGCAACAAAGGTCCCCAGCCGGGGATACACTGCTGTCGTACGGTATGTGTCTGAACCACTAGGCCACCAGAAGAGCCAAGTTCTTACCTTTACACACAAAATGCTGTGCTAACATACACAGTGCAAGACACTCGGGGCCCGGTTTTAATTGTGCAAACACAACGACAAGTGCAAAGCCGAAGGTCTTGGGTGCACGGTCTGTGTGGACGTCTCCACCTGCTATTTTGGCCCATGCACAGTGCAAAAGGGCGGGGTGAAGTGGAATAAAGATCGCAGGGTGTGGTGATTAATAAGTACACTCTCAGCCAATCGCTTCAGCACAGATGTGACCATCAGTGCGGCTCGACAAATAAAGAAACAGCTTGTCCAGGAAGTCATATCATCGTCTGGAGTGGATGAAATCTGCAGCCTGAGGCAGATGGCGTGGGGTGTTTATTAGCTGTTAATTAGTACAGTAATGAAATAAAAAAATAATTTCAAAATTGTTTGGCGAAGCCGTTTGTATGACCGGATCAGTATAGATATATGCAGACTGATTTACTGGCGTTCCTGCTTCAAACACATTAAATTGTTTAAAATACCTTTTTGAAGCCGATGTAAACACAGCTGGGGAAATTAGAAATAGTTTATTCACATTTGAAGCATTATTCCGTTATTACTGTGCATTTGCTCCAAGTATTTCGTTTGCTCCTATTGATAAAATCCTCAGATTGTCAGCAGATTGACTAAGCGCAAAGTCCAAGACCCAATTTCCGCCAAAATGCCACGAACTCACTTCGGGGCTGCTCCGCCTGAATGAACCTCGGATCTGCTGGCACCCCTCCCTCGTCCCACCTGAGCACCGTGCGCTCTGCGCCGACCACCGAAATCCCACACAGACGGGCGAAGCGAATGTCACGGTCAGGAAAATACCAAACTGTCGAGCCCGTCCTCCCCTGATATACGGCTGCGCATGCAGCTTACGACCCACATTTACGTTTATTGTTACGGCCTCTAGTGGTCGTAGTAAGTATGACGGGAGCAAAAGATGGAAGTCAGGTGAGGTCGGTGCTCTCAACTGCTCCATTACTCCTGTAGGCCCTATTTATCTTTTCAATCTTTAGCTTTCGTGATAGATGGCACCACGCTGGTCTTCTGCCTTCTAGTATGCAGATGCCCTAAGCACAATATTGATTTTATCAGTGAATTTGCTGATCTCCTCAGTCATATTGCTCCAATATATATACATGACAATGTTCTCATTCTTGGTGATTTCTACATCCCGGTTTCTGTCCCGGCGAAGTCCATGATCTGTGATTTCGTAAATTTGCTTCTCTCGTTTAGGCACGAGGACTTGAAACGGTCGGAGTTTAGTTTAATAGTTATCTAAACCAACATTAGAGGCCACCCAGTGTATTGGAAGTAGCTCTGCATCGATCCATTATCTGGAATTGATTTGTCTTGACTTGATGCGCAGGGTAACCAATCAGGTGTCAGGATCCGCCTACCAACTTTGATGGGCGAGTTTGACAGTTTGACAATTCATGAAGCACTGCAACACAGGACCATGAAATGTAAATGTAAATCGTGAAATGTAAATGTAAATCATGAAATGTAAACGTAAATCGTGAAATGTAAACGTAAATCGTGAAATGTAAACGTAAATCGTGAAATGTAAATGTAAATATTGAAATAATTGGTATTTTAATTATTTAATGACACATTTAAGTAATTATTTAATGGTGTATTTATTTATTTCATTTTGGCACTTTTAGTCCTCCACAGCAGAGAGCGATATTTTAATTTAATCTGCTCTGTCCGCAGTCTGATCCACCGGTGATATTTTTGCACAATCACGGCACGCTAGCTCGGCTAATGGCGAATCGTTGCATACAAGCTAAAGCGAAAGCCGTCTGTAAGTGTTTAGCGTAGTTTGTCACGTATCTTGAATTTGGCAAATTATAAACTTCCGGCTGGCTGAGACGAAGCCAGCCCCTCCTCCCTGTCCCAGCGGTACCTGCAGGCAGTGAATCACAGCAGCAGTAAACTTTACTGTTGCTGCTCTAGAAACATGCTGATATATTTCAAATATTAAGTTCTAAGCATTTTCTTTTTTAAAAGCAATTATTTTGTTCTGAAAAAAAACTAATGAGGCTATAGTTAAGCATAGTAGTATCGATAAAATCTTAATGATAGCCATCCCTACACACGAGTTTAACGCTAGGCCTACAATTTGTCAAACATCCCTGACTGTGAAACTCTGAGGTAACCTCACTGAAGTTCAGTAAAGGTAGGACATAAAGTCCAGAAACTCTTCAGTCATCTGGTGCCACTCTCAAAAAACTAAGGAACATTATTTAAACTTTTTTTTAAAAATAGAAAATAAAATAAATGCCCTTTCCTGCAGCGGTGGTCAGAACTGGAGCTTGTAAACTTCAGGTGAATTACAACTAAGGGGGGAGGGGGGGCATCCCGAAAGGGAGGCTTTTTTTATCCGTTCTCGTTTGGTCCACCACTTGGCAGGAATTTTACCAAAACAATCAATAACTGCTCCCCGAGCTGAAGAGAACTACCAGAGGTTTGGAAGACGTGTGTTGAGTCAAAAACAAAGCAAAACACAGCTCAAAGAAGGAGCCTACGGCAAGCCTGGAGGCCAAAAACCCACCAGCAGTTTAACGCTGTGAAAGTTAGACTTACATAACACAAAATACTTTTACAATGTTTTCCAGCGGTGTTTACGTACAGTCAGTACTGTCAGAGCAGCAGCTGTTAATGTAGCCTACAGTAGAAACGGGCAGACTGATAATCCTCACATATAGATGTTGTAGTGCGCACTGTATTTTTTTTATGCATCTGAATGTGTCTGGCGCTGTGCAGAGTGTTGGACAGGAAGTATAGGCTCTCTCCCTCCGGCGCTGCAGCTCCACTGTAACAGTCCAAAGCGCCATTCGCAGTTATTCATATGTTTGAGTTTGCTTCGGGGAGTTTGATCAGCAGCGTTCTCTTACGCTGTGGAAAAAAAATTACTCCTGAAGGCGGTGAAAAGCATTCTACTTATTTATTCTCATTTATAAGCGGGACCATGTACAATATTACACATAAATAGTAGCACTTGATGTATTGTGCCAGGGTTAGCTTAAAGCTAACTGTCCTCTGCACACCCATGGCAGATCACAATTAGAACATCCACACAGTGATAGAACAGCGCGGAACAGCAAGCAAGACACATACTACAAAGTCACACAGAGCCGTACCTCGCACTCACACACACACACACTCACACACACTCACACACGCACACACACACACACACACACACACACACACACACACACACACCATTTGAGAAATAAATGAACATGTTAATTGTTGATATCAAGCTTGAGCAGATAACAAAGAAGGAAGTCTCGCCATTAAGGCCCTTAAACGCTTTCAAATCTAATTTCCTGGCGTCTGCCGTCACCAGTTTTAAAATCAAAACCAATTCAGCCTTTTTATGCACGCGAAAAATATTTAGAAATGAGCAGGATGCTAACTCCGGACTGGGTCAGGCTGGACAACAGAGAAATAGTGAGAGAGAAAGCTTTAAGAACACAACAAAAAAAAAAGAGTAGGTTTGTTTGCCATTTGTCTGGACTTTAAAGGCCCAGTGTGTCACATTTAGGAGGAGCTGTTGGCAGAGATGGAATATAATATTCATAAGTATGTTTTCATCAGTGTGTACTCACCTGAAAATAAGAATGGCTGTGTTTTGCCTTAGAATGAGCCCTTTATATCTACAGAGGGAGCGGGTCCCCTTCCGCGGAGGGCGCCACGTTGCGCCGCCATGCTTTCTACGGTAGCCCAGAATGGACGAACCCATCAGTGGCTCTAGAGAGGGCCGTTGGTGTGTTTCGTCTGGTTTCGCGGCCACCGCAGTTTCTCCTACACGCTTGGAAGGGGAGGGTGAGGCGAGCGAAATGCAATTTCACCGCTAAATCCCGCACACTGGACCTTTTAAGTCCGAATTAAGTGATGACATAACTTTGTCACACTTTAGGCCAATCTGCACCGACAGCATTTCTGAAAGATATTTTTGTATATATTTTTAATTTGAGCCCAACAGACAGCCATCCAAATACCTCCAACCACCTATATTTCTGTACACTTTGCACCTGTGCTCCATTCTAACAACCGTTAAACCGCTCGAGACCCCCAGTTTCACTGAGCAGCAAGCTTCATTGGAAAATAAATAAACTGATAAATCAGAATCAGGCTTATTGGCCATGTATGTGTGCACATAACAAGGAATTTGACTCGTTGCTCTCTGTGTACATACAAAGACGTGTTATCAGACTGAAAGTTCTGGTGTTGTTTTTGCTGAAAAGGAAGATCAGGGAGCTCAACAACTTGTTCAGCTACTAAAATGACAATCTGCACATTGAAAACCAGAATCATGGAGCTGCAGGAAAGTTCACTAACAAATTCTGATACTAGACGGATCGATCGGAGTATATCTTGCTAATAACGCTTACATACTTTACCTTAAGAGAAATTGTCAACGCGCGACTTTTACTTGTAATGGAGTATTTTTGTATTGCAGTACTTTTACTTGCTGCTTTTACTTAAGAGAAGTATCTGATCACTGCAGACATGACAATACTACTCACTCTCCTCTGTGTGTTTTTTTTGGGAGAAAAATCATTAAACTATAATAATTTATGTTAATTTCAATAAAGCAGACAGAGATGAACGTCAGTCACAGCTTGAGCAGCAACATAGTGACAATAAGTGTTTTTGTGGGGACTAAACATGTATTTTAGTCTCAAAATCTTTGCATGCTGTATTTATTTTGTATTTATTTATTTATTTTTTTGTGGTTTGTGTTTAAAGATGTAAATGCAGCCTTGACCCAGTCTCAGTTCTCTATCAGTGAAACTAAATGTAGGATAACGACCCCGTGACTTCATTGCGTCCCCGCCTTTCTCAAACCAATCCTCCTTGAATCCACATAGATTAGAAATCCCAAATCAGAAGAAAACAAAACGTTAGCGTAAATGAAAATCACAAACAAAAGACCTTTTTTTTATTTCTTTCCCTTTTTAAAACACAGAACAGTTTATTTCCGCAGCCTTATAAACGATATTCCAGCTCCTTCATCATCCGAGATGACTGGAACAAAATTAAACACCTGTTGTTCGAACTCCGTTCCTGCGCGTCTGCTTTTATTTATTGTTTCTTTACATATTTCCATCGAGGCCCCGGCTGTTTTATTCCGCAGCAGGTGAAGCTGCTTTCCCTCCTCCACATCAGCTCCTCCTGGGATTCACTCTCCGGCCCAAACATCCTCACATATCTCGCCAAAAATGAGTTTATACTCCGCTTGTGTTATTAGGGTTTACAAATAAAATACTAGTGTTGTTTTAATCAGGTTTTTTATTGGATTTTTGTTGTCTCACACATTCAGTAACTCACAGGTGGCACATTTAATAGCAAACTGTGCATCTATTTCCTGCCTCAGGGCTGCTGCTCCCACTTCTACCTGTTTGCTCTCCATCTGTGGGGGAAGAAAAGTGTTTGTTTTGCTCTTTTTTGTTCCTCAGTAAATCTAAACTGGACCAGTATGCCTTATAAATTAATAGTTCCTCCACAGACCGAGATCGTTATAAATGCTCGAAGCTCATCGGAAGTGTCCAGAGAAAAGTTGGATTTAAACTTGCCACAGAAAGCAGTGAACTCCAGCGGAGCCTCAGCACTAAGTATACTTAGTAACTAAGTAACGAGCAACAGAAAGAGACTGGAAACTAATATGGAAAATAAGGTAAGGGGAATGCAAACATTTAACTAGAAGAGCCGTGTAAGTTGAAGAAAAGTAAAGGAAGCATTCGTACAAGGAGTCTATACAAACTAGAAATAATAATAAAGTTTGGACAACAAAGGAATCCTATCTAATCAAGAAATATTTTTTCAAAATCCACACCTGCAAGCAAAAAAAGTGATTGCCTACAGAAAATTCAAGTCAATCCATCCATCTTCTTCCGCTTATATAATTAATGTCCTAGGATGGGGGGGTTAAAAACAAACAAATTCAAAAAAGCTGTCGAGCTGTGGTTTCCAAAGTCTACCTATGAAAACATACAAAAACAAAGGATTCCTACTCAATTCTTGAGTAAGCACATAGCTTCATATTAAACAATTCATCAGGTTTAAAAGTCTAGCTGGGACGGCCCTTTGGACAGGTGCCTGAGGGCGGTGGTTGCTCGTCAGGAGGAATTTGACTCACCTGGACCTGACCGCCTGATAACCACATAAGCTGGCGGGAGTCAGCCAGTCTGAGCGCACGGGCTTACAGGCTCACATCCATTTTGGTTTGGCTGAGCTACTCTTTTGTGGAATCCAAACTAAACCTAAATTTTGAACGCGTGTTAAACAAGCCAAAGTTAAACCAGCATGACAGTGACGTTCATTCTAAGATAAAGAACCTTCTCAAGTTCGAACATTCGAACGTCACGTTACAGGATAGTTGTGCCATGCGTATGTCGATAGACGTTTTGGTTGGTAGAATAATTCCCCCTCTCTATACTGGCTGTGAAGTGATCTCTTCCTAACACAGCTACACTGAAAGACGTGGGGGACGAAATACACAGTCCTTGTTCTGTGTTAAAACGCATTTTAAGCTTCAGCTGAAGGTACGAGGCTGCAGCAGTTGGAGATAATGATATCCAGTTGTATGGGTTTACCGATGCTGTTGTGTTCCAGTGTTTTTAGCGTTTTGTCACCACTACAAAAACACAGGGTAACTGCTAAAGTACGAGAAGGTTGTCTGATGTTGACTGCGGTTAGTTGTTGCTTTGATTAATGGTTTACAGTCTAATGATGTGTGTTTGCATTGATTACTGATGGTGGCTGATCAGGCTAATTATCAGCTAATTGCACTAAATTTCTAACGGCAGCGTGCAATAAAAGTTGCCCTTTGTGTGCGTGTTTTTAAAATACTTTCCCTAATGAAACGTGATGAGCTTGATGGTGTTATTAATGTCTCTCCTCTGTAGCTTGAAAGCTCAGGATTCTCGTTGCCTTTAAGATTCCCTATTTATAACTCAGGTTAACATTGATTCACCCAGAAAAAGCTAATATTCCTCCGTGTAACATGACCTCCTCTTTCTGGCAGCTGCTGTATGTCTGCAGATTTGGGATTTTATATCATTTTTAGATACATTTTCTACACACATGAAAATAACCGCAATTATTGTCATATAACATCAGACACAAGTTTAACAGTACAGTTTCTCAAAAAAACACGTATTTTATTGGCGACCCACTCAGATGACCACCTGTGGGCCTTAGGGACTCACTTCATTGAAAACCTTCCAACATCACTGATTTTATATCTTCAATTAAATAAATGGAATATAAATTGAACATTAAATACATCCGATGTTAAATTCATTATTAAAATGATTAATACATTAATTAATGAAAGGATTTGACCATTGATTAATTAATGCAACAATAAATATATTTGCAGGGCCTCCAAAACTCAGGGAGACACTGATCAAGAAGACTCACAGGTACCCCCAACGTGATCAGGGTCAGTCAGAGCCCCGGCGGCCTCGGGTTTAATCAGTCCCAGCGCCCTCAAATGCAGCAGCGCCTGTGTCGCAAAACAGAAAAACAAAGCCAGCCACAATAGAGTCATGGGGCTATGATTGGCTTTGATGTGAACAGAGGAGTGGGTACATTAGAAACGCTTGGTGTCGCACATGCAGAGGGATACTATGCAAAAGGGTCAAGGAGAGAGTTTAGTCCGGGGCTTGTCCAAACCTGCAGTGCAGGGACGTTACCGGCACCAGTAACCTCAACAAGGACCTTGCAAACGTGCACAACAGCTCAAACATTCATACAGATGCAGAAATATTTCCAATAAATATAGCAACTTCTGATCAACCCATATCAATTTCAGGCTGAAATTCCCGCCCACTTCTGGTTTAAGCCCCGCCCATTCCGAGTGCCATACGAATACCGATAATTTAGTTAGTTGAACAGCTACAGGTGATGGTGCACTCGTCCGTGCTGAGCCCAATGATGCATTCATGAAAGCAACTGTGGAAAAGATCAGCTCGTGTAGGGGAGTAATCTGTCTCCTGTTACGTGAATGGCAGCTATCGTCCTAGTCTCTCCGGACGTCTCTCATCAGTGTGTTTAAGTTTTTGAAGTGTAAAAAGTGTGTTTTAAGTCATTTTTGTGACTCCTATGATCCCAGACTCAAATGGTAATAGCTGCATGGGTGTTGAAATTGTTCAGCCCCTTTATAGACTTCATTTTATTATTAAAACATTTTAAAAAAATCAATCAGACAGCATTTTGTTACAAAGTCAAACACTCATTGGACAGTTCAAATAAACTCACTACTGATTTTCAATACACTGACTAGGAGTCAGTGTCAGTGTTTTTAATAAAAGATGTCTGACATTGTCCTTGTTCACATGTAATTGCAAACATATTATGTCCTTTATCTTAATACAAAGTTATTCAATTTGATTTTCAATTTCATCCAGCGTTTTACAACCACAGAGTGAACAGTATGACGGTGTAAAAATAACACATAAATGATATTCCACATCTCTTTTTATTCACGGTTACAGCTGGGACAGATGTAGTCCTCCGCGCCCTCGGTACGTGCCTCATGGGACCAGTGCAGGCAAAAACCGACGCCGCACCCACACCTCCCCAGGCAAGGACGAGCTGAACGTCTCCCCACACACAAGACACTCCTCATCCTTGTCCCGGGAAACGGTAGCTGCAGTGGTTTGATGAGAGTAGAGCCTTTCCTTTTGGAGCTTTGGATGACTTCTTCTGGCCCGGGGAGGATCGCTGCTGACCTGCAACATTCAGTGGGAGAACAATGGTTGTCGACGTGTATGCAAATTTACAGGCACATTCATCATTCATTCTTTTTCCACAAGGTGGCGGCAGGCACAAAGAAATTACCCCGGACAGCAAGTCGATCCTGGAACGGTTCGCTGGGGCTTTGATTCATTTTTCTATCAGTTTCCAGAGATGTTTCATTACTATGCTGCAGTGGTTCTGCTTTCATGACAAATTCAGGTGCAAGCATAGTCGCGATAAACGACCAAAATGGACACACACCAACTGCGCCCATTCAGTACGCAACATGCTGATTTTTTTTTTTATATCATAACAAATGACACAAGCATGGGAGAAAATATAGAAACGACACTTCCTAAAAGGGATCAAACCTTTTCATGTAGTCGAAATCATCTTGCTTTTGTATGAGCACGCTCTTGTGCACTGAGCTCCTCATTGTTTTCTACCTTTTAAATGCACAAAAGTGAGACGAGGCAAGAAAAGAAACTTTCTACTTTCTAGGCCCAGCCACTGCCGCTAACGTTTCAGATGGCGAGACGGTAAAAAGAGATGAAAGGGTGGAGCAGAGAGGTTATGAGCTGCGGAAGAAACATCTGTTACCGTCATCCCCAACGCCTCCTGACCGTGCAACCTGACTACGCTTCTATGTCCCGAAGAACCGTTTAACATGGCAAACTTCACGATGTGCTGAAGTGCTAAAGAACCCGTCAATTGATCATGACGATGGCGCATGAAACAATGAGCGCAGCTGTCATGCAAAACCACATTACCCCTATTCACTTGGCGTGATTCGAAACAGCTGTTCGGGTAAAACTCAGTGAAAGTTCGATGTATCCACGCGCGGTTCTGGCTAAGTGTCGTGTGCTGTTCGTGCTGACGCAGTTAGGCATATCAGAGACTTTGTACGGGCCCGGAGAAAATCGCTGTTACTTTCGTACCAGTTCTGCCTTAAATAAATACGTCCCCATAAGTTATCTCTGGCCCTCTGTCAGTTAAACTTAGTAATGGGCAACTCCTGGAGGAGAGTCAGAAGGGCGGGGAGGCGCTCAGATAGCTGCAGGTGTTTGTAAGCATGTCAAGAGGAATCTCTATAAACTGTATCTGCAGAATGTAGGCAAGGGACAGGACTTTGGTATCTGAAGCGCTCAGGTTTCCGTTTGTAGTCCCAGGTAGTACTGACCAATCAGGTGTGGAGCGGAGAGCAGAAGAGGCGGAACGCAGTGGCCAAAAGGAAATCTCAGAACCCATCGGGCTATCGTCTCGATTTAGCTTTTTATCAAACTCGAAACCCTGTAGATCGGATTTTTGTCATCTTTTTTTTAATTTATATGGGTTCCGAGATTGCTAATCGGACCGGTGCACGGAAGAGGAAGTCTCCGCTGGCTACACCGGAAGACCCGTAACATTGGCCGTTGCCCCCCAGAGGCCAAATCGTCATGAGACGATAGCCGATGGCTTCCGAGACAGTGTAAAGTGAGACTTGTAAGTTATGTACTGAGACGTGTATTCTTTGAGATATATGCCTTTGAACTTTTGTGGTTTTGAACAGAATGAATGGCTTTTGTGACTCATTTGCTTGGTTGTTTTATCTCAGGCTAGTGTTTCCACGTGTGTCCAAAACATATAATGTGTTTTGTTATGATGTCTGATTTTGATGCAGCAAAATCCCTAAATCCAAGAGAATTTTCTCCCATGGGAGACCATACAAGTAACTTTAACGTGAAATCAGAGCGGTGTTTATAGTATTTTGGCCCCATTCCCGGTGGGCTGCAATGATTTCTACAAACCATGCCTCTGTGGTTACGGAGTTCAGTACCCTGGAGCTTCAAATCACGTGCCTTCTAACTGAGAGCGGTTGTTCTTATTGTTGTTCGTATTATTCCTCTACATTATAAACCATTAAGTACACAGCAAATGAGGACTTTGAATGTAGACTTATTGCACCAGTTACACAGGGGCGAGCAGCACTGTGATGCTTCACAGTGGGCCGGACCGATCCCTCCCACCATCCTGTTGAAAGAAGCATCTTGTTCTTAAATCAAACACGGTCACGTGATACAAAGAACGTCATTCCCTCTGCTGCTGTTTGTTACCTGCGGCTGCCACCAGGTCGTGCTGCTGTTGTCATGGATGAAGGTCTGTAAAACTTCCTGAGTGCAAAGTGTCTCTCAGACATCAGATGGCGCTCCGCACAATGAATCCACACACATTTAGTCACTTGTGAGAACACGGCATTGGCTTATTGATGATTATTTGGAGGTCCACCCGAACCGTAAGCATCCACTACTCAAACCTCCATCGACAAGTGATCTCCATCCCAAAATAAGCGGTTAACTTTGCGGAGACCAAACGTTTGGTCCCACAGAAAGAAGGCGAGTCCCCATGATGTGAGCAGATGTTTGCACAGTCGCACACACACACACAGCGGAGACGGTAGATTCACACGCACTTGATATAATTTGAGGTTTTTCCAGTGCACTTCTGAATACTGGTTAATAAAATGTTGTTTTCTCAGTGAGGTCCTGAATGGTGTATGAGTTTACACCTCCAGCGACATGATGGCCTCTTCGGATATTCAGTTTTAACACGATACACGGTTTATTGAAAAAGTTACAAAACAATGAAAATGTTTCAGAAAAGTTTTCTCGATGCAAAACGCTTTACAAAAGACTATGTACAAAGTGCTGTTCATCTGGTTTGCAAAATACATTTTTAAAAATACAGTAGCTACAAATAAGACAACTTTGGATAGACGGTAAACCAGTAACTTATTGCGGACTATAATTAATATGCCAGTTAATATTTCATCCTAAAAAAGCATACCTAGACAGTCATCTTAAAGTAGTCTACTATCAGGAGGTGGATTTCAGAGTCGCTGAACAGGGGAGGTCCAGGCCGAGCTGCTCTACTGTCAACAAACACTTCTTCTTCCCCGCATTCAACTCGTTTCTGTTTAGTCTTGCGGACAAACAAAAGGACAAAGCGACATTTCCTTCTGGTCGCCGGCTTGCTTTCTGCCGGACAAAAAAACAAAACTGCAGCCAAGTTTCTTACGTCCTGACAGACAGGTAATCCCGTCCAAACAGGATCGACCCTGCTCCCGCTTTAGGGGGCTGAGTTTAGACGTAAAGTTTCGCCGTTTTCAGGTGAGAGATGACAGGGAACCCAGACTCTTTTCTAACCTTCAGATTCCCACTTCTGTTTTTCCTCCGTCTTTCGGAGCACACAGTCTGAAACAAAATCTGTCTCAGTCTTCCTTCCAGTTTCTCTTTCAGTGTACAGACCTTTTTCCCCTTCCACCAGACTTCATTCCTTCCATTCACTGTTAGTTAAACCTGACCTGACGTGCCTGATGCGTCCTGAATTATCAATGCAACAAGACCTGTAGCACCATTTGAACGGGATCAGTCATAAATTGGTCCGGGGATGGTGACGTGGCGTCAGTCTGTCCGTCCACTTTATCACTGATCCAAAGCATCATTTTACAGCTGTTCTCCCCGAGTTAAACTGAAGTTTACACACTTGACGTTTTGAGAAGACGCTCAATGATCAGCACGTTCGCTCTGTCCAACACTTTTGTATTTTGACGTGCAATGAACCCTGCAGCCTGTAGGGGGTGCCCGAGAACGCAAAGTGAAAATTAAAGGCGGCGACCAACCAAAAAGTCGACGGAAAGACAGCGAACGGACACATTCATCCCAAGAATGCGAAGACAGAGGCAAAGAAGCATCTCGTTCGCACGTATGGAAACGCAGCAGGCTGTCGAGTCTATAGTTTTTACGTGTGTTTAGCGTCGCGGCGTAGTTTATTTCCTGAGTGATCTGTTTTCGTGCACCGTTTTTGTTTTTTTTTCCTGTTGCAAGTCCCAGTAGCTCATTAAAGTCATACCATCGAGAGCTGGGAAGCCATGATAACAGTTTCCTCCATTTTGTTCAAGAACAAACCTCTGCTCCCTTCACCTGCACACAAGTTGAAACTTCCTCAACCGCTCCCTGTCGTGCCACTAAGTGTTTAGTGTCTGGACGGCCAGAATGTTTATTTACGCTCAGTTCCCGGCTGGCATCACGTCGCTCCTCCAGTATTGTGAGCCTGTATGTGGGCGCCGTGGGATGGACAACACAGGCGGCCAAGCGGTCAAAATCATGTTAATAAAATAGACAAAAATTAGCTTCATGTTCACTCTGAACACATCTTCAGACCCTTCAGTCTTCTTTTTGGCACAGGGGTGTTGAAAGTGACACATCCTTTATATTTAAGTTCTCATTCTACAAAAAAGAAAACGATTTATAGTGGCATTATTTACAACTCCAGTCGTTCAAATCATGTTTAACTATTTTATCACAGAATGCCTCTAAAATTCCCAACACACTCCGCGAACACATAAACGTTGAGGAACCTTTTCTGCAGCTTCCTGATCTGAGCTGCTTCGTTCAGCTCTCAGTCTTTTCAGTGTCCAGTGAAGTCAGTGATGAAGTCCTGGTGGTGGAGCCAGGCCCGACCTCTTGTCGGCGCTCCCAGAGCTCCTTGGTGCGCCGCCTGCGGCAGCGGCGGCCGTGCCGTCCAGGCCCAGCGAGCGCCGGTACGCGGCAGAGAGGCGGTACAGGACATCGGGCCGCGGGCCGGGGTGGGCGTCGGCCTTCTGCGTCATCAGCATCTCAAACAGCGTGCTGACCTCGGACAGGAGGGTCCCGCCCAGTGGGCCCTCCTTCTCTGGAGTTTTACCTGAGCCGAGGAAGAGGAGAGAGGGGTGTCACTCTGCTGCTATTTCTGGGAACACTTGTTTAAATAGTCGATTAATCATCTCAGTTTGAGCAGAAATGCCCAAATGTCACTGGTTACGGCTCTGAAATGTGAATATTTGCTGGCTTTCTTAGTCTGCCATGATAACAAACTTAATTTTCTTTGTGTTCTGGGCTGTTGGTTGGACAACAGAAGAAATTTGAAGTCAATGTTTAAAGAAAGCTGCTGACATTTTATACATATTGGAAGTACTATTGGAAGATTGATTGGTAATAAAGATAAACCCTAAAACTATTGCATCTACATTTCTTGGAGATCCCACGAAATGTGACATCCCTCATATCTTCTTTTATTAATGACAAAATCGTTTAGTAAAAGTGTTTAGTAAAGTTTTGTTTTGGTGGTTATGTTTTGGTAAAAACATAGTGACAAAAAAAGGACATAAATAAAATTTCGCACCAAAATAAGCTGTTTGTTCTTAAGTGGAAGAGGTGGGATCTGGTCAAAAAATGTACATGAAAGATTTGCAATTATTTATTGAGACCGACTTTGTTTGCGCAAGGTAATTAAGCAGATTTAACCGCTGCTACTTTAACTTGAAGAGATCAACAGGGATTTGTGCTTTGTGTCTCACCGAAGGTGGAGAAGGACGAGGAGTCCAGGCCGCCCCGGGGCAGGAGCTCACTTTCAGGGGACGGAGGCCCATTGGGGACGAAGACATTGTCGTGGTAATCGGCCGTGAGTGGGAGAGAGAGTCTGGCCATCCAGGCTGGATCGCTGACCTGCGAGAAGACGTCATCTGCATAGAAAGAGGGCGAGAGAGCGAGCCACGTTAAGACGTTTTTGACCAGATTCGTGGCCGCCTATCGGCAGGGCCTGTGAACGGGAATCTAGCGCTGAAATGATGTGTTGATTAATCAGTGAGTGAGTGAATTGACAGGAAATATATTGCCAACAACTTTTATAATCCACTAATCACTTGTCACTTATTATGTAAAAATGTCAAACATTCTGTGATTCCAACGTCTCATGTGAGGATTTGCAGCTTTTCTCTGATTTACATCATTGCAAATATATATTATTTATTTTTTTGGACTTTTGGTCGAACAAAGCGAGCAGTCCCCAGCAAGATCATGTTCATGCTCCTCAGAGGTTTCGATTTGACTCTGTCCTCTACGTTTTGAGCCGCGCTGCCTAAATCCTTGCGTGGACTGGACCTTTCTGCCTCTAGGGGATGCTAGCAGGAGTTTGGGTGCTTGTTAATCAACCTGCTGCTATTACATGTTGATTACTCAGCATGTTCCTCTGAAATTGAAGCCACGCATCCGAAAGAAGCATTTGAGCACGTGAGAGGTGGTAGCAGTGTTGCAGAACAAAATACAACAACGATGTGAGGAAGCTGTGCGGAGAAACAAGTAGAGCTTGTCGCCTCTGACGCAGGTTTTTTTTTCTGTCCTCTCAAAATGACATCAAAGTGACTTAGTGTTGCCCTGTTTAGTTGTGTTTAGGTCGAGCAAAATCGGACGTTCTAAAGGACGATCCTCTGGTGTCGGCCAGGGAGGACTCAGCTCGGATCGGCCCCCAAATGTGAACGCGTTGGAGCCACGCAGGTGCGCACAAAGTACGCAGGCAAGAATACGATGCGTACAGTACAATTGCAGGGGCTTGCCTATGCATGTGTTTGGGCAAAAAGCAAGTGTATGATGAGGCGTAGAGACCTGCCATGCACGATCATCTTCCCCGTCTCCTCTCAGGCCCAAGTGTCTGGTTTTGTGTTCTGTCATTTTGAAGCCTGTCTGATGCAACAAGTGTGTGAAGCAAGACTCCCGCAAAGAGGTTCATTTAGAAAAAAACGACGCGATACTTTTCCTACCCTGAAACTGATTACAGATTAAGAGCAATCTTCCCCTTTTAATTTGCCTCTAACCGCTGGCCCGAGAACGAGGCAGGAAGGGGAGAAGGAAATGACACAGTGGTTTTATCTGGCTGCTGTCAACAGGCTTCTTCCTGCCATCCACGGGGTCCCGCGCGCCCCGAGCGAACGGCGAAACATCACGTCCGCACCGCCGTGAAAACACAGAACCTCTTGGCCTGCACGCTGCCTCCAGCCTGACGTTCCAGCCACTGTCAGAGGCGTAAACACCGGGCGTTTACTCCGAGTCCCTGAGTCACAAACACGTCCAAGATGATTATACGTCTCATTTCATTTACTGTAGAACATGCTTTCCCCCGGACAAAGTATGAAAACACCCTCATTTTCTCTGATAGTATCCTCATCACATCCTGTTTATGTCCTGGTCTTCCTGGTTGTGTCTAGAGCTATTTCAATTTCATCTGATCTACTTTAATCTAGGACCCGTGAACGAGCTTCATGCACGTGGAGGAGAAAACCGTCACAACTTGCCATTCATGGACGTTACGTTTAAAAGAGAAGGGCGCGCGCCGACAGCAAAACAGTGGGTTTATGTTGTCATTGAAATAATCAGCAATATAAAACATGTGACACAGATTGTTTCGGTTTCTAGTATGTAACACGCTCTGTCTGTCTGCATGCATGGAGACAGTCTGACCTGCTAGGCTGTCGCCGACTCTGCCATACAGAGAGAAATGTATTTGTGTATGTGTTTGGCCAAAGTTTGGCGTTTCAGACACATTTCCAAAATGTGAGAGGGTTAGGAGTGAATTCTAAACGGGTGCTTTTTTTGTTTTTTCCAGAAAAGCACGGACCCTGTGTTTTTCCCCAATATAATTGACAAAGATATAGGTATTTCATATATCATATTTAGGCAGCGGTATAACTTTATTTGGACAGTCCGCCTACGGATTACAGTTTAGAGAGTATTTGTAGCATTTCAACTGTTTCACTGTGTCTGTAGATGTTTAACAGATTTTCAATAGAGCATACAGTATGTGACAATTCCCCGAACGTACCCGAACCAAGACGTTTGTTTAGGCCTGAACCTAACCAAACCAAGAAAACGGTTTTATTTGTGAAACGGTTGAACTGTTGAGTCTCAACTACTAGGCTGCTGAAACATTACAAATACGCTACAAACTATCCGTGGGTGGACTATCCAAATAAAGTGTAACCAAGTAAATCCCCGCTCTGGGTGTGACATTACAGATTACAGAGCTCCTGAAATTGAAGGGTTGAACGTGCAATGTGAAAATATACAGAGTAACCAGTAACTCGAGCGATCAGATTAATGTAATAGAGTAAACGTTCTTCGCCTCTCAGCTGAGACGGATCGGCCTGCTGAAGCGCGGCGGTCTCCTTCATCTAACCACAACCAGATGCAGAGAATTAACTTACTAACACACACACACACACACACACACACACACACACACACACACACACACACTCACACATATGCACTCAGTGTGGCACAGACCGCCCCCGGAGTTAATCCCCCTCCCCTCCTTTCCTCCTTTTGTTTTGGCAGTATTTCACCACAGATCCTCCAAACACAAAAATGCTCTTTCAATTACTAAACGCATCGAGTTTCAGCAGCTCTTTCAGGGATAAAAAAAAAATTAAAAAAGTCTGCTATTTAAAACCAGCGTTCATGCCTGTCCCTGTGTTTAACCTTTAAGTTAAACCAACCTTTACGCCTTACTTTATCTGGAGAATCAAACTTAAACACTTTATTCAGGCCGGTGTAAATCTTTGGCGCATAAATTCACAGTGTGCGTCAATGTAAGAACAATGAATGTGAGGTAAGTAATATGTGAGACGAGCAGCTCGATATCAGCTGTCAGTGTCACCCAATATCAGGTGTAAAAGCAATATATTTGAGTCATACAAGCACACACCAGGTTCAGCTTTACACTGCACCAAAAAACAGAAACAATGGACATTAAAGGACGAGGCTTGCATTACTCTGTGTTTTTCCTCTTGTCAACAAATCACAACAATGTGTTAGTAATGTGTGTCTCAGTGTTTCCCTACTCTGTCTGTTACTCTACTGAAAAACACTTCACAAATACATGGCTTTATTTTAAAACCATCTCAGCAATTTTCTTAGAACAGCCGACCACTGCAGTTGTTAACAAACGTTACTCAAACAGGAGGCAACAGTGCCCTTGTTGGGGACTATTTCCAGCGGCGGATTAATCCGCAGAAAGGGCGCTCTGGTGAGTGTTTGGGGCCGCAGGACGGTGTGTGTGTGGGACTGAGTCAGAATAAACTACAGTGTGCGTGTGACAACAGTGGAGCTCTGTGGCACAGAGGGAGGAGATCCGTCAGGCTGTGATACACACACAGCACATGGAGATGCGTTCACTGATGACTTTGGTCTTTTCATGGGATTTGTTGACACTAAGAATATAGAATCTCACCACATCTGTCCTATAATTTTACCATTTTGTTTCTGTTTTCCTCTTCAAGCGTCAAAAGCAGTTTGGGATCCTGTTTGGTAAAAACTTCAAACCACAGTGGTAGATTGTAATATCATTGGGACTCTGACTGTGTCTCCGAACTCTAATAAGAATAGCAAGAGAATATGTTTTACACATGAATGTGGTCAGTAGGCGATTTGCACATTTTTCTAACAAGGGGGATGGCATACCCCCTCAAATCGCCTGCTGAATGTGGTACAATATGACACAACACATCATAAATGTATGATATTCAACAGTAGAACACAACCACAGTTCCAACAACAAATTCTCATACTCAGAGTCATACGCTCTGCTCTCAACACCTGTAAAATCATCTTCAGAGCCGAACAAAGGGCCGGGTTTGTGTTTGTGTGATTCACCGTGACGGTCTTAAGGAAGAGGCAGTTAGAAGACTAAAAGAAAGTGAGGAATGTGTTGCTGCGGCGGCCTCATCAGATCTTCAACACGCACACACACACACACACACACTGAGTTGTCACTGTACTCTGGTGTGATGTTACACTGATAACACAGCCTGCAGGGTAGAGGCGAGTCAAGCAGCACAACATACTCCCACTCACTCTTTGTTTCTCTCTCTCCTGTCACAAAGTGAAGCTCGCTCTACCATCATCGGGCGGTAAACCCCTCCGCTCGCCCCCGTGCTCCGACCTCCACAATACCAGGAAGAAACTGTTTAACATACACACACGCACACACACACGCACACACAACTGCACACACCTGACCATTGTGCAGACCCATTGCTGGCCTTCCCAGCTAAACAATAAGCCCGATGTGCGTGTGATGTTTGGCAGGTAAAAACGTCTCAGATAGACTTGAGAAGATGGCGGTCATGGTTTCAGTAATTAAAATGACAACTAGGACAGACGTGGACCCATCCACTGGCCCGACTCGGCCCTCAAGGCCGGAATTTACACGGCGTGAAGTGGGGCTGACCAGTGCCAAACCTGTCTTATCCAAATCTGGCCTGCGTGGCTAACATGCTAATAACACAACGTGCTAGTAATAGCATGGAAGTAATAGCTTTCCCTTAAATGATCATAACACTTGCTAATGCTAATAACAATGTCATAATAGCATCATAATAATACTAACACACTAATAACCCTAATGTTCTAATAACCCAACATGATAACAACGTGAATATACTAATAACACTATAATAACCCTCACATGCTAATAACAATGCCATGCTTATAAAACCAATAACATAAAACTATCATGCTAACACTAACACGCTAATAACCCTCATGTGCCAACAAAAGTATCACGCTAACAACATGTTAACAACATTGAAATGCTAATAACACTAAAGTGACAATAAAATGCTTATTACGCTATCATGGAAATGCTCATGCTGATGAGACTAACAAGCTAATAACACTAACATGCTAAGCACGCTAGAACAATAATAACACTAAGAAGTTAATACCGTTGGACTGATAATATTCAGTATTCTGTTGGTGTTTTAGAACTACATTGGTTAGGAAACCTGAGCTGATTCCAATGAGACAGTTTTATCAGAGTTTGGGGGAATTCACATTGGAAGACAAAGAAACAAACATGTCCGTTGGTAGTTTGAACCGTTATGAGTTGTGGTAAGAAACCCAGATGAGCGGCGCATGTGGGTGGATGTGGATGTATAACCTGGCACTGTGTTTTCTCCTGCTTTCTTCCTGTGTTTTAATTTTTTTTTTTTACATTTGTCAGTGTGCGTCCATCGTAAGTGGTCGTAAGTTCAGCTGCTTTTCTCCTGATGAAGCAAAGAGTTGGTTGCAGCTAAACCCAGTGGCACCGGCTGAGATTCAGCTGTTTTCCACGTATTCGTGGAATACAATTCTTCTGTTTTGTTCTTGGCCTATGAAATTACAGTTTTCTGTAGACAGAAGCGATGCTCCAAGATCAGCAGATTCTGTAGCCGCCTTCCATTGTCTTCCTCACATGTAAGTCGCTTTGGATAAAAGCGTCTGCTAAATGACTCAATGTAACTGTAAGTGAAAAACACTGGTCTTGCTTTTCCATGACACTCAAGTATTGTTTTGATTTGTCTACATATCACAAACTTGCTGTACTTCCTTTTAGCTCCTCGCTGACATTTAGTTTCCGTTGCCATGGCAATGGCATCAGTAAAAGACCGTGATTTGATGGAGAGTTTCAACGCAGCAGCCCAGGCATTGCTGGTAGCCTCTGTTAGCAGCTGGCATTTTGGAGCCTCGATCAGTGTGTGTGTGTGTGTGAGTGTGTGAGTGTACCGGGGTTGTTGAGCAGGTTGTTAAGCCCCTCCTCCAGCTGTGGGTCTATGGGTGAGTCTCTTCCTGGTTCCCAGTCCACATCTCCAGCCTCGCTCTCACCGTGTCCGCTGTCTTTGGTGCTCTGCCAATCAGAACAGTCCTGGCCTCCATATCTGCACAGGACGCGCACACACACACACACACACACACACAACTGTCAGATAACATCACGAATGACACCCTTCTCCAACAAACGTGTCCCCAAAACACAAAGAGGATTAATAATCCTTAAAATTTCATGAATCCTTATTCAGACAGTCTGGCTGTAAACACTCGACTCTCATTGGCTATCTATATGAGTCTTAATTGTGTTAACGCCCATCTGAATCGGCAAGTTTGTCTGTTTTCATCAGTTTTCTTTAAAACAAGCATTTTTTAAATCACATATAAAACACAGATGGACTGGGATATTAGAGTGTTTCAATTATGTTTTTGCTATACTGTATAACTAAATAAAACTGTGATTTGGAGACCAATTTTGTAAATTTTGTATACAATATGACACCCTCTATCCTTCGACCTTTGATTTGTAAATCAGAAAGGAAAAAGGAAATAAATTGTTTAAATATATTACTTGGTTTGAGACAGCTACACCAAGAAAATATATTACTCATTTGGAAATGTTGATGCATACCTTAAAAGAAGAATTTAACATTTTTTGCAGACACATTTTTCCTGGATCATGCAGGAAAACACTGAAATAGATTGCTGCTTTTATATAAATAACAACTGACGAAAAGCAGAAATGAACACTGAAATGAATAAATAAAACATAAATGTGAAATGAAAGTATTAACCTTTCTTTTTTTTAAGTTTTTGGGTTTTTTTCCACAGAGAAACAAAGAACATCAATCCTGATAAAGACCAGACAGTGTAAAATCTTAAGATCGGACCAGAGGTTTGGTGTAGTGAGATATCATGATGATAAAATGCCTGACAAATGACAAATCCATCGACAGCCACTCGCACACACACCAACCCGTAGCATCAGACGGCGTGGCTGCAGGCAGGCTCCGACAGGAAGTGCCAGTCAGATAAAGGTGAGCTCACAGGCGAGTTAGTCACTCTGAAGCAAACACACAACCTCATTTTATTCCAGTACTGAAGAGTCAAATCTTCTCTGACTGTGAGGTGAGATAATTCCAACTGTTTTACTTAAAAACAACTTTCAATGCCATGCCAGTATTCAAAATATAATAAATTAGGATGTAAATGATAGCCTGGCTTGAACAAAACAAGTCGTCTAAACTAAATGACAAAATACATCCTTTGACTTCCAAAACAACACATATATCAGTTTTCAACAACATCACTTGTCGGCACGTTTCCTTACATCCTTACAAATGATGGCTCCTAACATTATTCTTATGACTGTAAGAGCAGCGGTGTCAAAAAATAATAATACTTTATTTATATAGCACTTTTCTTAACAATGTTACAAAGTGCTTTACAGAAGAAAGAAATAAAACCCTACGCGGTGGATAAAATGAGAATAAGGCCAAAGAACATGAGCAAAGAGGATGTGGAAAGGGCCTCACAAATACAGTAAAGGTGTGTGTGTGTGTGTGTGTGTGTGTGTGTGTGTGTGTGTATTTGCCTTGAAACAGTGCCGTGTGTATCAAGGTGATGTCAGATCTAATCTCATCGCCACGGTGACACCGAGGTAGCTGCTTCCTGTCAGAGACTCTGAATCACTCAGATAGAGCTGCTATAACCTGCCTTTTCACGCACACGCACACACACACACACACACACACACACACACACACACGCACTGAAAGACTTTGGGGGCTACGAGGCACTTCCTGTGACACTGAGCGTTGGACTGTGCGTCCTGTTAGTCTGTTGCTGTTATTTCAGTCACAGCAGGTCAGTCGGTCAGAAACACTGAGGAAGACATTTATTAGCTACAACAACTGTCTTTCACCACACCAATAAAAAGCAAAAGTCCCCTCTGCAAGGCTAATGCAAGTGGAGCTTCACTGCATTGTCTCTGCTTCTACCTTGAAAGGATAAAGCTGTTGGGACATTTGACCAAAGTGGACCATGGGCTCTAGTTGCGTGGTGGCGCTGTGACTATAGTGCAAGACAGTTCGCTATCCACCTGACCTTGAATGTTGCCGCGCCCAGCTGTCAAGACAAGTGCGGCGTTTCATTCAAATCGGGACGCACAAAGCGAGTTTGGGGTATTTCGGCAGAAACAAGAATATCGGAACCGCGCCCACTCAACAGCAACAACGTGAAAATCCTCTGCTCCCTGTGTTTAAATCATCATTCAACACGGCTCTCTGAAGGCAGCAGACGTATGATACGTAATGCCCGTAAAGACTTGCCTGGGCCATCTTTGAAAAATGCGATGATGCATCTCAAGAGGCCCGTCCTGTAAACAAATCAGTTTCAATCTGCTGCTTCCAATTTGGAAAGTGCACCACAGCACAGTTGTGTGCCACTACGCACAACTGGCCACTGGGTTTATCTTGACAAAATCAAATGCAAATGACAGCAGGCTGCCGGAAAATAATATGCACACACACCTCTGCACAGGGCTGACTGGCTGGTGATAACCTGACTTATGCAGACGTGTCTGATTTTACAAAAACAAACTTGAACTGATCTGGTTCGGGGAAGAAAACCAAAACATCTGCGAGTTGTTCCTTTAAAGTCCCTCTGTCCTGCTATCAGAGGCAGGTGATCACAGTCCGAAACCTGCAGCCCGCTGGCTCGGAAACAAACCTCTGGCGAGGAAGAGAGCGATCAAGATTATTTCTTCAGGATTTCAGGCTGTTTTGAGGTCAAGCTGCAGGAGTGTCTACAAGGTGAACAGGAAGAGACTGGTTGAGTTTAGTGACCGGTGTTGTTGGTGCACCGCCCCATTATTACCCCCTTGAAATGAACTTGATGAACAAGTGCAGGCCGAGAATGTGATCAGCACCGTTAAGATTTTGCACTAGAGCCGCAAATACTTCCGTTTTAAACGTTCAAATGTTGCATCATATCCACTGCAATACAACACCATGTAGTGTGTGCTGGCGGGGAAATTAGAAAAACCGACAAACGGCCACAAACTAAACCCAGCTTCTCCGTAGTGTTATTGTTTTCATTCTGAAAACCTCAGACGGCGTGAGGTCCTCCTTCGCCACAATACATAAAGTTACAGTGAAATGAAAAAGGACTTTTAACAGTAAAGTAAATGACACTTAATCTACAAAATTCCTAGTTTCCCTGCCCTGCTATTAATGTTATACCTAAACATCCAAAGTAAACGTTCTCACAAACTCTGGTTTTATTTATTTCAGATGAAACCCATACATTAACAAAAAAAACAAATCCGAAAGCTTTGGATCAAATACTTTGCTTTTAGTATCCACTGAGGGAGCTTTTTGGTTTGGCTTTGTTGTGGTTCGGTTGTGTCTGTACTTCAGAGGAGGAGGATGGAGGATAGGGGATGGAGGATGGGGGATGGAGGATGGGGGATGGAGGATGGGGGATGGAGGATGGGGGATGGAGGATAGGGGATAGGGGATGGAGGATGGGGGATGGAGGATGGAGGATGGGGGATGGAGGGATGGAGGGATACTTTGACGGTGGGGTTTGGGAGAAAGAGGAGGAGGAGTCAGACTGACCTGCCGTTGCGATGGGAGTATTTGTTCCCCCTGAAGTTGGGCCTCGGCTGCAGCTGACCCTGCCGGAGGAGAGAGAGGAGCTGCGAGATCTGCTGCAGGGCGGAAGAGGAGGGATGAGGGGGAACATGGTTAGAATGATGACTTCACACGTCATCTAAAGACTTCTGATGCAAGACCACTTCTTTTCGTCATCATCTGAAACCATGAAACATCACTAAAATATAAAGATTTGAAACCAAGCCTTCCTCACAGTGACTACTTTTGACACCTGTACATGGTGCATACTACATTTACAACCCCTCAAGTTAGTGAGGCCATAAAGAATCTGGGGGTGATTTTTGATAGAGATCTGAATTTCAACGCACAAATGAACTCTGTAGTAAAAGCAAGCTTGCTAGCTTTTTCCAGCTAGGACTTTTAGCCAAAGTAAGGCCTTTTCTGTGCCACAGTGATCTGGAAAAGGCAATTCATGCTTTTATCAGCTCTACATTGGCATCTCACAGTCTTCACTCCATCGTCTCCAACTGGTACAGAATGCAGCTGCTTGCCTTCTAACCAGTACATCTAGACACAGCCACATTAGCCCAGTTCTCCGTTCCCTCCACTGGCTCCCGGTTCGGTACCGTGTTGATTTTAAAATTTTAATGTTTGCTTTTAAAGGTCTAAATGGCCTTGCGCCACCTTATTTATCAGAGATTTTAAGTGTCCACAGTCCAAACAGAGCCCTCCGGTCGGCTGACGAGATGAGGCTAGTTGTTCTGAGGTCCAGGTACAAGCAGTGGGGCGATCGTTCATTTGCTTTTGCTGCTCCTAAACTTTGGAACACTTTACCTAAAGACCTGCGTGTTCTTACAGACCTGGCCCTGTTCAAGTCCAGGTTAAAAACACATTTATTTAGACTGGCCTTTAACACACTGTAGCACTGTGGCACTTTGGATTTTATTTTTGTATTTTGTGTAACTGTTCCTTTGGTTATTGCTTAATGTATTATTTTATTATTTATTGTAGATGTTCTTCTGTTTTAAATGTAAAGCACCTTGGTCCCCCTTTTGGTTGTTGGAAGGTGCTATACAAATAAAGTTTGATTTACGAGGCACTTTATTGCAAAAGGGATTCCCGGTTTTGCCCTCGATGACCCTCTTCTCAAGCACACTCTTGTCCCATAGGCACCAAGCTACCATGCAAGACACCCGCGTATCAATGTATTACTCAAGGACACCTGAGTGTGGACATGTGGACAGGGGGAGTGGACGACCCGCTCTTCCCGCTCATCCCCCCCCCCCTTAATAGCGCTAATTCTGGTTTGCTTTCATAGAAGTAAACATTTAAAGCCAGGATTTCTGGTATTGATTTTCGTTATGTTTTTCTACCACCGTTTTATTGGTTGTTTTTTAATGAGCAGGTTGACAAGGGATGGGTCCTTTTTAAACCATGTACAACGTTTTGGACCCGTGAGGACCTCTTCGGGGTGGATTTCGAGAGCAGTTTCAGTTTTGGATGCAGTTTTAAGTGAAAGAAAACATTCAGGAACGTTCAGGAAGGAAGCCTTTAATTTTTATTTGTCGCTAAGTGTGGGTTTTGCCGGTTAAAATGTCACCAGTGGCAGATTATGTGAGGTGTACGTAATGAATGTAACTTGACCAAAGTCAAAACATTTGAGTTTTCAAATCATTTTAAAGTGATCTCGCCAAAGATCATGGATTTTTTTGGGAGTGATGAGTCTCTTCCGGTATCATCCTCGGGAGGCCACTGATTGTGGCACATTCATTTCAGTGGGCAAAGTCTTGCAGTTAAACTTTGATGCATATCCTATCATTTATGCATTATAACATTAATATTCCCGAAGGAGACCCTCTAGTATTTGGAGAAATAAGCTTGTGAAAATGGTGTGCCAAAGTAAGTAGGCTACACCTGTTCTTCCAATGTGTCAGCTACATTTAATCAACATTTTATATCATCTCATTTTCATGCTGTCTCAGGTACAAGTTGTGAACATTAATTAGGTTGCGACTTCAAACTTAAATAAACTTTTAATGTTGAATCTGAACCTAAACAGGTGCAATAAAGGATTTGAAAGGATTCTGAGGCAATTAGCAAATTACTGGAGTCAGTTGTGATAAAATGCTATAGAACCCAATTCCTAGGCGCTCCACTGGGTAAATCCTCTCCTGAGTCTTTGATGTTTTTGACTGTATTAGCCTGGACCAGTGAGTGTGTCGCATTGGTTTAGCTGGCTGAACAGTGATTGCAGTGAGGTAGAGTGTGAATAAACATTTTCCTTTTAGTTTTACAGTGTGAGAACCTAGAGGCTGCGTCCGTCTCACTGCTCAGAGCTTTCTGCTGACAGCTCTGTTATACAGCGGATACACACTGCACACCAGGGAGGAAACACACACATGCTTACCTTCCCCAGTGTGTGTGAGTGTGTGTGTACTTGCATGGTTATATATGACCTTGTTTTAGCCATTACATTTGTGTGTTTTTGCACGTGCATGTTGCTACAGCGACAGGAAATGGCCTCTACGTAAAAGCCTATTCTTCTCTGGCCGGTTTCCTTCTAGGATGGGCTCTGAAATATGGATGAGTGGAGGAGGTGTGTGTGTGTGTGTGTGTGTGCGCGCCTGCGTTGAGGTGGAGGTGAACAGTAAATCCCCCTCCTCACAGGCGTCCAGCAGGCCTCTTCCTCCGCGACCTCGAGGGAGGAGAGAAGCCTCTGAAAGCTCGACAAGTGCCAACTGGGCCGACTGGGAGGGTAGAGGAGAGGGGGATGCTGGGTAAAAAGAAAGAGGGCTCTTCCTTTCTCTAATGGAATTCACGTGAGGATGTTGGACCTGGCCGAGCTCTTTGTTCTCTGTCTGCTGGGCGTTGGCAGCAACATTTGCCCTCAATGACGCGGGTCTGTGTTTTAGCCGGCGAAGCGTTTCTACAATTCAGAAGTGTTAAAACTGTTGTTTTACGATGTCAAGATGACGTTCTGAGCTTAATTCATCATGGCTCTCTGATCGTTAAGTCGTATCTGTTGCTGAGATCTTTCATTAAATGTAATTAGTAGTTTTGAAGTTCTAAATGTTCTCTTCCTCTTAACAAAAAGAAACCAACAGTGGTTTAGGTCAAGCATTGTTCACACCCACAGAACTCCCCACCAATCCCACAGGAAGGTTCTAAAGATGTCAACTATGTAATGCTGAATTTTGGTGCAATGTGTATAAAATTATGCCAAGACGTCCAATTTTTTGCAGTGAATTTTTAATATTTGAAGCACACTTCCATCCTGTTTGCTCCACTGTTTGTTTAGGTCATTGAAGAAGGACTTTCATACTTTCAATTATTCTCTGTTTTACCAGTCCAATATGACTTTTTAACACTTCACATGAACAAAGTATGTCAGTAAAACTAGCCTGATTTTTTTCCACGTTTCCTTAAACACTGAGATAAGATGAACAAGTCACATTTAACGTTTCTAATTTGATTAACTAAAATATGTATGGCATGAGAGGTTCACAGATTTCTGTATTAATGCTTTTCATTTTAAAGGATATTAATTATATTATTCTTTACTCACTGTCAACAAGACCCACGAAAAGACCAAATGTATGGTTTCACTTTTTTTTAAAGGGCTGGTCACTGTATCTGTTAGCTGGACTCCGGAGAAAAAGTGCATTTGTTGGGGAACTATTTTCTGTTGTGGATTAATACATATTGGGTGCTTTAGGCAGCAGCACAGTGTATGTGGGACTGACTCAAAATAAACTATGTGCAGTAGAACGCAAAACTGTGCATTGGCAAGTCTAAAGATGCATCTAGTGCACAGCCATCAGCCAATCTATTATGGTTCCAACCCTGATCCATGATTGCAGAAACTACTATGGATCAGGCTTCTGTAATCCACGTTAAATGTGAAGTACAGCTTGCACCAGGCCAATATCACACACTCACAGGCATAATCTTTAAACCTCTGTCCAGCCGGCCCCAAATATAAGCACAAATTGATTAAACAAGACTAAGTTTTGGTAAACTGTGTTGTGTTTGCAGTCTTGCTCTAATGGTTAAATCTGTGTACATACAGTATCTGCAGCTGGCAGACTGTGCTCTGGCTTAGTATCCTGCTCTGCACTCCGAGTTGCTGTTTTTAGCCTGAGCTGTTTTTCTTTCCCCCTGCAGCAGCTCAGCTTGGTAAAAGTGATTTTTGGGTCATTTGTAAGTGACAAAGCAGCATATCAGAGTGGTGTTAGTTTACACTACAAACACATCACAGCTGACTTTAGCCGGCCAGCCGCCCCTCACCCTTCTCCCCCCCATCCCACAGAGAATAAGAGGAGTTCACCCCCCTCCACCTCCTCCTCCTGGTTTCAAAATGAATCTGTTATGTGATATTCAGTAAAAAGGACTGTCAAGAGTTCCTCGGGGGGATTACTGTCTGTGACACATGAGCACCTGAATAAACTCATTGCTTTTTGCCCCCCCTCCCCTCCCCGCCCCTTCAGGTTGTCTGAGTAAGTGATCATACAGGAGACTGAAAAAGCAGAGAGGCTGCTGGGAAAATGTAAGGGAAGCCGGTCTGTGTGTGAGTGTTAGCAGGGTTGGGGGGATCTTACTCTATAGTCTCTAATGGACTTCACTTCAGATTAATCTCAAAGCCTGCAGGGGGAGACTTAATTACTCCAACACTAAATGTAAGCACATGAAGTAAATTACATTTAAATGAGAGCCTTCAGCGGCCTATTAGCCTTAATGTTTAAGATATAGTGGAGAATGTAAATAAGAGGACATTAAAAATCATCGTGCAGTTTTAGTTAAATCATGAATGTAATGCAAAGGGATATATTTGTCAAATCAACTTAGGGTGAAGTTACGTTCTGCCTTGAAAACGACTTCAGAACTTGTAATCATGAGTTTAAGCCATGTGACATAAAATGTTGTTCAAACAGAGCACTCATTACCACTCTGTAAATAATGCTTGTTATTAAAAACATTGCAAGCTTGTTAGCATACTTCCCAGCATGCATTTTATTTGGGTTACCTCTCTAGAGACCCTTCGTTCTTATCTTGTAAATGTCATCAGATGATGGAGACTAATTAGTGTCTTTCTGTGCATGTGATGGGTACATTTAATCTTGTCTCTCTGACCAAACAATGTCAACCATGAAGACACTTTAAAATCTATATGATGAAAAAAGAACTCATTCCAAAACAACTTAGCTTCTGTGAGTACATTGAAATGCAAATCTAAATAGAAACACTTATGTGAGTAAGGTGGTTAATTGAATTCATTTACTCAAGTTTATTTAACTTACTGGCAACCACATTAGAACTAAGAAAAAGTTTATACAAAATTTAAGTTAACTTACAGTTACCATGGAAAACGAATTAATGTATATTACTGTAATCCTTGGAAATTAGCAAGATACCAGAACTCACCTGCACTTCTGGGGAAGCTGAGGAAAGCTCAATGGAATCTCCAAACGCAGCCATGGACAGTCGAACCAGGTTTCGAAGCATCTGCTGATGTTCTGCATCGTGCCCCCCTTGTCCCTCCGAGGTCTTTGGCCTCCTGAGAGTCGCCTGAGATGCTGAACTCAGGGGTTCTGCCTCTTCCCCTTGAGCATGAGTCTGGCGCTTCAAGGTGCTCGAATGTGAGACTGAAGAGGATGATGAAGTGTTCCTGGCCTTCCGAAGAGTCCGGTGTGACGTTGCGGGCGTCAGAGGAAAACTGCCATCAAGTTCAATGTTCCCTGGTTTCCGAAGCGTTTTGCAGTGGTGGGTGACAGAGGAATCCCCTTCTGGGTAGCCTTGGGAATGGAAGCTTGTGTTCATGACTGATGGCGTTAAGGTATACTTGCTCTCAGTTTGTTGATCCTCTGACATCACTGGAGACGGAGCCAGTGGCTGGGCTTCACTGTCATCCTCAGGAGGCTCCTCCTTTCTCCCTCTTATGACAGGAATTAGCTGGATATCAGACTTCCTGATGTTCTTCTGTGGTCGCCGCGGGTGGCGGGTGTAGGTTGACTCGGCCTGTCTGCAGTTGTAAGCCCGGTTGTCCCGTTTCTCTGGGCGGCAGAATGTTGTCACCAAAGCTACGGCAAACAGAAGCAGCAGGCAGGTGGCACCCAGGCAGATCGCCATCATCATGGTGAAGCTGAGCTGTCCGCGGTTACCAGGTGACGAGTTCTTCAGATGATCCTTAAGATTGATGAAAGTCACCTCCAGAGTCGCCTTGGTGGCCAGGCTGGGACTGCCCATGTCAGACACAGCAATATTCACCTTAAAGGTTTTCCCAATTAGCTCAGTAGCGTTGGTGGTATTAACAAACAGCTGGCCTGTAGTGTGATCCAACCAGAACAGTCCATAGGGGTTTCCGTCAGTGATGAGGTAGCTGAGTTGTCCGTTCAGCCCCGAGTCTGGGTCTTCGGCCTTTATGGTGGATGCGAGGAATCCAACAAGTCCCTCTCTCACTGAGTGATTGATTGGCAAAGTGGTGGATCCCTCTTCAATATCATTTCCCAGCTCGGTCACAATTTCCCCCTTGTCTGCATTGACAGGTACACTTAGAGACGCCACACCCTTTCTGGGTTTTGGCTCCTTGATGACTGGGTAGTTGTCATTCTCATCCTGGATGTCGATTTGCACAGTGGTCGTGCTAGTGAGAGGCGGATGACCCTGGTCAACGGCCTGCACAATGAAAGAATAGGTGTGGGATTCCTCGTAGTCTAGAGGACGCTGGACGCTTATGACACCACTGGTCGGGTGGATGGAGAAAGACTCTGTGTTAGTTTCCACTTCAATGGAGTCACGTATGAAGTAGGATACTCTCCCACTGAGCTCCAGGTCGACATCGTGGGCTTCAACTTTGAGAGCATGGTAGCCCGCCATGTTGTTCTCCTTGAAGGAAGCCTTATAGACAGAGGTGGAGAACACCGGGGCATTGTCATTCTCATCCAGAACATGGACAGGCAGGTGTTTAACACAAGAAAGTGGGGGATCTCCATAATCCTGGGCGAGGAGCGTGATGTTATACTGCATTACCTTCTCTCGATCCAGACTGCCATTGGTAACAATCATGTAATTGTCACCATGGATACGTTTAAGGCGGAAAGGGCCAGATCCTTCCTGAATGTGTGCTCTCACTTTGCCATTTTCTCCGGAATCTGCATCGGAGACCATCACCAGTGCAAGGAAGGTGTCCTCTAGTGCTCCTTCCAGCACAGTTGCGACAGGTGAGTTGGGAGGAGTCCAGGTCATGTGTATCCTTGGTGCATTATCGTTTACGTCTTTAAGCTTTACGTGCAGTTTGCAGTGCGTGGGGATCGCATTGGGCCCACGATCACGGGCCTGTATGATTACTTCATAAGAGTCCTGAGCCTCGTAGTCCAGAGGTGCTGTGAGACTTACAGCTCCAGTTTGAGGATCCACATAGAAGTGCCTCTGTACCTTTGGACGTGTGTGCTTACTGAGCGAATACTCCACCTCCCCATTGGCACCTTGGTCTGGGTCAGTGGCCTTGAGGTTGATGATGGTTGTCCCACGGGCTGTATCCTCAGGTAGCTCGACAGTGGGAGTGCTGTCCTCAAACGTGGGGCTGTTATCATTTGAGTCCTGAATATTAACACGGACCAATGTGCTCCCAGACCTGGGGGGGTTCCCTTTATCCCATGCCATTAGGGTGAGGTCAAATGAGGCCTGAACTTCCCTGTCGAGTTCTTTGATCACCACCAGCTCTGCCTGTTTTGTCCCACCTGGAGCAACTGTCACATCCAGAGCAAAGTGTTGGTTGACGGACAGCGAGTAGGTCTGGAGGCCATTAGGCCCTGCATCAGGATCTACTGCCCGGTCCAAAGGGATTCGCATCCTGAGGCCAGCTGTCTCTGAGATCTCCACTTCCTGCAGTGTGCTGGGGAAGCTTGGACTGTGGTCATTCTGATCCATCACCTCCACACGAACTCGCAGGAAGTTCACAGCACCACTTTTCCTGTAGAGGACGCTGAAGGCCACCTCACACAAGTCCGACCCCCGGCACAGCTCCTCCCTGTCCAACCGGCCTTGGGTGGACACGACACCATCTCGAGTGCTGACGGAGAAGGGAAGGGCTTTTCCGTGCTCCACCACCTGGAAATCCTCCAGAGAACCACCTTCGTCCCTCTGCCGGAGGTCGTCCACCAGACAGCCGACCTGGGTTCCCGACGGTTGCTCCTCCCAAACCCGGTACTGGATAGTTATTGATGACGGCTCAGAGGAGTGAGCGTCAGAGTAGTGAGCGTCAGAGGAAAGACTCAGAACCAGAAGCAGAGCCAGCAGCATAATGATGTGAAGTAATCTTCTGTTTACTGGCTAAACAGACATTGCTAAAAATCACTATGTAGAAAAAAAATTAAAGTTGTTTACTTTAAAATAAAAATTTACTTTATAACTGTCTTCTTTTTAAAGAGAAGTGAAAAATATTCTGTCTGTCGGTAACAAACATAATATAAAATGATGATCAAATAAATTTTTAAAAAATATAATCTACAGTTTCTTCTCACAAAACAAACAACCACAACCAAACCAGAAGAAAACTGCTGGTTTTGTAAAGCAAATACCTAGAAAAATGAAACCTCCAGCCTGTTCAGGAGACAATTATAGAAACCTATAATTATGATATCATCCTCACTCTGTTCATACACTTCCAGCCTCTTTCTGCCTGCTGTTGTTACTCACTCATACAGCTGCTGGCGTCCAGCTTTGCACTTCATCCTCCTCAACTCCAACTGAGAAAGTTTGGATGTGGGTTTCTACATGCTAGCGGAGACCCAGCCAATCCAAAGGGAGGAGGAGGGTCATATGCAAATGTATCCAGACTCAACACAAAGAAAAGCCCTCCTGCCCTGAGGAAACGCTCTGGAGTGCTTTTAAAGTAACATGACACTGCCTCTCGATCACTTGAAGCTTGCCTCCCCCTTTCAGTCTGCATAAACTCATCACAACCTGTAGTCTGGGATCTTAAATCTTTTGGAAAATTTGTGTTAAATTAAATCCCTGTGGGACTAAAGTCCACAGCAGAACATATATTTGCACTCCATCGCAGTAACGTATAATCTGGGCTTCTGACAGCAGATATATAAATACAGATAGGAAGATAAGCCGTCATCAAATGTGGCGACAGTTTTAGAGCTGTCAGTCGTCAGCAACACTCTACTTTGCATTAAACTCTCTGTGAAAGCAGACAGGCTTTTTGCTCAGAGTATAAAGAGTACATTTCTATTGTGTATTCCTAAAATTCGAAGTTTGATGTGCCCACAGTGAAATTCATCCAACAAAATGACAGTTTTCTCTTTTTTGAACTAACAGTTGTTATTGTTGTATGTCCTTGGAAATGAACAAGACAACACGGTTGTTTTTACTCGGGAAAAACAATCCATGAAGATTCAACCAGCTATGGAGTGAATGTGAGAAAACCAACATTCCAGCTTTATAATTATGAAGAGTTAGAGTGCTCATCTCCAACCGTAGGCCACAGAGGTCAAAACATTTCCAGCAAATTATGGCAGAAGCTCATTTCAGTTATTCCTTTATAGTTAAAGCTTTGTCCATAAGTGAAAAGAGTTCTAAATTGCTCAAAATGGAGAATTTAGGACTGTAAGAAAAAGTGTCATGTAATTGTTTGTGAAATTTCATGTCCTTATTATGTAGACTCAGTAGTAAATTATACGATACTGTACTGGGCTTTAATACACAATGTGATTAACTGTAATATTGACAAATGACACAGATTTACTATAAATTTTAGGACAAACCATCTGATGTTTTAAAGGGCAAACAGCTCTCTTTTTTTTGAGTGGTGGGGTTTACAATTAAGTTTGAACTCAGGAGACATCAAAGTGGAGGTTTGCAAACTTGAGCAAATACTAAAATTGTCAAAGCCCTTACAAAGAGTATATGGAAAATATTCTATGATACAGTATTTCAGGCGTAAATACTGTATAACCAGTGTATTTATGTCACTTCTCTTTGAGCTGCTGTCTTTGGTTGGATTAGAAACCTGCAGACAGCAAGTTAAAACGGTTAAAACCAGTTAGAGTTCAACAGCTGCAGATCCACTGAGCTGAATGTCTTCCAGCAGGCACAGCGCTTATTTTTCATTTGGTCCCCAGAATATCCTGCAGGCTGAGGGAGAATCAGACGGAGGAAGGTTCAAGCATATCACTTTCCTCTCGGCTCAGAGGGCGGGGGACTGTTTAAAGCATCACGACATCAGCACTGTCATCTACCAATGAAAGATTTCCACTGGCCACAGGGATGTATGACTGAAGAGACAACAACGGAGTAGGGGGTTCAATTCAAAAATACATGTGAGAGGAAACACAGGATTCACTGTGAGACATAAAATCAATTTACAGTTTGCTTAGGGGGGTGAGGGTTAGGGTGCCTGACTGTGGACCACAGAGTCCCTGGATTGCGTCAGGTCGTGGGGATTTGTTGGGGGTCATTCCCTTTTCCCGTAATTTCCTCTCATCTTTCTACTGTTCGCTATCAAATAAAAGCAGAAAATGACCCCAATAATAATAAAATTAAAATTAAAAATACAACAAACTGCGTTATGGTAACTTTGAAAACATATATGCCATATATGTCAAAGATGACATGATCACTGCCTGTTAATCCACCCAACAACCATATTAGAAAAAAGAAGCAACATTCTTGAGTGTTTCAGTTATTGAGGGAAACATTTAAGTTGGTTTCATTGCTCCATCGGAGCCAAGACCAGCAAATCGACAAAAGTGTCAGTGCATTCTGAACAACATCGCAAGACAATTCAGTCACACAAAGCAGCTAGTACTCCGAGACACACTAATTAAAACAGTCACAAATATTATAAAAAATATCAGCAAGTAGATCGGAAAAGTGTGACGACTGAACGTCTCTAACTTCAGTTTGTTTAGCAGTTAATTCCATTAATACAGGAAACCAGTCTTCCCCACTTCAAGGTTGGCGTGAGGAACTTTTAAAGTTTACCTGCTCTGTGATCTGGTTTCATCATTGTTCCCTTATGTTTAGGCACAGGAACTACTTTTGTAAAGGCTACTGAATGTTGTCTTGGTGGTTAAAAGAAATCAATGCTGACTGCTGGTAGGAGACGGGACTCGAAAAGTGGACTCCAAGTGTCCCCGTTTTTGCAGAAGAAAAACTACCGAAAAGAACCACATTACAACATCTGATTGGAACATCTGTAATTGGAAACCGAACAATGAAAATTATACCTGAATGTAAAAAAAAAACCCCAACTAAATCCTAAATAGAACTAGAAATATTTTAAATGACCTTTAACTTTCTGTGATGTCTGCGGTCGTCTGGTCAGGCAACCCAAACCTGAGGCATCCAGGAGGAGCAGAGGTCAGCCAATCAGATTATATTATCAGCAAAGCAAACACCAGAAACCTCCTGTCTGCAGCCAATCAACTGGCAATGTGTGTGTGTGTGTGTGTGTGTGTGAGAGAGAGAGAGAGAGAGAGAGAGACTACATTCCCAGTTGAATAAGTTACAGGAAGAGAATGCTTCTTTTCCAGACACACAGGAACGCGTCTGCTTCCAATTAATTCACCACCTGTATGAAAGTTTGTGTGGTCACGACGTTACGCTCAAGACTCCCAGTTAAAGCTGTAAAGTGTCCCATCATTTCCTTTCATTCATTTTCAATTGGAGGTAAAATATTATGGATTGTTTTTTTCTTTAGTTGCTGGCAATGTAAGAATGAGACGGAGGAAAAACTCAAATAAAACCAAACTTCTGAATGAAGAACATCTGTATCAGCTGCAGTGGTTTAGGGCAAGTTTTTTTTTTTTTTTTACAGTGTAACCTGCAAGTATAGTTAATCCTCCTCTCCTCCAGCGTGGCTGATAAGCAGATGACAGATCACAGCAAGCTGGTTTATCGCACAAACAAACGCACACGCACACATTCAACGTCTACAAGCTGTCCTCAGACCCTCGATTCGAATAAGGAAAAACTACCCCCCCCCCAACAGGTAAAACCTCAGGAAGAGCCACAGAGGAGGGATCCCTCCCCCAGGGCGGACAGTCGTGTGTACAGAATAGATTCAGAAAATCATAGTATCTACAACCATGATGAAAATTATGCAAACCGTAGTAAATGTAATTATTATTGTTGGTCTTTCTCAAGGCGTATTCAATACAAGTGTCGGATACAGCCTCATACAGTATGTAGGCATCCCACACCTGGTGGTGATCCAAAATCAGTGACAGCATCAACAAGTCACAAGGGTACACCCGAGGCTCTGAGGTTCCTTCCTCTCCTTAAAAACCGCGAAAGACAGAAAGGGTAACATCCAACTGTAAAACATGCCAATGTTTGCGTATCACAGTACACAGCTAATCTTCTCTGAACATTGTGTATGTTATGTAGTGATATCACTGAATTTGTTTTTTTTTTATTGCCTTTGCTTTCTTTGAAACAAAACCTGTCGGGGCTGTTTTTCTATCTCATCAACCGGACATACTCCAGAAGTTATAGTCTGTATGGTGTGAATATATATATATACCCTTGTTGTTGAGGATGTCACTGACTGTGGATTACCACCATAGCTGTATAAGGGCTGTATCTGGCACTTGTAATGAACTTGAGAAACGCCAGTATTACAACAGAATCACTGAATCTTAGGGTGCGGTCATCTTCCCTTTAGTACACAGATGTGTCGTTGCCATGACCAGCACCTAGTCTTGCTGCTTCTAAGATTAGGGAAAGATCATGGCTATGGCCGCACCCTTAAAATCTGTGACAGGGAACACTGTTTTCTGCGTTGGCATGTGAATCGTGAGGTGCAGAATCGTCCCTTATAGACCGATGGTAAATCCTAGGATAGTCCTGGATAAGAACACTTCCAACAAGTCATCAAGGAGAGCAGCAGCTCTTTCACCGCCCTCCTGTACTATGGAAAACAACTTTTTGTGGGTATAATGGCTATGTGGAAAAGTGCCAGCAGATTTAGAGCGTCACCTGAGTGCGTGTGTATGTGTGCAATAATGTGCATATAACCTGTACAATTAAGGGTTACGTGTGACCCCAATAGCAGCCATTAGTGGTGCAGTCAACAGTAAATTCGCCTTTTGTGTGGCCTGAAGTGTCGCTGAAAGCAGGTGAAAAACCCTTCACTACCACAGCATGTGTGTGTGTGTGTGTGTGTGTGTGTGTGTGTGCGCGTGTGTGTGTGTGTGTGTGGGTGCGGGTGCGAGTGAGTGTGTGGTTAAAAGCAGGATGTAGCTGATCTGCTGACCCACATGATGCCAGATAAGGATCAGAGTGGAAGAAGACAAACACAACACTCTCCGGTGAGAGGATACACTGTGTGTGTGTGTGTGTGTGTGTTTGTTGTGGTTTTACTACATTCGTGGGGCCCAAAATCCAGGAGCCCACTATACCTGTGGGGCCCAACCTCCTTTGTGGGGCCAAAATGCTGGACCCCACAAGTATATAGCTTTTTGAGGGTTAAGACTTGGTTTTAAGGTTAGGGTTAGGGTAAGGGAATGCATTATGTCAATGATGGGTCCCCACGAAGATAGTGCCTCAAACCTGTGTGTGTGTGTGTGTGTGTGTGTGTGTGTGTGTGTGTGTGTGTGAAGACTTGTCCCATTCATTTTACATATTATCTTTGTGCTATTAGACATGAATGGATGTTTTCATCAAATCTTATTGACAGAATTCATAGCTGATTATGTTACTGAATAAACAATTTTCCTCAGTCCCTTTCTTTTGACAATTTGAACTCAAAGGATAAGTGCACATATTATATAACATAGAAATAAATATCTATAACATATCCTATTGTTTTGTGCAGAGCAAAATCAATAATCTAAGTATTGTGTGCGTATGAAATTTGATATAATGTATCTTCTTCCTCCGTGCCATAGAGCTCCATTGTTGTCCAAAAACTATTAAAAACCCATCGGTGTGAATGCATCTACTAAACATTAACATCAGTGAGCCTCACTGTTGCACTGGCTGACATGTTCCCTCATCACCATGAACACACACACTGTGGTTTATTCTTACTCACCGTGCTGCCCCAAATACTCACCAGAGCGCCAAATGTGGATTAATCCGCCCCTGAAAATAGTCCCCAACAAATGCACTATTTCCCACGTCTTCAGTTGAAGCCAATGGACTGGAGTACCCCCAGACGGGGCAGAGAAGTCAAAGAGATTGTTGGTTTGGGTCTTTTCATAGGATTTGTTGACAAAAAGAGAAATAGAGTACATAAGAATGTCAGCTTTATCCTTTAAAAGCTGATAAAGCTGATGCACTGGCTCCTACCAAAAAACTTCTTCAGACGTCCATGTTTTTGGGGCAAGCAGTACGTGCGCATTAGATCTCTTTATTAACCATTGTGGTTGTGGTTCTTGTTGTTCTTGTTGTTGTCTAGTGTTTTGTAAGCCCATGCAGGCCCTGACACTTAAATGAACCAACCAATCGGGTGACCCTCGGCTTTGGGTTCCTGGGCGACCTGCTCTGAAACCAACGCTACCATAACATCTAATACTTCCAGAATACTGTACAGGCACAATGAGCTATTTAGACGTAAGAACACTGAAAACAGACATACTAGAACTATGATAGACTATGTTAGTATGTAACACCCTCGCTCACCCCAACACGACCTTCAGTACTTTCTGTCAGAACCTTCATCTCATTGGTGGATCCAGCATGACAACAGGTGATGACACGGGTCTGTTGACACCCAATCGGTGACTGAGCTGAACCCGTTCACCTCGGGTTCTATTGTCCTACTGAACCACTGATTTGTTTGTTTACATGTTGACCTCTGACCTCTCTGCTCCTTCCTTCCCTCCTCCTCTTCATCGCCTCCTCCGCCTCTCCGGCCTCCTCTTCCTCAAACATTTCTTCAGACGTTCCTCCTCTTTCTCTCTCCTCGCCTCCTCCTCGTCGTCCTGCCACCTCCCCCCCTCCTCTCGCATCTGTGAAGGAGTTTCCTGCCACAGGAAACAGCCTGATGGTGGGGGTCAGAAACAGGATGCCCTGCACAGAGGAGAGGAGAGGAAGAACCAAGAGAGGAGAAGAACGGAGGAGAGGAAAGAAGGAGAGGAAAGAAAAGACAAGGAGGAGACAAAAAGAGGAGAGAGGCAAAGAGGAGAGAAGAGAAGAAACATGGAGAGGAGGAGACAAGAGAGGAGAGAGAGGAGGAGGAAAGAAGTGAAGACGAAACAAGGAGAGGAGGAAATGAGAGGAGAGGAATCAAGGATATGAAATAAGAAGAGAAGAGGAGAAGAAACAAGGAGAGTAAAGGTGAGGAAATGAGAGAGCAGAGGAAGAGAGCTGAGTAACGATGGAGAGGAGATGGGAGGAAACTAGGAGATGAAACAAGGGGAGAAGAGGAGATGAGTGGGGACAGGATGTCCTGTAGTGGAGGACAGAAGAAAAGAGAGACAAAGGTGTAAAGAGAGGAGAGGAGCGCATAAAGTGCGAGGAGAGAACAAGCAGCGGGAACGAAGAAGCGAAGGAGGACGGAGGAGAAGAGGAGAGAAAGCGAAAGAGGCGAGCAGAGCAGGAGAGATGGGGAAAGGAGCTCCTGGAGACTTGGAACAAGAAAGATCCGATTCCTCATGTGTGGAAATGACGCAAAGAGGACGAGAAAGGAGAGAGGAGAAGCAGGCAGGCAGAGGGAAGGGAAGGAAAAAGAGGAGAAGAAGTAGAGGAGGAAGAGGAGAGGAAGGAGGAGGTTCTGACATCCGTCTTTCTCTCTGTAAAGTGTGTAAGACCTGAGCAGATGTCAGGCTACCATGGAAACAGACACAATATACTGTGTGCGCATATGTTAACATACTGTGCACAGCAATTCATGAAATGAAGTTTTCTAACTAGATTTCGGGAACAAAGACCACGCCTTGAACACATCCCATTTCCGTGCACACCCTATCCGTTCACTTCCCTTTCGCCAGGCCCTTCTTAACTCCTTCTCTCTTTTGTTCGAATACACGAATCACCATCTGGGATCTGTCTGAACCAGAGCACTCATCCCTTTACCCTCAGCCCCTCATCTCTTCATCCCCTCATTCCTTTGCCCTCAGCCCCTCATCTCTTCATCCCCTCATCCCCTTACCCTCAGCCCCTCATCTCTTCATCCCCTCATCCCTTTTCCCTCAGCCCCTCATCTCTTCATCCCCTCATCCCTTCATCCCCTCATCCCTTTACCCTTAGCCCCTCATCTCTTCATCCCCTCATCCCTTTGCCCTCAGCCCCTCATCTCTTCATCCCCTCATCCCTTTACCCTCAGCCCCTCATCTCTTCATCCCCTCATCCTATTGCCCTCAGCCCCTCATCTCTTCATCCCCTCACCCCGTTACCCTCAGCCCCTCATCTCTTCATCCCCTCATCCCTTCACCCTCAGCCCCTCATCCCTTCATCCCCTCATCCCTCAAGCCCCATAGTTTCATCGCTCCCTAAGGACCCTCCTATGTCATCTTGGCTCTCCTCCGTCCGTACTACACAACAAACTATTCTAAATCCCTGTCTTCATGGCCGTGGTCTTTGTTAGTGAATCAATGAGTAGAGCGCATACTTATTTACTCACATTTAAACACGCATACATATTTATCACTCGAGCTGAGTATCTGCTCGTCTCAGATACTTTGATACGTGTCCATCTACATGGTGCACAGTCGCATACAACAAAGAAACACTTGTGATTTACAGACGATTTGGCACCATTCAGCTCAGCTTCATTGGGATTAATGGAAGTGTAACGTTTGGGCAACTGATTCAAAGTTCAAGTTTTAACTTCAGGCTCTAAATCAGACATGCACCAGGAAATACTGTCTTCTGCCACACCAACAGTGGTTCGAATGGGCAGTGATACACTGGTTGAGTGACATCTTTTAAAGCTTTCTCTTATTTCCAACATGTCTTATCTGTTGTATTATTACATTCCATTTTATTTTTTTATTATTTTCAATTGACGGATTTTATGTGCCTCATTGCCTCCTGAAATGTTTTAATCCTGGTACAACTATGTAAAGCACTTTGTAACTTTGTTTTAAAACAATACAGTTTAGTCATTATCATTGTCATTATTACTATTATAAGTGTGGCCTGTCCCCAAGGAAAATGAGTTTTTCACTGAATGCTTCGGGGCCTACTTTACAGCCACTCAGTGTCAGGGTCAGTGTCATCCATGCAAATGGGGGATGTTTCCCAAACGTTTTATGGGCTTGCGTCCCTGTAAATGACACAGCTCATGGCTTCAGTTATTCATTTCGACCGAGAGGAGTTTGGAGCAGCTTGCTTGGGAAGAAGCGTTACTCACTTCAGGCCGACTTCACCGCCAGCGGCACAACGTCATGGTTTGGGGTTTGTGTTCGGTTATTTCCTGTTTTATTTTGAAATAGTCTTCTTCCCTCATGAGTCTCCTAGTTTTGCTTCCCGTCCTTGATCGCTGTGAGTGTTTTCACCTGTGTTGATTGGTTTCACCTGTGTCCTGTTATCCTGCTCTCACCTGTGTCCTGAGTCTCGGCTCTTCCTTTGTCCTGTGCTGCTGCGTTGGTTCTGGCTGCTATTGGCTTCATGCCTGCCTACCACCTGTTTGCCAACCTGTTCACAGCCTGCCTGCAAGTCAGCAAATAAAGATCACCATCATCTGTCTGCGTTCGGGTCCTTTTCCCTGTTGCCAACACAAAACCTGACGCTCAAGTCTCGGCCACAGCAGGGTCTGACATTTCTTCCGGTGTGGAACATTTTTGACACACTTCACTCAGAATTCGGATCACATCTGAGGTTGGGTTTTGATGTAGCTGTATCGCCAACTCTTCCACTGGCTTTCCAGCATGTACTGGTTAATCTTTACACGTCTGCTTATAACACGCACACACACGAACTCTGACAGTGACCTTGTTGCCGTCTTCCTTCCTCGACCTCAGACATTCTCATCCGTATCTGCTTCCTCATATGTTGTGTGTTTGTTTCCACTGAAGCACCGATCATGGCAGCTTGTTTCTCCTGCAGAAGAAATGATGATGCGTTTTATATTTCCTGTTTGTTTGGAATACAACCACAGCATGAGTTTGACTTTTCATTCAATCAAATCTTCTTTTTAAAAAATGGGCGCATTAATGTGGAAAGATATATATATGTGTGTGTATGTATGTATGTATATATATATATATATATATAGCATGTACTTTTCTATTGTCATGTTGTTGAACTGATTTAAATAAAGGCGACACATTGAAGTGCAGCCGGAGGAAACGGCAGCATCATAACAGTTACAAAACAGTGTGTCTGCAGGGCAGTTGTTTCTTCCTGTGATTGTGGATCTTCCTCCGCCTCACCCAGACCTACTGAACCCTTCAGCACACACTCACACACACACAAACAACTTAACTTCCACATTAAATAACTGTTACAGCACGTGTACATCTTTGGATGCACATAGATGTGCTGATGTATGTCAGCAGAATAATTGTGTGTGTGTGTGTATCAGGGTAGAATTCCAGGGATCAATATTCTGGTATTTCCCTGGAATTCTTGCCAAAGTCTGCAGGCAGTAAAAACCTCAGGTCAGCTCTACAAAGACTCCATAGAGCCATTCGGCTGTATTAAAACTGGTTAGGGAGCACATGCTGAGAAACAGAGGATGAGACAGTTGCAGGCCTTGTGTATGGTTGGCAGTGGGAATTGTCGGTCGACTCAAACATTAACGTGTCCTCCAGCCCTCCGTAACTTGTGAACTATACCATTATTGTTATTGTGAGTAATTTGCTGAGTCAGTTTAAGAGCACAAATGAAACAGTTCCAATACGAGCTGCGAACAAGTTGGAATTAACTGCAGGCTATCATGTGAAAGTAATAGCAACGTACGGTCATTTCTGCTCAGTAAAGCTGGTTGAGCTTCCAGGTTGGTTTCATCTCTGAATCCACAGAGCCGCTCCTGTCACAGTTTCATTCTGCCGTGTCTTCATGAATGGCACACAGAGCTGAGAGGGAAGCAGATAAAACCGGTTTGAACTCGGTCACGCTCCGACAGCGTTAGCGAACCCCAACGCGTTCAGCTTTAATCCGATTTAGCAAATTCCAAATTTAAAATGGGGCTGAAAATGAAAGAAAATATCGACTGATTTGTTTTTATTTCCGGCGACAGTCACGAAACAAGTCAGATTTTAGGAATTTACCAGATTAAAAATGCACATAAATAATATAAACAGTATTTTAATCCTGTGCTCATGTCATTATGGGGTGGATGCTAGAGACTAAAAACACCTCTCACTATGTCACTGTAGTTTTTAAATTTGGGTTTAATTCCATTGAATGAAAGACTTTGTGAGGCGTCCATGTTTGCTTGGCTTTCAGGCAGTTCTGTATGATTAAGTCTATTCAGGGCTCTCCCAGTTGTAATCAGGACTTACAAGTCGACATGAGCGCAATTTAAGGTCAAGTCCGCGATGACACGAATGGGACATGACCTGGAGGTCACATCACACCTACTTTGTTTCCATTCTCAAACTATTTGAAAAACTAAACAAAAAAGAGGTATCTCCCTCACAGAAAACACACAAAGTTGATAAAAGGTGACGGTCACATGATTAATAGTAGTTTATGGTGCAGCACACCGCCTTTTCTCTTGTGGTTTCACATCCCACATTGTTTTTGAATGTTGTGTTTAGCTGAATAAATACCCCCCCCTTATTGTGTGACGTCAGAGCTCGTCAATGATGCGGTGCACCTGAGTAGTTGTTGCTCAGGACACTATTTCTTATCCCCTGGCGTGATCATCTCACTTCCCTTCTGACCTGCCAACTGACAGTTTGTCCCTTGTTGCAACAAGTCCTGCACGCCCCTCGTTCGCGTTTTATTTATTTGATTAAAATGATTGAACTGAATTGGGATCATGTGTGGTTTCCCTGCTTTGCCACACTGTTGAGCCGGGTGGCGAGGCACTCTACGTAAGTTGTACAGTTTCCTGACGTCACTTCCAACTTTCACTCGGTTTTCCCTCCACTTATTTCTAGTGACACAAATTAGAACATCATTTGTAATAATAGCACTGATCATTTCTGCTCGTTCGGGTTGGCTCAATCTCTGACTAGACTAAGTCTCTGTGAGTCTCTACGTTGTGATTTAATTCTGCTGTATCTTAATAAATTGCACACAGGGCTGAGAGAGCAGATAAAACCAGATTAAAAATGAAATAATAACAATATATGTACTGTCATCCAATTTCCAGCTGAAGTCACATTAAGATGTCTGAGAACACAGTGAGGATGTTTTCGTACACACAGTAAAACACTGTTGTCTCTCTGAGATGTGTGAGGAAAGGGTTTGTTGGCCAGCGTTAACCATCAAGACTTGGAAGTACTGTGAATTATTCGGCCCCCTAGTGGTCAAAATACCACAATGCAGGTATCAGAAGTGTAAATTATGTAAATCAAGCATATTGTCGTTGTTGTTAATAACGCGTGTCTGGTGTCCACGTGCTGCCAAAGCAGTGCACTTCCTGTCTGAGATTAAGGGGAACACGTGGTCTGCAGCTGCGCCTTCAAGTCCAACAGAAATGAAGTTGGTTCTTTTTGCGTCTGCCACAGCGACACATCTGCGCTGTGTTCTTGCTACACAACACAGGAGCCAGAGACTTTCACCAGGAACCAAGATTAGATTTTCTGCAAACGCACGAACGCCAACACACGTCTGGTCTTGCACCTCAGCTTTTCAAACGTCGGTTTGCAGGATAAATAGCGAATTGGCTGCGGCACATTAAACGGCACGTAGACCTGCAAATGTCACTGGGGTCCGGTGAGATGCGGGCCTGGTCCTTACTCTTCCAAATCCCTATTTCCCCAAAGGAAATTCTCTTCCTTTTAATAATACAAAACTCTTAACAATACATTTAAAAAAACATGTTGGCATCATGTTTGACCACAAAAAGGGATGACTATATGTGATTTCACCTGGACTTTAACACACACACACACACACACACGCACAAGATGAAGGTGCTTTGATGGAGATTTGAACCACACACACGTTGCCAGTAATTGGGAGGAAATTCTCTTTGGTTTGAAATCATTATGTGCGTAACTGAACTACACGTCCCTTTTCACATTGAGCTGCGATACGCAACATGTGTGATTTCGTCTTCTTTAATGAACAGGGCGAAGGGATAAAAATGTCGAAATGAGACATTGGGGTTTGCAGCAACAGTTAGTGTCTTTGCTTTCATTGTCTGATTCTGTGTTTCTGTTCCCGCTGTTTAACACAGATTGAGACCAAGACTTGTCTTAGGTCCTTCTCACACAGCGACGAACTTTTTCCCAGGTCACTGCCATCTACGCCGTTGGGGGGCGTTGAAGACAGGGGGAACCAAAGGGTTCTCCAACATGTCACCCAAGAGGAACACCCAACGGTTTGCAGATGTCAACCAGATAACAACCAGAACTACAGCAGGTAAATAACTAATTCTTAGTTTTTAATCAAAAACGCTCAGATTTTGCTTGGCGATCACTGCTGAAACTGAACAGAAAGAGGCGCTGGAGGTCGATTCTGGTTTCCTCTTTACTTTGACCTGAAGCCAACTGTCAGATTCGAAAATGGATCAAACAACTGCTGAAAGATCGTCACTTACTTTGCAGCTGCGACCTTCCCTGTTGCGCTGCGAGTCACACACTTCAAAATGACATTTACCGCATTTCATTATTTAAAAAATAATTGGCTTGCACCATTGAGACGCTCCTCTTAAACTGATGTGTATTTTCATCCAGACGTGGACTGATTACACCTGGCATGTACAGTAGTTATGACGGGATATGTCATCCAAAATAAAAAGCCACAGGCTGTGCAGCAGCTGGTTCAGAGTACTGTCATTTATTTGGTTTTAATTCAAGTACTGATGGGGGCGGTGGGCAGAGGTGAGTGTCCTTGGGAAATGAAAAACTTGATTGGACATTGTGGTTTGTTTCTTTTCTGGAGGTTCAGTCACTCCGTCTGATCTGAACTCTGCCTTTCATCTCTGGTGAAACCACACAGAGCGGTTAATGAACGCTGCCAGATGGCGGAAAGCCGATTTTCATGAGCAGAGCACCGAATGGCAAAGTCGGGAGTCCACATGAGGCTGGAAACACAGCGTCTACAGTGTTCTGTTTGTTTGAAAACCAGATCCTGATTCTGTCATTCGTATTTACATGTCTGGACAGGTGCTACCTTTGTCAGTGAGCGTTGGGTAGAGAGCTACCACCTTGCTACCTATGTAGTCGCTGCCTATTCGTTTCAGTCGCCCCCTCTCGACGACATTCCAGTCCTGTCCAGCTGCTTGGCTTTACGCCCTGGACTTGTGGATTGTTTTGCTCCTTCATGTGTAACTCCTCACTTTCCTCCTTTTGTTTTCTGTTGTCTTTGTGGCTTCCTGTTAACGTTCACTGCTGCAGCGGCGTCAAATCGGATTTTACATTAAGCCGTCTTTGTCATAATAAAACATCCAGGACGTTGTACTGGGATTTGATATATCACAAAGGAATAGAGGTGTTGTTACCACTGTTGTTCATGGTTTACATTACATGGCTGCATGCAGTGTGAATAGTACTTCCAGTGGCAGTAGGCGCAGTAACAGCAGCAGTGCTGTTAAGTGTCTCATGTATATTCAGTGTAAACCGCAGTCACCAGATTTTCAGAGGAAATGCTGCCACCTTATGGTGAAACATGGAGCTGGGACGGAGGCTGCAGTGCTTCTGTGCCGATCCCAGAGACGAGATAAAAGGTCCTTTATGATCAGTAGGATGTAACGACACCCTGCTACGTGTCGATCATGGAATTAATGGTTAGTACACTGGTGGCTAGTATTGGCAGCAAGAGTACTAGTACTATTCAGTCTGGTCTTCGGCAGTGGAAACAGGTGCGCTGAGGTCAGGTGAGTGACTCGGCCGGTCGAGAACGTGTCACCGTTGAGCCATTTAAAAACTACTTGGTTGCCTTGTGGCTATATTTAGGACCATGGTCCTGCTGCATTGTCCTATAATTGGGGGGCTGTGGATACAAAGAGTTACTAATAAAACACAAAATGGATGAAAACATCCTCAAACACACTTACAGCCGAGGTCAGCACGTTAACCCCCAAAAGTCTACTCCTGTTCCCACTTGAAACAGGAAGTGGAAACAAGAACCATCCCAATCTGAACAATGTACTTTTTAATTATGCGTATTATGAAGTTAACGGTCTTTGAACATGAAATCATATTTCACATATTAGGGGATAGAGTTTATTGCAAACTGTACACTGTGGACAAAATCCGATCTCATCATCGCTATCAACACTGTAGAAAACAAATCCAACCTTGAATCATATTTAAAACCTCGATTCGCTCTCTGCGTGCTTGATGATTTCTTTTCAGCTCTTCTTTCATCGGTTCATTTCATTGCAAGTTGTCCAGCTATCGTAATTCCTCCTAAAGATCTAATCAGGCACTTAGTAAAAACAGTTAGAATAATCACAATCAATAAGATCAAATATCTCTCATACATCGGCTGCTACAAATTAACTAGATGAGCGCCAAGTCCCAGCACAGCTTCTACTCAGTGGCACGAAACCCTTTTTCAAGATATCTCATTATTGGAAAAATTTTTAAAAAAGAGAAGCGATCGGTGATTGAGGCAGAGAACCGAAACCAAATCACATTATTACTTTAACAGTGGAAAAACAGCGCTTCATCACATAGAAGCAGACAGAACTGTTAGCAGATGCTACATTTGAGTTTCTAACCAAGTTATCAAAAAAACAAACAATTTAATTCAAATTCTGACATCAGATCGGACTCATAGGTTTGTTTGGCGTGAGGAGCTTTTGTTAGGTTTATTAGAAGCATGTCCCCACTGATCTGAAATACTGAGAGAGACGCTGCCGATGAAGTGATGCCGCGTTGAGGTGTTTCAACCGCTCCCGTCGAGGTGCGGCAGCAAAAGCACGTTTCAGTGGTCTGCACGGCGTCAGCAGAGTGGACCCGAATGCAGTTCAGCAGCGAGGCACGTCGAGGTTTGTGTGTGACGGGACGAGTTATACTTTTGCTTTGGCAGGGAAAGCTCTCCCTCTCACCCTCGCCGGCACTGCAACGTCACTCTCACCCCGTACAAATGTCTTTTTTAAGAGCAGAAAACTTGGGCAAAAGGAAACGAGCTGAAACTCCTGTCTGAGCCTCAAAACGTGCACCAAACCTGATAGTGAACAGACACAGAACCAGTGGAAGAGCTGCCCTCCCAAAGTAAAGACATCTTTTCATATTAATTACTATACAAATTCAATTCTGATAGCTGCCAGGCCCTTTTTTCCTTTTGGCTCTCGCATAGACTGAACATTATATATATTTAACTTCTCTGCATTGGAACAACTCCCCTCCCCTGTATTCTATGAACTTTATATTTTAGTAACCTGTATCAGTTTGATTTTAGTTTTGGCTCAGTTTGGTTAGCTTAGGTGGGCATTGTGAATTCTGAGTCCAGCAGGCTCCCGTACCGTTGGTTGACTTCGAATAAGGGGAGGTGCTGCCTCTTTCTTCGCGTTCTTTGCCCACAATTTTGCTGATTTTTCTCAGACGTCTGCTAAAACAGGTTTGCGAAAGAACGGGACAGAATTAAACTAAAAAAGGTAAAACTCTTATCTGCCAGTCAAGAAAAATAAGTTGCAATAAAATCCCTGAAACATCTTTTGCCTTATTTCCACTGCATGGTACGGCATGGCGAAGCGCAGACGCTCCTCTGTTTGGTTGCTGACGAAGGGATCCAGAGAGAGTTGCTGCGTTTTGTGTCGCGTTTGAAGAAGACGTCACGGCGTCGCTATGACGATCAGCTGAGCATCCCGCCTACATTGAGGGGGTACTATCTGCAGTGGAAAAGGCAAGAGAAAAGTACCCGGTACCAAAGGCGAGTCGGGCCGAGCAGTACCACGCCGTGGAAGGGAGGCACGTGTCGCTCGTTATTTCATGTCGACTCATTAAATGGCACCGGGATTGGCTGCAGCGGGTAAAGCCAAGCAGTTACTGGAAATAAAGAAGGAGGAAATAACTGCTGATGGCTCAGATGGATCTTAACAAACAGGTCTGTCCAGTGACAGAAGCCAGTTCCTACATTTGTTTTTATCCAAAACATCTCGTCTTTCTCCAATTAAAGCGAACAAACTGTGCAGGAGAAATGTAGGAAGAAGGTCAAATGTGACAGCATAGCGTTAGAATTAAAGGTATCCCCCCCCCCCCCCCCATCTTGTTTTTCTAATTGCCATCTGACATCAGAACTTTTCATTGGCCCCCGTGAAGTTCGGCAGACTCAGTACTTTGGCCGACTTCTGCTTTCGTTTCCCCAATTTTATTTCCGCGCGAGTCGACAAAAACCTGAAACCTCCTGACTGCCTCCGGTGTCGGTTCAGCCGGAGTGAAGCGAGAGAGCGACCTTGAGGCAGCCCAGCTCTCTGCCCTGGCTGCCCAGGACACCCTGCACGCGGTAGTTGCCGTTAGTCAGCCAGTAGGGCAGATCCATGTAGGGCAGGTAGAAGTCCGACTGAGGCAGAGAGTACGAGCCCTGAGGAGACAGACAAGAGGGTCAGACTTTATTCTCTGGGCGAATGTGTACATTAACTACTATTTCTGACAATGGACGGGGGGGGGGGGGGGGGGGGGGC